>VWZW01013751.1:1082403-1631179 GCA_013397115.1 Edolisoma coerulescens | reverse complement strand
GGGGGGGGGGCCGCGGCCGCGGGGCCCCGCGGCCGCGGCGAGGTGCGCGGCCAGCCCCGCGTTCGCCATTACGAGTTGAGCACACGCTTGCGGGAGCCGGGGCTGCCGCCGGCGCGGATCGCCCGCGGGTGCGGCGCGCAGTGTAAATAAAGCCCTGCCTCTCGCCCCGCTGGCTGCCGCCGCCGCCGCGGAGTGCTTTTGCTCCGCGTTTTGCTGGCAGGAGCGTGTAACCCAGGTGAAGGCAGAGAAGGGAGGGTTGTTTTTATGAATGGGACTCTTTGAGGTTAATTAGGTATGCAAATGCAAGCAGTTCATTCATGCTGCCTTTTTTTTTTTTTTTTTTTTTTTTTTTTTTTTTTTTTTTTTATTTTAAAGNTTTTTAAATCTAAAAGCCATCTTGTATTCCCCTCTAGGCTGATTGGAGTCCAGATCCCGAGGAAATCTCCAGATCAAATGCCCAGTAAATAAAACACTGAGCTAAGACTCGTGGAGGAGCTGCAGAATGGATGGATTTTATGACCAGCAAGTGCCTTACATGGTCACCAATGTGAGTGATCAGTTCAAAGTTGGTGTTTATAAACTTGACTCCGACTTATTTCTGTGGGGGAGTTTTACAGACACAGTCTCTGCTTTGTTACGGCTGTAGGGGCGACTCTTCATCTGGGAGCTTTGCTTGCAAGATGAGCCTATCTTCTTAGTTATTGCAATAAAGCATCGTGTTTTTTTAAAGACAGTTTTGGGATGATTAAAAAATCGTGCACATGATTAGCGGATGAGGGAGGCGAGAGCAGCAGCAGCTGCATTCAAAGTTTCTGGCTGCGTTTGCCTGCAACGTTCAGAAGAATGAAGTTGAGGCAAACATTAACCTTTTTTTTCCCTCTCTGGTTTTTTTTTTCTTTCAGGACTTTGCAAACAATTTTATAAGTAACACGGGGAAACAAAGCAGTCTATTAAAATTTCATATCTGGGTTGTCCTGCATATCTTATGCTATGGGGATTTATGGGCTATTGTGTAGGTTTGTGTACTTTAGATGCTAAAAATACGATTGGTATTGTGTTGCTGCTTGAGCACATTGTACATGTATCTGTGCAAATAGATGTCTACATAGATAGAAATGTGTTGCATTTAGACACAGGAATGTTTTGGAGGATGTTAGGTGCTCAGCAATATCTTTTGTTAGAAATTGAAGGCTTGCAAGATGACCATTTCCCTGTTTGAAAATGTAAAGAATTTATACCAACTTTGCATATTCCTGATTAAATAAAAAAAAAGACCAAAACAAACCCAACCAAATCTCAAACCTCAGATTTCTAAAGTAACTGATCTTTCCTGTATATAGAATCCGCGTGGGAGAAACTGTAATGAGAGACCGACAAATGTCAGGAAAAGAAAATTCATTAACAGAGACCTGGCTCATGATTCAGAANCCGCCCCTTCCTTCTCCCTTCCTTACTAATGCAGAGAAGCTTTTTGAGAGCTCTTTATTTATTTATTTTGGAGATAAATATATCTAGATTAATCTGAATAAACAAGACAAGAAAACTACATTTACTAATGCAAAACAAACTGGCAAAGGCAATAAATTTATAAAGTTGAAAGTCTTCCCTTGACTTACCCTGTTGCATTTTGTGCACATGTGGCGCACGGATGTCATGCACTGAGGCCAAGCCTTTGCAGCATCTGACACAAGTCATGGCACCTGGCATTTTCACCATCAGGCCTCTTCAGATTTAGGCATCCTTCATCCCTCTCATCTTTTAACGTCCTTTTCCCTGGTATGTCTTCACTGGTGGTAGCAGGAGTGAGAGAATGTGGGTGTGGAGACTTGATTTTCACCAGCTTTACTGTATAGTCAGGCTTCTGGTGTCTGCTGGCCTGTTTCTCTTGTTGTATAGCACTAACAGGGTTAAAGATCCAGGGAATTTCGATTAAGGAAGCCTAGAGTGGAGAAAGTTTTGGAGGACCAAAGATTTGTAACTTAGCCCCATCAGTAGCCACTCAGGATTGTAGCTTAGGAACTGTAGGCTGGTAATAGCTGTTAACACTTCTTTAGGTTACAAGGTCTGTACATATGCTACGCCTACAGCCCTGAAAGTATGTGAGACATACAGGAAGATATGTAGAGGCCTTTAACTTACCCCTGTATAAATATTATCAGGGTAAGAACACATTGACACACTTTTCAAACTCCCTACTTGCCTGGAAAAGTAGATTGAAAAGAAAGCAACCTTCTCATTTTCAGTTAAATAATTTCCCAGTGTGAATGTGGGGTATCAGTCCACAGGATAAATAAATAGCCTCTGTCATTTAAGTATATGTAAATAGTTATCTGTCAGCATTCATAAAAGAGGAAGTCTCTCTCAAAATGCAGTAAATTAAAAATAAACTATTTGTTAGTTCAAATATCCTACTTAGTCTTAGCAAACAGAATTTTCGTAACTGAGTTTCTGAGACTTGTAAGTAAGCCGAATGCTGCTCTGGTTTACACCCATTATAAGTAACTGATTTCAGTGAATTGCCAAAGATAAGCTGCTGCAAAATTCAGTCCATGAAGAAAGTGGTTTTAGCTTTAAAGAAGTACAGTGAGTGCAGCATAGAGGAAATAGTGGTGATTCTCATGGCATATGAAGTAAAACATAAGGGGAAGTACAAAAGATTTCCCATTTCTCTGCTATTGCAGCATCTCAGGTCATGGCTTCAGAATTTTTATATGATAGTTATGACCCTACTATTAAAAATACTCAGTTATTGCTCAGGCAGAACTGTGGAAGTCCGAGCAAGCTTTATCTGGGGCAGGTTACAGGAGGAGGCCTGAATTGTATAAGAAGAAATAGTTCACCTGTAAGAAATATTATAATTTTGAACTTTTTAATGTATTGCTGAATGAGCCTTTTATACTACAGAGCTCTGTTCAGATTCTGGTTATTATTTCAGGAGCTGAAAATACAGTAATTGCTTGGGTTTTTATTAATAGGTGTAGAAAAATCATTAACTGATGCCTCAAAATGCCTGCTTTGTCTTTACATTTGACTGCCAAAACAGAATTAGTGTATATTGTTCTTAGGAAAAAATACATTTTTGAACATATTTTAATCCTGTGAAGAGATTAAAGGTGTGAGTCTTTTATCTATGTCTATATTTTTGCAGAACTCTTTCAAGATCTGAGCCAATTACAGGAGACATGGCTTGCAGAAGGTAAGGGAAAAAACTGCTTGTAAAAAGAGGAAAAACAACTCTGGAGGGGAAAAAAAAAGTCCTGAACTTGCTGTCTTAATGTTCAGCCCAATTAATTGAGCTCTAAAAGAGCCACCTCATGTGTCATGCATACATTAGAGCCTCTGATGAGTTTGTCTTTGGGGACTCTGGGGCTGCTCTACCCAGTGTCATCACAAATTACCAGGAGAAATTGCTTCCAGCTCACAATCACATCTGCTTTTGGCAAGAACTAATGCACCAAGACTTCAAGTTCTAAGCCTCTGTTCAGATTTTAATTGCAATTGATCAGGTTTATATTATTGTACCTCGAGAGACTACATACAGCCAGAACTGGGCTTGCTGTTTCCTTTTCAGCAGCACATATAATTATTTGGTGTTCTGGTGGAGTACTTTTCTGATGGCAGAAATTAGTTTCTCTGGGTTCATCGGGACGGGATGCTTCAAGATTTAAGTGCAAGTGTCTTCTTTCCACCTTGTTCACAGCACAGAACATTAGGTGTGTATGAAATACTTAACCAGTACTTCTTATTTATTTTCTTTTTTTATTTCTTTTCTAGAAACCTTTAAATATTTTGCATGTTATTTTTGTCTTTGTATTTGTAGTTGTGAGATTCTGTACCGGGTGATTAGAAAACCAACATCGGTCTGTTTTACACATGCATGTTCTTTTAAGTATTTCAAATAATCTTGCAGAGCACATTCTAGTGAAGAGAGAAGGTTTAAGAACAATAATGTACAAATCTGAATTTTGAGTAGTTGTTGAGAGATTCATTTATAACAACAATAACAAAAATATGCTGCTGCATTAGGAGAACTTTAACAAGTTGCAAGGTACCTTTCTGCTCATTCAAGTCTTTGTTTTCAGCAACATTTTCTGATTTTTTTTTCTTTGATATTTGCAGTACTGTTTATTTGAAGCATAAAGATTTTTGTGCATTATCTGTTCTTAATATTTCTGGTCATTTTTTTAATGTAAACTTCTGCATCTGAAATAGACATAAATTTGATGCAAGTTAAAATAATCTCTCCAGATTCATCCTGATTTAAATGAATGTGAGTATTCACATATGTTTAATTTTTTTCCTGTACAGGACTATGCACAGCTGTTTATAGAAGAGATGTTCTGGTTTTGTTGAGTTTTTTGGTTTTTGGTGGTTTTTTTTTTTTTTGAAAGGAGGGATGTTGGGGTGAAATGCTTGCTGTTGGTGTTCATCGAAAGAGGGAAATATTGCTGATTACTACTTTCTTATGTCCTGATTCTGTTTTAACAGCTTTTTGTGTAGTTTCTTTACCTATAAGTAAGTTGTGAGGTACTGTTTATTTTGATGATATTTTTATTCTGCTAGTATCAGTTTTAGTATGGGTTTATTCTGTGTATAATCAAAAAGCCCTCCTGAAATTAATGGAACAGAGGATATATTTTTATGAACTAATACAATTCTTCCCTAATAATTGAAAACAGGATGTCCTGTACTAAGATCATTTTTTTAGTATAATGGTCAGATGCAACTGTAGCTGTCTCCCTGTGGTAATTTTCCTCAGGAACTCTTTACATTGTATCATCTCATTCATGTTAGCAAATCAGAAGCATGTTAAAATGCTACTCAAAAGATACTATTTTTTAATCGAGAGGTTAACTTTTAGTTTGATTTTTTTTCACTGGCATGGATGGTTTTGTTTCTGAAAAATGATTAAATTTCTTTGATCTTCAGTCAGAAAAATACAGGCAGATTCATAATGCATGTGCAGATAATAATGGAAGTTTGAAAAATAATGCAGAATTTAAAACTAATTTGATCATTTCTATAGGTACATAAATTAATGTAATGGCAGTTTTTATTCTGAAGGCATTGCTTATTTTAGACTAGAATCACTTGTTTGAGAGCCTTTTAACCTCTTTATCAGAGTGTATTTCACTGAATAAATTTAGATAGGTTTTGAGAGAGAAGATGTCTAGTCCCATGTCAGCTAGGTTGAATAACCTTTATAAAGGCAGATAAAATAATCTGGGATGATTAATGATTAAAAATGAAAAAAAAAAAAGAAGTTACTTTTTTACCTAGCAGAAAGTAATAAAGCTAAATAACGCTATTTGTCCACAGTATGTTGCAACTAAATATTACAGGTTTTTCAGTGTTCTAGGAATACTTTAAGAAATCTCTGTTTCGGGCCATGCCATGGTTTTAGCTATTTGCTGAAGCACAAACTTTGCACAGCTTTTCTTAAGGCTAAACTAAAACTGAATAAAAAGTTAAGATGAGAACATCAAACCTTGAGCTGTTAGCTTGATCCCAAAGTTTTATGAAAAGTACCCACCCGTAACAACTTCTGGTAGTCCTTTATAATAGGCTAGTGTTTGAGGACATTGTAGCTCTACTCAAATGTCTATATGGATGAGCTTAGCCAGGAAACAGATTTTGAAATCAGACTTGTTTACCCATTGCTAGATGTGTCCATTTATGTTCTTCTGGACCTTCCTAGGCTAGAAGTCTGCCAATTTGGCAGCATCAGTAGTGTTTACATATTTCTTTTCATAATGCTCTTGAGCCAGGGAAATGACCATGAAATTTTAAAACATCTTGACCCTTTTTAAGAAAAGCAGTGGCAGCTGACCAGGTTTCTCCCACTAGTTCAGATCCCCACTGGGGAGTAACCAGGTCAAAAATCTACTTATTAGTTAGGAGAAGAAAGTGAGTTGCATTTTATGACACACAAAAATAATGCTTGTGGATTTTTCTTTGTTTTGCCTTTCCTGAAGCTGTCCTTGCTGCATCACATATTTTAGCCTGAAGATTTTTATAGTCAGTGTCACCTGTGACAAGTTGGTGGTAAACAAGTAAACAGAAAAGAAGTGTATTCTTTTTGTCTTGGAAACGGTGGGAGGTTCACTTCTATTAAAGTATTAATCCAAATGTAAACAATTCAGTAACGTGTTTAATATTTTATTACCACATAATTAACAAGTTGAAAACTACTTACAGAGAGCTCACAAATGTATTCCACTAGCTGCATACTAGATTTTTATGGAAATGAGTTTTGCTTCTTATTCTGTGTAGTATTATATATGTAAGAAAGAATCTAAATTATTTTGATGTAGAACTTACTCTGAATAAGGTTGCCCCGTGTCAACTGTTATGCGAGACAGAAGATAGAGTATAACTGTTTTCTGATGCTAGAAATTGAAAATGGGAAGCCTTTAATAATTTTTTCAATGTTCAATCTTGAAATAGTTAAAGTTTCCTATTGCTAACCGAGACAAATATTATTCGGATATTATCTTCTGTTTTATATTTAAATAACTCAGTGGCAACATTTTGACATGATAATACTCTAAAACGACTGTATTGATTCCATGTTTTTGGAATCAGATTGGTTCTGTCAGGTAGCAATTGTTCAGTGACTTGAAAAAAATGGTTAAAATATTAATCTAATGTTATCTTGTCATGGTAGCTCTTCCTTCCTATTGTGGAAAAAAATGAAGAGAGAACAAATTGTTAGTGAGTGACTGTCTCCTTTCTAGGGTGAAAGCATTTGGTTTTGGGGAATAATAGATTCACAAAAAACTCAAATTTTTATTTAATATTACTTAGATACTAATTTCTCCTACAGCATGTTTAAGATACATAAAAGGCATCTCAAGCAAAGACAAATAAGAAATTTATGCACTAGATCTGCTTCTTTGAGCAATAGATAATAAGCTTCTCAGATGGTAATATACTAAAAAATAAAATGTAGTGTTCTTTGATTTGAAAAATATACTAAAAGATTAAGTAAACAGTAAGTGGTTTGGAATAACAGCTACAGGTAACGGGTTCATGCCTCTACCACAACTCAGCTAAATCGAGTGGATGGCTTCTTCAGGCTACTAGTGTTCAGAAGCTGCTTCTTGGTATCTGAAAGTAAGTTATTTCTGTCAAATAATTATTGGCCAGCTTTGGAATGGACTTCAGAAAATAAGTTTGTTCCTTCTGTTCACCTAATGTGAAGGACCCACCAGTGTTGCAGTGATGTCTAAGCGAGTGTTGACTTGTAGTTTATTTCTTAAATGAGGGGGTGTGAAAGGAAATAGTTTCTAGTTCTTGAAGGATTGTTTTCAATAAAAGAAAGTACTGGATCTTCAAATATTAGTCCAGTTAGAGTGGCTTTGTTTAATCTGGCTAACTAGCTCTTTTCTGCCAAAAAGTTGTAAAATTTACCCAGTGTCAGGCAGAGGGTATGCAGCCACAGTCAAGAACTATCCACATTTTTATAGGAGCAATAAGAGTCAAGAAATAGTAATTTAATACCTCCATGGCTGAAATCTGCCTGACAGGAACAAACACTCTTAAAAGCAGTGAAAACACTTTCAGTTTGTAGTACAGAGAATCTTCTTTTTTTTTTTTTTTTGGTGGACTCTAGTGATCTGATAGATTTGATTTTCTAATAGTCACAGCTCATGATCATAAATATCTGCACAAAAAAAAGAACAGATTAGGCAAAATGGGAGGGAAGGGGATGTTATTAAAAAAAAAAAATCCAAAAGAAATAAACCCACCAAAAATCTACAAGTCTGAAAGTCTGTGTAGTAACAAACTTTTTTGTGTTTGTCTTGTTTCCTAGAAAAGTAAATAATTTTACTCAAAATAATAATTTTGAGGGGTTTGCTAACCATGAGGCATGTTGCAAAATGTTGAATGTGAGTACTCCTTTTAAGCTAAGTTTTTTTCTCGTTTTTAGTATAGCAGCAAATGAAGAGCAGATTCTGCAAACCCATCTTCATATTCCTAGGGATTATTCACATAAGGAAGAATTTTGAGATCTGGAGCTAGTTTTGAACTGCATTTAAGTTTATTAGTCAGAGCATCTCACGTTATGTAAAAACGGTTTGGGGTTGTTTTGACAGCAAATCCGGTGCTTATGGGAAATAATATTTTTTACCATCTTGAAATTTATCACTGTTTTGCCTTCCCAATGCGTGTTTGTTAGAAACAGTTGTTCCCGTGGAAAAAGAACAACCACCAACCAGCACCCCCCACCTCAGCTCTTGCAGGAATACTTACAATTTAGCCAATCTTTCAGATATTCAGAAGTGACAATGAATCAAGGAAAACTCAATAGACCCATTACTGTTGAGGCCCGAAGTCTTATTTTAGCTGAGGCCAAAATACTAGTGCTCATATAGAATTTCCTGTCAATTCCAATTTCTTTTGCCACTTTGAATAAATTATGGATATTTTAAAACTAATTGCTCTTAGCTCTAAAAGTGAAGCATGAGGTCAGAGCACACAGTACTGCAGGAAGTGTTCTGCTACCCAAAATAAAGTTTTAAGTGAAGCATTTTCAGCTTCTTGTTTTTCTGGAAAGTTTCCAGGTTTTTTTTTTAACAGGAACACCTTTCTCTGGAGTGCAGCTGAGCTTTTGGAAGCAGTTTGTGAGTGGGAGAAGGAAGAGTTAAGTTTAAGCCCTTTATAGTTTGCTTGACTTTTCATTTGTTAAATAACGTTCCTCAGCAGGTCTGTGCTGCATCTTGAGACAAAGCAGTGAAATCACTGTGTTTATGCCTAAAGTTCAAGTTTACTTTGCTGTAGCTTTCTGGAAGGGTGTGACATGAAAAGCTTGTGGTTGGGGCCACATGGTTCATGCTGGACTGTGTTTTTGTGAATGGAGGCAGAACTCCAGTTCTGACTGCTTGTCTTGAGGAATTGCTTCGGAGATCAGCTGTCTCATTCACTGGCAGAAAGAATGACTCATACATCTTCTGCCTTGTTTGGCTCCAGGTCATTGTTACAGTGGATAGAGCTGGTTTTAATTAAATATTAACTCCTTTTGTCCTGGATGCTTGTTAATGGGGACTTTTTGTTTACTTGCAATGAAAGCAAGCTGACAGGCCTGAGTTCTAAACTTTTTTTTTCCTCCAACTTGCTTTCCCTTTGCAAAAGGAGCCATCAGTTCAGCCTTTCAATGAGTGTTTAAAGCCCTAAAAACTACAAACAAGTATTAAGTATTTTTGTGCTGTGAATGTTTGCATAGCTCAGTAGGTAGTGAAACTGTAAAACCTAAACTGATAACATCTTCAAGATCATCATTAACATTTCTGCATGCTTTCCAAATCCTCTTGAGGCATTATAGCTATAGTCAGAAGAAAAAGAAAACTTTTGTAATATTCTAGGCTGAGTTGGATAGTTTATGCTGCAGATGTTGTCTGCTTCAGGAGTCTGAGACTTGATGGCTCTGAATGTGGAATGAACTAATGTAGCTGCTTCTGCTATAAGCAGTAAAAGCCACGTGCTTAATATCCTTCAAAACCTTTTATTAGTCTTTTGGAATATACTTGCCTTCTCAAACGCCCATAATTAAGTAGCTCAAGGAAATGTTCTCATTCAGATGAGTGATCATTTCAGATATCTTTTTTCAATTTCCCTCTGAATGGCAAAGTTAAAAAAAAAATAGTTTTGGTGATTTATACATTGTGTCTTGTGTATGTTAACAGAAGCTTTTATGGCAGCCTTGCTAAGTTGCAGTATTTGTGAATAAAAGAGGAAATGAATGGCCTTTGTATATAAATGTGTAGACAGTTGTGACACTGCAAGTTACATTTTCCTTTCAGACATTCATGTTGAAGTGTCTTTACCTGTCTATTTAACTTGCTGCAAAATCTACCTGTAATTATCCAAAATCCGGGTACAAAAGCCCTCTTCTGCTTGAGTAATGGGATGATGTATCCCAGTGATTTAGCGTCTCACAGTGAGACGCTGGTGCAAGGAGTCTCTGTATGACGAGGAGTGCTTGCATTTCAGCAGTATGATCATGTGCAAGTTTCAGTTCTGCTTGTTTAAGAATAATACCAGATTAAGTGAAGAAATAATTTAAGTTCCCATTTCCACCAGTTAGCAGGTCCTTTTAATTTCTTCATATAGGCTTGAGGGCTCATTTCTAAGGTACTGATGCTACTAAATTTACATGCCAATAGGAAATGCATGTTCCTAGTTTGAATGTTTTGGGTGTCATTATTTGTTTTGTTGGTATTTGGCAGGGTTTTAAACACTTCTTAACTTGCTGTGTTCCTCTCTCTACAGAGGCTTTTAAGGCTATGTTAATATTGCATTTAAAGTAAATTTTGACAGCCTAGCCTCCACCTTTTTCTAGAGTACTGATAAAGTGATGTGCTCTGTCTCTATTAAATATGCCTTCATAAATTTTGGGGATCCGTGAATGAAGTACATTATTCTTGTTTACTCCATGAACAAGAGCAAATCAGGGGTAATGGCAGTAATGTAGTGGTTTCCTTGACAGTTCAACCGGATATATTTTATTTTTTTCTTACTCTGTGGCTGAGGAAAAAAAAAAAGGACCTTACTTACTGATATAGACATAAATCTCTACAACAGATTTTTTTCTGGACTAAGTCAAATTAAACTGATAAAACCAGAATGAAGCACTGGTGAAGCTGCCCAGTGTGCAGAGTATGCTCTCTGGAAAGTTATGTGAGATTTCTATCCCAGCTCTGCAATCACTAAATGTAGCCTTTTTATTTAAACAGGAGGGGTTTTGTTTTCTTTGAGGCTTTTTAAGATATCCTAGGTTCACAAATTTATATATATATCTCTCTACATATACGTGTATATATAAAATGCAAGTGCATGTTAAAAAATTAATTCTGCTAGCCTCCTTGCTGCATTTTAAAATGATAGCTGGCTTAAGAAAAATGTGTGGGATGTCTTCTATAAACAAGAAGTTACTTGATTCAATTACTTTAACTCTGAATGTGCTCACAGGCGCTTCAAAAACAATTGGAAATATAAGAAATCCTAGGAACGGATTTTTAAGTAGAAGATCTTGATTTCATAATCAGATTTTTCTGTGACAGTCAAATAGTTGGCATTTTGTAAGGAAAATGCCAAATATCCACGTGTAGTCAATTGCGTGAAATGTCAGAAATTGCAGACTGTTAATATTTGGGCTCATCCTGTCCCTGAGTTCATTCTTGGTAAAACTTCTGTGGTTTCTCTGGAAGAAAGAGAAATTGAATGCTTCAAAATACTGGGAAAATTTGGGTCAGTAGTGTTTTATACAGCTTCAAACTTCGAGGAGCCAACATGTCCTCAGAGGTACTGGTTTGTTCTAAAAGGGTGGGTTACTGTCATGTTTGATTTTGTAGGGGGTTTTTTAATTAGAAACTCAAACAACAAAGCAACAGTAGCTATGCTTTTTTTTTTTTTCAAATTAAGGCTAATTACACTTAGTGTATTTATCTTAGTCACACTTCTTTTCAAATCTGTATTTGCACATTTCCAAGGTCATTTGTTTTTAAGGGGTAGTTGCTGCAATTAAGACCGTAGGATTTTAAATTTATTTTAAAACCCAGAGCAAACAATTTTTCAGTATAATGAGCCTGATTCTGAACTCTTTACCCAGGAAAAAAAACCTTCCAGTTAAGTCATTAGAAATATTTCCTGAGTAAGGAGTGGAGATCTGGTCCATGAAGAGTATTGTAGTGCACATTCAAAATAATTGTGAGTAATTTTAATTAAATTGTTTGAATTCAAACAAAGTATATTAAAACTAATAGCAATTGCACATATATAATGGGGAATATGCACTTCCTATACTAGAAAGTGTTCCGAAGTGCATTAAAATTACATTTTATCATTTAAAGTATTTGAGAACATTTGATAGTCACAGTTTCGATAAATGATTATATAAGCAACATTTACCTTTTAAATCTTGTTGGGTAACCAGATCATGGCAGATGTTAACTTTTAATTAAGACCACATGAATTATTTGCTTGTCTTTAGACAAGAATTGTGTAAAGTATTTTTAAACGATAATTTTACGCAGCTTTGCTGTGGTGAATCCAGTTGGTGTGTATGTTGAGGAAAAGATGATAAAGTTAGGAGATGATAAGCTGGATCTCTCTTGCGATGTCATGCTCCGAGGATGCCGTTTCTCCGTGTAATGTTCTGCAGCTATTTGAATGTATTCTCCTATAATAAACATTTAGTGGTATTTCAGCTTAAATGGTTTAAATGAGTTTACCACACAATTTGAGAGATGGCTAATGTCTTAGATATACAATGAAAAGGAACTGTGGTACCAGAGGAGCAAAATTATCTATCAGCAGACCGTGAAATGATTGTACTTAGTAGCTCAGGTTTGTGATGGAAGTTTCCTAAAAGCAAAGACGATCTTACATAAGGCAAATAGATATTGATAATGATTTTTGCTTTAAGTAAATCTTTTTTCGATGTCTGAAATGTTGTCATTGAACCAGGAATTCTGTGGTCTGGTAAAATAGTTCTTTTTCAATATTTAAAACAATAACAGAAAATCCCTACCATGTTGGCTGACTGCCACGAACAATTGGAATCACTTTTAAGTAAGCCGAAGGTGTGGTAGTTTCAAGTTAAAGAAGCATAAGCATTAATCAGTAGGATTTGGTTTTATGTGGACTTTATGTGCAGATGTTTTGAAAATGAGCGCTGATGAGTTTTACCAGTGGCATGGCAGGTCCAGACCCTGGTACAGGGAGTGAGGCAGGGCCAGTGAGTCCCCACATCCTCCCATTCCCATTGCTGTGTGCCGGGGCTTCTCTGGACTCACACTGCACCACACAGCTTCACCGCAGGGTTTATCTGATATTAAAATGATGCGCTTGCCTGATTTTCATACTCAACAATGAAGAAACAAAAAATCATAATTTTAAACTTGACTGTGCTTTGAATTAAGCACAAGAGTCTTTATTTATGCTTCAATGGCGTATTTTAATTCTTGCTTTTTTGTTTGTTTGTTTTGTTTTTGTTTTCCTGTCTTCAGCTCAGGTACCTGACAATGACGAGCAGTTTGTGCCAGACTATCAGGCTGAAAGTTGTAAGTATACTACAAATCATCACTTTCTTAAAGTATGTATATATTTGTATATTTATATCTGTGTCTTCATATTTGTTATTTATTGTGTCATCTGTGGTCATGTGATAAGTCCTTTTGCTGGTCAGTGACATCAGTGTGATGAGTAGATAAAGCAAGTGGCATTTTGATGTGCAGCCAAAAGAACTTGTTTGGGCTGAAGGTATAACCTTCGGCAGGGGGCCCTTTCCTGTCATTTCCACCCACAGCCCCAGGGAAGCACGGAAAAACTTAAGTTGTGGAGGTGGAAGGAGTTTCTTTGTCTGTAGAGTGAGCAAAGGAGCTTTTTGGCCGGGACGGATCAGATACTGCGGGACGTAGTATGCATCTCTGCTGAGCAGAAGTCAGGCTGCTCAACACGTTTTGTGTATGAATAAATAAATAAAATTCTCAACATAATCAATCCAATACAGCCACAGCTGAAGCATTTTTAAGTTGTCTTAGCATGTGGCATTTTCTTGCTCAAACAGTATTTTCCTTTGAGTTAATCAGTGAAAGCAGGAGTTATGTTAAGCTGGGTGCTTTGCGTTGTTTTCCAGTTACTTAAAAAGAGCCTAAACTTATTTTTATCAGCCTGTACCACTCAAGTCTTGCCTTTACCTATTAAAATGCTACTATTCTGTTAAACACTGGCTCCCTTTTGCTGTACCTGCTGTTCTGTGGTATTGGGTGATTGCAAGGGCATTGCATGAGAAACATCTGACAAAGTCACAGACTTCTTGGAGCTTCTTTTTGCAGTTTTCTTCTTTGTGGCAAGGCTTCTCCCCATCATCAGAGGTCTCCTCTAAACAGTGTCTGCTGATTGTAGCAGAACACATGGTAGCTTTTCCATTTTGCTAAATAACTTAAATAGTTTATCCTAGTGGAGTGACTTACTGCAGTTCACTAAACCAGATAGCTGTTAAACACAGCATTCATGTACTGAAATGTTAAGATTAATATTAGAGAGATTAGGAAGAATTGCATTAAAATAGTCTTTAACCCAAAAAACAAATTCACACTTGCTGAATTTTCCTATAAATCTGTTAGATTATTTTTTCCAGTTATTAAGAAGCTGTTTTAAGAATAATTTATTGAGAGTATTCGTAACAGCATTTTGTGAGGCAAAAAAAGCCCACAATTTTTTTTAATCATCTGGAATTGTTGCTATGAAGGGATACTATCCTGCACAGCAACAATTTAAATTTGTTTTTCTCTCAAAGTTCCTGTACATATGCTAACCAACAATCATGGTCACTTTTAAACTTTAAAAGTTGCCTTTTATAACAGAGGGGGTTTTTTACCTCTGTCTTCAAAGACTTGCTTTTGTTTTTTTAATTAAATTATAATATGAAAGACAAAACAATCTATAAATTGAAAATCAGATACTTTACTTTACATATGGATCTGTGTCCAAATATAGTCATTCATGCATATATCCTTTGTGTAAGAGTACAAAGTTCAGTTGGGGCTTCTATTAACCCTCAGTTACCATTACACAATAAGTCAATGATTCTTGGAAAATAATTTGTGGACTGTGAATGAAAAACCCCATTGAAGCTGGCCACTGCTTTTGGTGATAAAGAAATTCTCCTAATATGGCTATTTTATTAATGCTGTTGTGTTTCAAAGTTCCTTAGCCACAGCTTACACAGTATTATCAAAGGAACATTTATTCCTTCGTTTCAGTTGGTTTCTTTATCTTAAGTAAAGGTCAGGAGAGCTTCCTGGAGAGTTACTCTGGCAAAGGTTATGGAGTTTCAGACATATACTTGGACGTAATGTATGTAGCTGTGGGCTCTGCAAAACAGGAACGGAGATCAACATAACCAAAGCCATGGGGAAATTACTGCTGCAGAAGTAGCACAGTTGTGACTGTTTTCCCTGGGATTCAAGCCTGCCTTCAAGCTCCATTGTAATGACTTGCTCTATATAGTCTGTAACTGTGCAGTACTGAGCCCGTTATGGGCAGCAGTCTGGCAGAAGCACTTAAATTCTTTTTTTAAAAATTTACTTAAACTTATTTTATTTATTACTTTTAAGTTTTATTTTTATTTTTTACATGGGAGGGAATGGACAAGCTTTCACAGATTTAGTGCTTAATACATTTAATTGATGCAAAAATGAGGAAGGACAGAAGTGTAAACCAATGAGGGGGGTCACAGCCACTTTCGTTCAAAGGCATCTAAACGAAACTGTGGTTTGCTACAGCAATTTCATTTATGGAGCTGTATATAAATAGGGGGGAGTGTGTGATGTGCAAAATATGTAAAGAAAACTGAAGTGCTCCAGTGAAACAGTTGCAATCTGCAGTCCAGGTACAAAAAATAATGACATTTTATTTCTAGCTTCATTGCTTGAGAAAGGGGCTTTAAAGCCGAGACAGATTTGTGCTGTTAAATTGAAACTTGTGATGTTAAATTGAAACATTAAAAGGAGCCTTAAGAAGCTTCAGTAACAGTAGCAGTTCTGGAATAATGTGGTTAAAATTGTCTTGCCTAAAAATCGCCAGCTTGGTGATTTGAAGAAGTCAGCTCTTGAAGCAAGATGTGGAAGGTGGTGGAGGAACTGATACTGCCAAGATCATGTGCTGTGTCCTAGCACTGAGCAGGATTAACTGCCCCTTAAAGTGCTGTGGGTTTTGCATTTGTTTTCTGTAATAATGATTTTAACTAGTGAAACTGCACTGGTATTAGTAACTAAGGGAAACATTTAGTTTAGATTAGATATACAGTCCACTTTATCCACTCAGGGATTTAACTTCAAAGCTAGCTTGGGACCATGAATATTTCAATTGTGAGTTGCTATTAAACTTCAATCAGTTTTCAAAAAGCAAACATAATATGTGTATTTATAGTTAGGTGTGGGCTTTAGATATTATGAATGAGATCAACAGCTAGCATAACTTTACGTGATATTATTGACGTTATTGGAATTACGCATATTTCTATTAGCTAAGGATCCAGCATGTCAAGCTTCCCCTTAATGCTTTAAGCTTCAGTTTACCTGTTTAAAAGTAAAATTTATTTTGTTACTCCTTTATGTCTTCTGGAAAGAGGTCCTTCCTACCATAAGAATCTTAGTAATGCCTGCACTTTCAAACCTTACTTTTTTGTCATCAAAGCCCCATCTTCTCTAACCTTTTAATTAAATATTTTTTAACTTGGCATACCTATCACAAAGAACCTTTTTGTAATTTTGTTTAGAGTGAGTGGCATGTAGAGTAGATAACAACTAGCTTGTTTGGCTGAAATTTGAAAAACAAAACACAGTTTAGTTTCTTGTAACTTTCCACTTTCTGTGAGCACTGAACTTCTTGAGTTCTAAGGGACAAAATTGTGTATAAAAAAGATTTTTTTGTTGTTTGAAGTTGCACTGGAAAAATATTGAATTGCATATTAAATAGTGTAATTTTCTTACTTTTTCATTTCCATTCTCACAAGAAATAAAAATTCCACAGAAGGAGTGAGGAATCACTTCTACAGGCTTTTACTCAAAAATTCTGTTTAAGGCAGGTTGGTTTTGCCTCTTTTTGAATCTGCTTCTATAATGCAGTTCATGTGTTTGCTGAACATTCAAGTGACTTCCTAACGACTATTCTTTAACAATAACATGAAAAGTTGTGTAAAGCAAAAATGTAAAAATCCATTTCCTCTAACAAGGTAAATGTTTTGGGGTGTTTTGTTTTTTTTTTTAAATCAGCATTCTGTGACACTTTTCCCTAATTCTTATCCAATTCATAAAACCTAATTAAGCTGCTTTTCTGTCCATATAAAGTCACTATTCACGTTTGGAGAAGGGTGACCTGTGTTAACTTCCTCAGATAAGGTTTCCTATTGTTTCAAGTCCGTTTTCATATACTGAGGAGGAGCCAGATCCTGAACTGGTTGTAATCAGTGGCAAGGCTTTCAGATACTGTAGAACAGCAAGGACTTTCCACTCCAGGAGTAAAAATGAATAAAGTGTTCAGTTTGCTTGAAGTCAATAGCTGTTGAGGCGAAGATTACTTGCTCCCATTGTTTGGATGGTTTCTGTGACAGACACAAGAGGAAGTAGGTAGGATTTGCTGATGTTTAAAAGATGTAGTTGGCAAAGAAAACTTGGTATTGTCAACAAAACACTGAATTGTAATGAGACCTTGGTACAACTGGTTATAAATGGGGATTGCTCTGTACCAAACTAGACTGCCTGGTGTCTTAATAGCATAGTCATGTTTTATTTTGTTTTAATAATATGTATTTGCATGGATCTATTTCTTCAGAGTTTTCTTTTTCTTTTTTTTTTCTTTTGCCCTGAAATGTCAGTTATGTATGTGAAATTAATGATAAATTCTGTGTTTTGGCTTTTATTTGTTACTGAGTTTCTATTAATGAGGATTTGTCTTGTGCTTCACCTTCTTGATCAGTTTCCTTCCTTCTCATTTGTTTTGTTCCTGTATTGTTTCCGAGATCATCACAGCCTGAACTTAACACTGCCAAGGGGTAAATGTTAGTGTTAGACCACATCTGTTGACAGTAAATGGGAAGGGCTGGGTGTAAAATCCGTGCTCCTCCGTGTCTGGTTAAACTTTAGGATAGAAAAAATACTTTTTTTTAGTAGTTATTTTGTCGCTGATCTTTCATGACCTTTATTCTTTCTCTTACCTCTTTTTTTGTTCCTCCAGGTTTAGCAAAGGAGTGCTTTCAATGTAGATGCCAGGAACCTTAAATTATTCAGGGATGTGCTTTTTAGATGCTCTGGCTTGCAATCTTTAAAAGCCTGTTAAAGAGAGATTCTTTACATAGGCTTCAGGTAGCTGTATTCTTCTGTCATTTTAACTAATGGTGTAGGGTATTCCAAATGCAGTTTAAATGAGGAAAAGCTTTAATATTTATTTATGTATTTGCAGCATACAAAATAATTATTTTTTTTTTGCATTATCAGATGAAAAATGCTTTATTTTATTTTCTTTCTCTTTCTTGCTGTGATTTAAATTCCAAAAGTGAATTTCAGAATTAGAAGAGCATTTTCTGCTTGTTTTAGTATAGCAAGAGCTGGTGAGAAATTGATAGAGGTTAATTTTCCCTTATTTTGACATGTTTTGGAGAAGAAACCCCACACAATTAAAGTAGAAAACACCAGAATACTAGGAGTTCTGACAGGCCTACTGGGGTCAAAATGAGGTGTATTTACTGGATTTGTTTTTTGGTTTTGATGCAGAATAGTTTAATTTTGCAGCTTCTAGAAAAAATGTTAGTGGACTAAAAAAAAAGACATTTTTTTAATGTGATGATTCACTTCATAGGCAGCTGGTAGTCATGTCTTGGTAGTGCACAGTGTTCTAGAAATTGCAGTTGGTAGCGTTTTGGTTGTCCGCGTGTGGCAAGTTGCACACACCAGCAACTTTTCAGGTTGGGTTTTTTTTTTGAGAAGTTTTTTGTTTATTTTTTTTTTTTTAATTTTATTTTGCCTTTGTTTAGTGTCTGTGTGTCTAGAATAACCTTTTCTTTGAGTGTAGCTCTGCAAGTGTGGTGCTACAGCAGGCAGTCTGACAAATATCCTGCAAGGTGGTGCTACTTATTCCTGGTGCTGAGCTATTCCCTGGTAGGGCTTTCTGCTGCAGCTGTGTTTTGTTTCTTGCCACTTGTCTTGAAACTACTTCCTTCCATAGGTCAGATGTTGTCAAATACAGAGACATTTGCTTACTTCTTTCAGTGCATGCCTGACTGTGACGGATTCTTTCTTAAGGGCTGTGAGAGTCGGGGCTCTGTGGTTTGTTCCTGCCTTTAGCTTTGCATGACCTTGGGCATGTTGCTTAACATCTTTGTTTCTGGTTTGAAGTAGGTACAGAAATGCATGTATCACTGTGCTGTGAGATACACAGCTTTCTTAATGATCACTTATCTGGAGATCTCAAAAGCATTTTACAAAGACAGTCCAGTGCAATTGCGATTGTAAGAGCTGGAGAGGTCAGACTGAGGAGTCTATGCTGACCACCTTATCTCCCTTCATAGTTGCCTTAGATAGCCTTGCTTCTTTCATTGTATTCCTGAGCACTTGTTTCCTTTGTTTAAAGCAGACTGAAACTGCTACCACCTGTTAATTTTCTTTTTTATTTTCCTTTTTTTTTTTTTAATTCACATTCAAAAGAAATTAGGATTTGGTGTCTTTCAGAAAACTCATTTTGTAGCTCATTGATGGGCATTAGCCTGTGCTAATAAGGATTTTGTTTTTCTGATTTTTCCTCTAGTTATTTTCCTGAAATATTTAAATCTGCCATAGTTGTGACCATAATTGCAAGATTTGATTCTTGAAAAAGTTTTACCATGAGGGAGAGTGTCGACCATAATGCCTTTAACTTGTGGTCTTAGTAGTGGAGAATTTGTGGGCTTGCTTTGATTTTAATAAGCAGTTTCTGTTTATTTGCTTTTCTGCTTTTATTTCTATACTAAATTTCCAGCTTTGAAGGTGCAAAGATTGAAGATTCTCCTGGATTGCAATAGTGGTGGTGTCTCACAGATTATGTAAATACTGGTGGTGGCAGTAGCACTGTGGAACAAATTAGAAGACTCCATTAAGAACATAGCTTTTGATTTTTAAAACTTCTAAAGTGGAAGCTTTCTTTCAGAGTGCCCAGCAGGCTGTGATGTGAATTTTATTGCTAGTGGAAAGGTACCTCTGGGCATCTGCAGAGACAGCAGACACCTGAGGCAGACGTGGTTTAACTGCGCAGGACCAATCTGAGCCTGATGGTCTCCAGCAGTGTGGGGCACGGGGGAGCCCAGGCAGCGGGACAGGGCTCTTCTTGTGCGGTTTTGTGCCCCTGTCTCTCCACTGCCCTTCCCTGCTCGGCCAAGCTGAGTTAGTTTCCTTTCCTTAGAGCCCCATCCTTGTTTGCTGCTTTATTGCAGATTAAAGGCTTGGGTTGCATGTGAAGGTTATCAGCTAATGAATAAGCTTCAGTCATCCTGTCCTGTGATAAATCTGTCTTGTAGATCAAAGATGAAGCATGTAGACCTTTTTTCTTTCAAATGGTAATTTCTTAAGGCTGTCAGATCACTTCCTAAGGTCTGTTTACATAAGAACAAAAACATTAAATATATTTTATTCAAAATGTTGAATTCTCAGTTTTGAAAAAACCTTCTATTTCCCCTCTGAGGAAGCTTCCTCTCCTTCCTTCTGTGAAGGTCCCATCTATGGCAGTACAAGCGATCCTCACATTGTAACTTGTGGTCACAGCACTATTTTCTTAACACTACAGTTATTTCTGTTTTAAACCAGATAGTTGTTAATTTCACCAGGAGTATGTATGTGCATTAGAACATTTTTTTCAGTTCCAGTTGTGTAAAGCAAAGTGCGCATAAACTTTTTAGCTGTATTTTCACACCGAAACCAAGCAAGGCAGACTGAAGGGTCTTTGTGATTCTATTTTGATCCAAAACTCTTATTCTCCTAACACTCCTTTCCATGCAGTGTTTTCACAAAATGAGTTTTGTATTTCAAGAGCAGTCTAAATAACGATTTTGAAATCTATAAGCTCTGGAATGGTGTAAAATAAGAAGGCAGTCTGCAAGCTGAGTTCATCCACTTCTATTTATTATGCATGTTTCTTTATGTAAAATGTATTTGCAGTTTGTATAATTTTTTTATCTTTTTACTTCTGCTTGGTGCCTCAGCAACTGGAGATAGAAATTGGGCTCTCCTACAGAGTGCTGTGACGTTTTCAAGGGGTATAATAGCAGTCAAAAAAAGGAGGAGAGAGTGAAACTCCTCAAGACATCAGTTAAGCACTGAGGTGTATGTGACACATTTGTGTCATGTGGGACAGACGTAGCCCTCTGTAAGCATACAGGAAAAATAGCCCTTGTTTCAGGTTCTAAGTCCTTTTGTTTTGGTCCTGTGCATTTCAGTGCTAGGAAGTAATTACAGTGAAGCCATTTATAAGCTGACAAATATGCATAAATGGTTATATTTATTGATACTTTTGAGTTTTAGAAGTCGTCAGTGTTTTTTCTAGGAATGATCTAAACCTAGTCTAAACTTGTAAATGGAAAAGTGATTATTTTATCAAGGCTTGTGCTCGTCTTTTCCCTGAGAAGGATTCTTTTCGTCTCCTTTCACTTATTCTTCATTCTCTTTGTCTTCAAAACATTACTCTTACCTGTTCCTGGATTCTAGTATGACCTTGATGAGGTGAATGGAGAAGCAAACTGTCTTGGTAAAGGATATCTTTATTCTTACATATCTATTTCTTCTGTAAGCTGAGGATTAGGCATGTTAGAAAAGAGTGAATCATTAGCAGCTTTATTTCTGGTTGTCTTTTTTCCTGTGGCTGTTTATGAACTTATTCAGCAAATGTGGTTGCCAGTAAGTTAATGTAGTGAAATATTTTTTAGCAGTGACATTTACTGCCGAGTCCTGCAGTCACTGAATAGGAAGGTTACTGACTGGCCAGGTTTTTGTCTTTAAATTTATATATTATGAGTCGTCATCAAGGACATTTGAAAAATTACATGTGCAAAAACAATTCCCAGTCTTGCTAATTTGATCCTCTTAGCTCAAAGGTTGTTTCCTTTCTGCTTATAATGTATACCTAAAAAAGATAAACAGTTTAATTCTTTTTTAATACTCTGTCTTCATGCTGAAACTGAATGCAATGTTTCCTTACTAACCATTTGTTAGTAAAATTTCACGTGACCAAAGCAATAAGAGAAATGGAGACAACACGGACTTTTTAAAGTGTCAGTATTCAGTAAAGACAAAGAGTTTCAAGCATTTGGGATTAGAATTTGGGAGCTGGATTAATACAAGTCTATACACTCAGTGTGTCTCTCTCTTTCTATATATGTATGCATACATGCATATGGAAAATACAGCATGTAATTGTCAGTCTTACTGATTGTATGCACATATAAAATAATCACAAAACTTTAGGAACACTTGGCTTCAGAAAGCATCAGCAAGTGTATTAGTAACGTACATTCAGTTGCAAGTCTCATATACAGTAAGAATGCTTTAAGTAGCAGCAGAAGCCTTAAATATCTGTGCTGAGAACTATCACCTGGTTGCAGGTGGTAAAAATTTCACTGGCTCCAGAAAGAGCACTTTGCTAAGAGTCTTTGAAAATCGGCCTACTTAAATATAGTCTTGACTTTATGTTCCCAGACGTAACCACTTCTGACAATGGCTCCTTTGTTTCCCTGTTGAATCAGTGATAAAACTTGTGAGCTGAATTTTACTGTTGACTTATTTCAATGGCCTGCACCTTTTCCACTGGAGACTGCAGGTTTTGCAGTGGGTTTTGGTAGTGAACTAAAAAATTAGATTTCAGGTAATAATTATATTGATGTAACTTGAAACTTCTCTGTAAGAGGGGAAACGAGGCAGAATCAGTTCCTGTTTGTTTTCTGCTGGGGGCATCTTTCCTAACTATCAAGTTGATGATACCTTTAAAACAATAAATAGAAAAAAATACAAAATGGTGTGTTTTAAAGATTATTTTTAAGTTTGGGAAAAATGCTTGTTATAGTTTCTGGAGTTTTCTTCATAATTCTATCTCTACAAAACCTATTTAAATCCAGACCTGAAAGGGTCAAACTGCGGATTTACCTGAAGTGGAAAGTGTGTGTGTATGTGTGTGTATGTGTAAAATGCTGGGATATTATTGGATATTTTAGTAATGGAAGTTACGTAGTGCTTAGCCATTACCTCTCACAATTTAAATTAAATTTTGAAAATTGCTGCAAATGGAAATCATGTCCTCAGAAAAGCACACAGACCCTGATATAGTGGCCAGCTCTTCTCTTTGCATTTAACTTTATTGATAATTCCCAGGTAGGAATACAATTTAAGTTTTCTCCCAGGCTTGATTTTACATTAAGAACTTCCTCTTTAGCTGAAGCTCTAAAGGTGGATTGCCTCTTCTTGCGCCGTGCCTGGGAGCCTTTGGAGCCAGATACATTATCAGTAACTGTAGGAACAAATGCCCCTGGTCTCCTCGCAGCATTTTAACACGGAAAGCAAATGCAGGTGAGGAGCAGCTCTGTTTCTCTGTGCGGTCGCAGAGGTTGCAGATCCAGTATAGAGGGATTAAAAATTCTTTAGATTTTTTTTCCCCCTCCCTATAATCACCTTCAGCTATCCACGTGTTTTAGTTCAATTGCTACAGAACCCAGCTGGTTTAATTTTATTAGGTTACCGCTTCCTCCTCCAGAGAGCCCTAAGCCTCTGTTTATTCTGGGGGCAGGGACAGCTCTTCGTCCTACCTCACCTGCTCTCCTCAGACATCAAAGTGAGCCAGTTCACTCCTCCTAGCTTAATCCTTCCCTTCTCCCTCCCACCAGTGTTCTGCAAATTTCCTTGTATTCTTCTCAGCTATCCAGTGCCCCTGGTATTTGTCAGCAGGTTCACTTTTGCCCTGGAGGTACTTGCCAGGAGGCAGAGACCCTCTGGCAGCACTTTCCACTCGACTGCCTGCAGCTGTGAGTCTCCTACAGCCAGACAGGTAAACTGTCTGGAAAGGAAGGAGAGCACTGCAGGAAGGGGACATAAATCGGAAGAGAACAGCGCCTGTGATAACATTTCCGTGGGATTGCTTCTTTTGGAGGCTAAGAAATGGTGTTGGTAACTGCAGCTCCTGCTGCCTGAAAATACCTTCTAGAAAATTCTTAACTGGAAAGTGGAAATCTTTTGGCCATAGAGGCACAGAGGGATCAACTAACCAAAATTGTGCCAAAATGTTCCATGCTTGGGTGTAGAAGAGTAGAGACAGTCTTGTAATACCACGTGGCAGTTCAGCTAGGTAGCAGCTGCCCAAATACACTGTCAATTTATGACAAAGGACCTGTAGTGCCTTAACTAGGTGTTTACCAGAAGCCTTTAGAAAAGTTTGCTCGGAATTTCTCTACCTTTGCATTTAGTGAGTAGGTTATCTTTTATTGATATTTACTGGAAATTACCCCCCTACCCCCCAGTCAGGTGGCTTACCCTTTTGGGTGGGCTTTTTAATTTTTGGTACCCTGAATATACTGAGTGAGTATACTATGCAATTTTCGACTGACATTTTGGTGCTTTTAAATGAGAAGCCAAGTGGCTACAAATATCTGAATTATCTCAGTGGTGCCTTCAACACTTCCAGTGTCAGAAGGCTGCAGGTGTACCCTCAGTAACTAATAAGCATTTCAGAAATTGGAACTGCGCAGACAAGCAAATGAGGGATATCTTGCGCTAAAAATGGGGATTTATATCAGTGAACCAATTATTAAGCCCAATGGGTACAACCTCTAATATTGTGCTTCCTCTCCCACACTAACTGGGAACCCCTCCACCTCTCAGGGAGGCTGCATCTGTCATGGCAGGGGGGTCTTGGGTTAGCTACCCAGAAATAGCTATACTGGCAAAATGTTCTTAGTGTCTTAGCACACAAGCTTTAGAAAAGAACATTGCAGTTAATGAATGACACTTATTTTCTTTTGTGAGGAAGCTTCTAGAAGAATTTCTTTGCTGAACAGGGGCAGGACCATCATGTTTAATTGTCAAATAAGCTGTTCTGCGGGGAAATGGCATATGCCTGCATTATAGTGATGGTTTTGTTGGTCACCTCTTCCATGTGTACAAATGCCCTCCTATAAACCTGCCTGATGGGTACTGATGCAAACTTGGTGTGCTATAGGTACAGTGAACTCTTCTCTGTTTTCCCTTTCAACACTTTTTTTAGTCTCAGGTGCTCATCTCAAAGACTTCATGTTAATGCCAGATCATAGTAAGGATAGGGAAAATTATGGTGAATATATGGAATTAACATAATCTATATGATTACAAGAAGAACAGGTGATTCAATTAATTTAAAATTGAGTTTCATCAATGCATTTTTTTGTCTTCTAGTTATTAAACTGTAATGCTTGTTGCTTAAAAATTAGGAAAGAAAAAAACCTCTCACTCCAAAGCAAGAGCAAGTTATTTTAGGAAACAATGCTTGCTAAGATGGCTGCATTACTGTAGATCTTAATGTCCAGAATTTCCCAATATCAGTTGTAGGAAAATGAGCTGGTTTTTTCCATCTTGCAACTCCTTGGTAGTAAAAGTAAATAAATTCCAGCTTTTGCTGCAGTTCATTTTCACCTGCTTGCTACTTTTTCCTAATTCAAATTCAAAATAATTTTTTTTTCTATTCTCATACCATGTCGTCTTAGAACAGTCCATCTAGGCTTTGAGGATAAAATCCCACAATTCTGGAATTCTTTTATTCTTCTCTTTCCCCCCCATCCTTTCCCACCCCCTAAGGATTGTAAAGACTATGCTATTGTGTAGCGTTTCTGCGATGCAGCATTCAAGTAGACCATTAATTGACATGCACAGTATTGTAACCTTTAGTCTGGAAAAGAAAATAAGCAATTTGCTTCATTTTGCAGTGCGAGTTCTAACTGTTATTAAAGTGCATTTGTAGTTGCATATTTTCCAGTAAAGGTGACAGATTACTTCAAAGCTGGTATTTTCTTTTTGTTAAACAAGGTTCTCAAATAGATCCATCTTGCCCACGTATTCTATTCTTGCCAGTTGGCTTTGAAAGCTGGTGCTTGGGCTCATCGTTCAGAACTAGCTTCCAAAAAATGAGGTCCCATGCTGTTTCTATCTTTTGAGCTAGTAGGGGCTGGAAGGATCTGATCTGAAGCCAAGGCGAAGACTGAATTGATGGAATCATATATAACAGTTTGCCAAGTACTGCCCAGTCATGAAGTCCCACATTCTGGGAAAAAGCACTGAGACAAGGGGTGGCAGAGCATTCTCTGTGTTAAGGGCTATCCAGAGATTTCCTTCTCTGGACTTAGAGTCAGGCTACCACATAAGAAAGAACTAGCTTTTTATTGAACGCTTTTTCGCACATTTACGAGTTGTTACTTTCTTCTGCATGCTGCTTCCCCATTTTCTCCCCAGTTATACATATCCATTTGAAGAGGAAAAAGCTTTCTGCTCTTTATTACAGTATTACACATATTTTGACCATATGTAATGTATCATTGCAGAGGCATGCTTGCACATTCAGTATGCTTACTTTCACTTGTTTCTGTGTGCACACACAAATACCCGAACACACACGCAGGCCGTTTCAGAACGGTCACTGCTTGGTGAGTCTAGATGGAGCCCAGTTGTATTTAGGTCTGAATTCTGCATCTTGAAAGAGTTCTAGTTTTCTAGATGCAACTGCAAAATGAGAATAATATCAAGATCATGTATTTCTTCAAAAAGGTACTTGACAGGAATGCATAGATTCCTCCCATCCCTTCCCTTCCCTTGCTAGCAGCTTTCATTTGTAAGGTAATGAAAGTTCAGGTCTCTTGTCTATGTTCAGTTTTTTCTATAAACTGCCAGGATAGTCTCTGAAACCCAGTGATGATACGTATCTCTGTGTCAGATATCCAATTTGTCACCAACTTCTTCCAGTATCTGGCAGAGAGCAGGACCTAAATGAAATCCAGTTGACTGGAGCTCAGCTAAGATCTGATAGAGGTGACTTTGATAGATAAATGGTTGGAGAACTTGGTGGAGTCTGTGTAGATGTAATCTGTTCAGCCACTTTTAAATCAGTCCACAGTCTTCAAGTCTTGCTCATTTCTGCAGCTGTTGCAGTGGTCAGAAACCAAACAGTTTTTTGAAAGAGATCACGTAGGGTGAAAACAACTGCAGATCTTGCCTCAGTCATCCATGCTTGCAGTCACTTCTGTCTTCAGCTGTAGCAGTTGTACGTATTTATAGGCTTTTAATTCAAAATCATTGGGAACAGTTCAGCTGGAAATACTTGATTACCAGCCTTTACTGTACCAGCTCTCTTCATCCGTCACCTCTCCTACCTGATGTTTTTATTTCAGGTGTTGTTAATATACTAGGCTGCATACCACATCCAGCTGCAGCACAATAACCTCCAGAGTATGAATGAATGGTCAGCTATGTCGGGTACCTGCTTCTGATGACTCCTGAGCATCTCAAAGTTACCAGTAAAACTTCTCATCAAAATATATAGTACAATGAAATTGAAAGAGCACCCTGGTTTGGCATCCTGATGTCTTTAATATGATGCTTATTAAGTGATTGTTGAAATTCAGAGTGCAGCTGTCTACAAAGGTCTGAAGCTCAAATCATAATGATCTAGAAATAAATAATCAATAAGTACCTTCCAGAATGCAGAAGGTTATTTTTTCATGAGTTAAATGGACATTTTTGAAACCTCTTTGGAAAATATATATAAAGCCTGGCATTCCCACCTGGAAAGCTACGGAGACACTATTTAGTTTCATAGCTCAGTGCATCGGATATGCAAATACCTATACTGAATATATGATTCAAATGTTAAGGTGACCGTTGCAAAAATAGGGCATTTCAGGACTCGTGTGAACCCACAGTGTTGTGTTCGGATTTTTTGAAAATGTCTACTGATAAGAGCACCTAGGTCATTGCTATCACCTAAGATGTAACTAGCATTTTATGCTCTTTGACGAACCGTTCAATAAACTGTTTGAAAGCAGATTTTTTTTTTTTATTAATGCCTACCTGTTGTACTTACAGCATAAATAATTTGTTTGAATCATCAGGTGAGTGCTGTTAAGTTATAGTGAGCGAGGAAAATGGCAAAAACACGAATAAGGGTCCCTGTCCTTAAGTGTATTTCAGTTTGCATTTTGATAGCAGTTTAGAAATGTTATCGCCTGTTTTGTCACAGACATAATTCACATCTTTCTTCAGGCACTGTAAACAAGAGAAATGGTTTAATGGCTCCATAAAAGGCACTCTGTGCTGATAGCTGAGATTAGACCCTTTAGTAATGGATTTTTGTGTGTTGGGGGAAGGGGAGGGCTTGGCAGAGGTAAATGTACTGGAAAAGAATCTTGGAGAGACTCTGATGTATCTGAAGTGCCTGCTGCATTGCTGTGTGTATCGAGAGATAGATTTAAAGTGTGACAGTGTTGGCTTTATCAGTACAGGGGCCTTTTCTTCTTGCTTTCGAAATTTTACCAAGTATTATCTTGGGTCACCTCAGTCAGTCTAGTACCTGGAGTTTCAGTGGTATTTTTGCATCTGTCTTTTCGTCTTGCAGTTGAGTCAAGTCCCCTATATTAAAATGTGCTCAAGAAATCTCTCAAAACTTACATTGCATATTAAAAATTTTGCCTTAATCAGTGATAAAAATTAGTGAGGTATTCACAAAATTTGGTTTAGAGAATTATTTGAGAGCATAAATTTGAAAAGCAGCTCAGAAACAGCATGTTTTAGACCATGACTTACTGTTACTTCCTTTTCAGATACTCGAAGTCCTCAAACTTAATACATGTGAATGTAGTATTACTTAGGAGACATTAGAGTTCACTAGCAGGAGCAAGTGTGGTATAAAATCAACTGCTGTCAATTGATTTTACACCATGTAGTACATGCTCTTGACCTACAAGTGTTGAATAGGACATCTTTGTCTCTTTGGTCAGCGGAATCAACATCGCCTGCCAGTGTCACTGAATTACCAGTTATATTTCACGGCTTTTAAAAGTATGTTTAAAACCATTCTTCAGAAAATAAAATAAGATTTTATCATGTGTTCTGGGCAGGAATATGAAGTTTGAAAGTTAAGATGTTACTTTTTGTTCAATGGAGAAATTACTTGCCATTTCACATAATATATTCTTTATTTCTTCTTCATCTTGAGTAATCATCTCTTGAATTGAAAAATATTTTAAGTCATTGCCTAATGCGGTGCATTTCAGGGCTTTCTCAAAAGAAGTAGATTCGGTTCGATCTGTACAGAGGTGGTACACTTCCTGTTTCTCGGGTTAGAAAGTGTACATATCAGACTCCTCTGAGACAAACCAATTCTTCCTTTGATTTCAGAGTTCTTAATAAAATTGTTCTTCATTTGAGTCTTCTTTGGGTGTTATTATGAACACAATGTTCAGGGATTAGGCTGTTGACAGATAGCAAAAGAGAACAGCACTTCTGAAGGAAGGATGACAGGTTTCACCCTGTGTTTTTGTATGTTACATGTGAGTTTACTTCATGGTGAAATCATTATATCTTTGTATAAAATCTAGGTCTGTACAGCAGCACATTATGTATAATATGCAAGCCCTTTTACTCTGCAGATATAAATAGATGTATTTATGCACATAGAATATGCATACAGCAATGTATTATACTTTCATCAATTTGCTACAGATGGTAGCAGTCCTTCTGCTTGCCTTGTATCTCTGTGCTGGCTTCGGAGATGCTCCAGACAGGGTCTGTGGGGCAGAGGTCTGTTTCTGATACCGATAAGCCTGAGTTTGCGTGGTAGTTGAGATGAGGTGTTGAAGCCATCCATCTAAATACACGTCGTAAGATTGTTTGCATTTCAAGTTCGGGGGTAGTTATCTGTAAGTAATCACTCGGGATAAAATCTTGGCCCTTGGTCACTTCTTAATAAGATCTTTATTAAGGCAGAGAGCCCCTTACTTTAATAGGGTTGAGACTCTTGTTCTGGGGTTAAGTAAAATGAATTTACCATCAGGAAGAAAGAAGTGGTGAGGAGCTGGTTGTTTAAAATGTCATTTTGTTAATTTGAATGTGTTGGTAGCTGGTATGCTGCACTAAAATTAGATTGTATAAATAAGCAACCCTGCTCTCCTCAAAGGAAAGAGGATTGAGGACATAATATAAAATCCAGTTTAGCAAAACAGTGTATGTTTAAATTCTCTTTTAATAGATGCACTATAGAATGAGTGTCACACTAAAATCAGAAGCGACGGGCAGAGGGTTTCAGTGATGATACAAAAACTGCTTTGAATGTTTGAAATTTTATTGTCAAAATAAGTCTGTCATCTTCAGCCATACTTAAGATATGGTCTGAAAGGTCAAGTAGCCTTCAAGAAAGCCCCCCCAAAATGCAGTAAGTATTTTTATCAGCCTATCTTTTTTCCTGTCTACCTCTGAAAGTGTACACTTAAGGAGTTACAGATAAAGCTTAGCATGGTGACTGTATCAGGGGACTGCTGAGGAAGACTTTAAATTTTACAGCTATATTGTCTTTCTGGCTGTAGTTAAGATAAAGATCTAATATAAAATCACTTTGGTCTGTAATGCTTTCCCTAAATGAAGTGAAGGTGTTAACCTACTTGATTTGATACACTTTACCCTAGCTTATAAAGCTGGGAGGAAGGTGAGGTAAACTTTAATTAAAACTACAGCACAGATGCCTTCTAGCACTGTGCCCTGTACCTTGCTAGGACTGTACAGTAAGCAAAATAAAATGTACCTCACAGTTGAGGCAGCAGGCTGGAGCCGTGTTCAGTGAAAGTAATTTAATTAGTGTTGATCATGACTCCAGATGATGGTGATTTGATAAGGAATAATTTAGTACTTAACAGCCTTTTACATGCACCAACTCCATGTGGGAAGGTAAAGCAAATTGCACAAAATGAATGTGCTGCTTTCACTTGTGCCTGTGCCAGTGAGCTGGAAAACTGCCTGTTAGCAGACGTTCAGGCTCTCAGCGCTGTGATGAAATACCCAGCCAGTTCTCCGCACAGGGCTGTAGTGTGGGAGTCTCTGTACTCCCGTTATTTAAAAATAAATAAGGGAAGTAATTTTTCATAACAGATTAACTCCAAGGAAGTAGCAAAGTAAAAATTAAAAAAAAAAAAAAAAAAAGAAATAGAGCAGCATGTGGCCTTTGTGCAAATATGTGATACTGGCTTTAAAAAAGAGTCTTGTTGCAGTTCTCTTTTAATTTTCTGACTCAATTTAAAGAGATTGCCTACCTTTGCATCAGAGCCAAAATCCCAGAGTTGTGGGGCCCATCATATGCATTAAATGTGTGGCATGCATTTTTTGACCAAGACATGCAAAAGAGAGTCAGCAGTAAAAGTTCACTAGCAGCATCCTGAAACAAACTACTGGATATTTGTCTGCTTTGCAATTACTTTGGAAAGCTGACTGGGCTGCATTTTGCCATTATTATTAAATTTGAGAATCTCTTTTGAAGAAGTCCATGCGGTCTTCTTCCTAGTGCAAGTTCAGATAGTTTTATTCAGGAAGAATTCTTTTCTTCATGTGATGTTCACATTTTCAATCTCTGTTTCCTAAATTGCTGTGCTGTGCATATGCATTTGTGTATGTTTTATTGTCTGCTTCTCCTTTCTAATCTTTCCACAAAACTGACTATTATGCACCAAATATAATAGCTGAATAGCAGTTTTCTGCTAACTCTTGTGAGTTTTGTGAAAATACGTGGCAAAATAGCATAGTGTTATGTTGCAGATGACTCAACTGGAAGGCAGTAGTAGAAGCTGTCATGTAATAGGGTATGAGAGGATCTATTTGTGAAAGAGTTCTGTGAACATTGCCCAACCATGAGAAAACCCATGGCAAAAGTCTGGAATCCAGACCTTACTCACAGATGCCAGAGTTTGGTGGTTCTGATGCTCACTTCTTAGACAGCATTTCATTTATCTCCCCACTGAACACTGGCGTGTGTATGCAGATGCATTAGTATCAGAAAATATGTAGTCTATAACAAATTGTCTTTCCCAAGTTCATGTGCAAAAGAAGGGGCAAGATGCTGCTTGATGGAAAATAATGATAGCCTGACTTTGTGCTGGGATTGCCTATCAGGAACTGCTGCATGAACATGGATTTTCACGGAGATTCAAGTGTCTATGTCGGACTGGAATGTGATGTTCATACTATGGTGTTTTGGTAACAACATCAAAAATCAGTGATAAAATTATCTCTGAATTCTAGGCATCTCAGAGTTAGAAAATGTATTCGCAACCTCATTTTATTTAAAACTTGCCCGGTGTGTTTTCAAGCTCTTACACACCTGTCTTTTAGTCCTTTGTCCTCCTAGCCACTTAGGTTTGTCAGTGTCAGGTGAACTTTGAATTTTCTTCTGCTTTAATTTTAGTTGAAGTTGGATATGAAATAGGGAAAGTTGTCTGGCATAAACTAATTTGCTGGTTAACCTTGTCTTTACCTTTGGCCTTTTTCTTAACACAGACCAACTTGTGCTTCTAATTAATGCTGCATTTCTGTCACACCCCCTCTGGGTTTTTATTTTAGCTTTTAAAAAGTATGACCTTTTTTTTTTCAGTTTGTGTCTGTATCACATTCACTATTGAGTTTGGTCTGGCCAGGATTTTATCTTGTTTATTTTTAAGAAAAAATACTGAGGCCATTTTTTCTGATTTTTTTTTTAGATGTTACTTGTAATTAAAGGGGCACATAATTTTCCAGTTTCAAGAGTTTTGTTGCAAATTTTCATGCATTCTGTGGGACAAAAGGATTACTGATCATCTACTTGATGCTGATATATCTGAAATTTGTTTTGGAGTCATTTGTGTGGGACTCTTTGAAGTGGACTACTATAGCATTTATAGCTAAAAGCTACCTCACTGATATTACTTAGAAACATTTGGTGCCTGGGAATTATTTTGCTTCTGACAACATTTACAGTAGTTAAGCCAAATATAAATGGGCTGTTATTTTCCTGCTAATGAGATGGGATGCTGGCCATCATTCTATTAAACAATAGAAGTGATAATAGGCAATGTGAAGGATCTCTGGTGCCTATTTTTCAGTTGACACTCAAAGAAATATTTGAAATGTTTATTTCCTATATTGTTTTTATTATTACAATGGTTTAATTAATCATGTGTTTAATTAGCAGGGTCTCGCTTACTTGGGAAAGCTAATTGTTGATATTGTACTTGGGTTTTAATTGCATTTTCCTTCTCTTTCCAGTGGCTTTTCATGGTCTCCCTGTGAAAATCAAGAAGGAACCCCATAGCCCATGTTCAGAACTTGGCTCCGCTTGCAGTCAAGAGCAACCATTCAAGTTCAGTTATGGGGAAAAGTGCCTGTACAATGTCAGGTAAAGCAATCAGGAGCATCTTTGCAGTGAGAACTGCTGATTTAAATGAGGACTGACTAAGAGTAATAAAACCATAATAGAGATCTTATAAAAGTTACCTCTTCAGCAGGTAACAGACTGATGAGATAATGCATTTAGCTGATGAACACTGATGGATTTGTTTACAGTTGTATCAAACACATAATCACTTTAAAGCAGTGTTTTTCATCAAAATGCACATCCTCTATTCCTCCTCCATGGGAGATAGCCAGAGTTTAAAAACCCAGGGCACAAGCGTGAAATAGAAGGAAGGAGTATCTTGTTTTCTGTGAGCTGTGTTGAAAGTACTTTCAAAATGCATTATGCACATTAGGAAAGAGAGATCTGTGTAACAGGCAAGAGATTGGCAGGTCTGAGCAACACATTAGGTATTTGACAAATTTTGCAGATGTCATATGTGTATATTCATGGATGATTACCTTTTAAATCCATGTTTCATTAGTCCCTGCATCTTTGGTACTTACTCAAAAGCAAGTTGTCTTCTTTTATAGGTATAGATAAAAGCTTTATTTATTTGTGGGAGGTGGAGGGGCTTGATACCTCTTCACTCCTTATTGACTTTCTTTTGGTTGCATTTATGTGCCACTCCTTCCGTTAGTGTCAGCAGTGAAGGATTTCTTATTGATATTTCAGTCTATTTTAGAATCTTTCATCTAGCTTGTGAGTTTTGATTCTCATTAATGTATTACAAAAACTGTTAGCACTTAAAGCATTATAACATTTAACTTTTTGTTTATGAATAGGGGAAAAAAAAAGGAAAAGACTGGCACCTTTGCCAGTCATAAGGAGTGATTTTGGTTTCAAAAATCAAATTAATCCATTGATGGGTTTGATGGGTGCTAGGGGACCTGATGTAGGAAAGTATGCAAGCTTGTGCTTACTATAGTCCTAATGTCTGCATTTCTCCTGGTTAGAAACAGGGATGATCAAAGTGTTCTCAAGTCCTTTCCTGATTTGAGACACCCTTGAAAATAGCATCTATGTATTTGTTGACCAGCAGTTTATTTTTGAGAGAGAGGGGTAAAAAAAACCTGTTGGGAGAGGCTGCTGACATCCTAGTATGGGCAGCTAAGCCAGCATACCATTGTTTTTCTGGGTCAGATCCCTTCCCTCTGGCTGTATTGTTTTACTGTCTCACTTTGTGGTTTGTGCAAAAGAAAAAGAGTCTTGACAGGCACTGTCAGCTCTTTGTGCTCTAGTCCAGGTGCTTCTACTTTTATGTATTTTGTATACCTCCTGTTAGAATGTGGCTGTAAGACTGAGTCCTTTAAAAATACATTTCTGTGCCCCAGAGAAGAAAATGCTGTGCTGAATCACTTGCCTCTAACATAACTTCTTCTATGCTCTTCTTAGAGTAAAGTAGAGAATTCTTCTGCCCCAAACTGGTTAATAAGTTAACTATAATCAAAAGCTTCTAAAAGGGGCAGTTGTGGTGATTTTTTTCTGGATGCAGATGCTATGGTTTTGGTTTTTTTTCTTTCTTTGGAAAAAATAACCTGCCTTGCTTTTCCCTTGCCTTACTAATAGTGCCTATGATCAGAAGCCACAAGTGGGAATGAGGCCCTCCAACCCACCGACGCCATCCAGCACTCCCGTGTCACCGCTGCACCATGCCTCCCCAAACTCCGCTCAGACTCCTAAACCTGACCGGGTTTTCCCTGCCCACCTCCCTCCATCCCAGTCCATTCAAGACAACAGCTTCCCCATGGATCACAGGTAAACCGCAAAACACGTGAAGGACCCATGCAGAAGGTGTTTCAGTTGTGGCTACAACTCTCTTATATAGGGTAGTACTGGCTTCCTGCCTGCAACTACTCCCTTTTAGGTTGGGGGATCAAGGTGGAAACCAGCAAGGTTCATAGTGTCAGAAATGTGTGTGTTTGTGAAAGGCTGGCACCCGGCTTGGTGCACTAGTGTAGGAATTCATATTGGCAGTGACAGAATTTTAGTTACCTGCTGGTTCTGTTGTGTGAGGGTGATTACAGTATGCTGGATAATCTCATCTAGGCTCCCTTTCCCCTGAAAGGTTGGACCCGATGGCCTTTCAAGGTCCTGTCCAACCTGGGCTGTTCTATAGTTCTGGGATTCACTTGAGGCCAGAAAGCCCTACGAGGTGATGAAGTCATTAGCAAGCATGTTCCTAACTATAAATATCTGGCCTCTCGCTCAGCAGTTCACCTATCTAAGCGATAAGTGGCCATGTTACAGTGTTCCTGCTTCAGAATATTCTTTGGAAGGGTGGATCATTTTCCCAAGCCCTTTTGTAATGTAGCATTTCAAAAAAAGATGCCAACATAAACCATGCTTAAATAACATTAGTCTGAGTAAAAGCCACAAGAGCTAGAGACCAGAATTAAAGCTTAAACTGTCCTTAAGTCACCCTGTTTTGTTTTGATATGTTAGAAATCCCCAGACAACTATTTTTCTTAGCTCAGTTTTGCAACAGATATACTCAGTTGATTTCCCTGTTTTTTCAGTCCAGACACTTGTTTGTGGAATTCTATTTGCCCTAAGTTTTATTGCATGAACCTGCTTTTGTATGCCTAGTTGTGATTTCTCTTGAACACTTAAAATTCCAATGGTGTGTAAAGAGGTATATGTTCAGAAATTTATCTTACTTCTTAACCATTATCAAATTAAGAAAAGACCTGAAAAGAGAAACAGTTGTTAGGAGTGTGATTTGCATGCTTCTGCTCTAATAAGGGCTATTATCTCTAGGGGTTTGCGCAGATCACTTCTGAGGGAGGTTGCTACTGTTAATATTGCTGTTTTGTGCTCTGCTAAGGTAGCTTTAAATACCACCAAGGTTCTCTACAAGCCCTTCTGGCGGTGAGGAAACACTGAGTTGGCCCCATCACCTGCCATAGTCTCCATCTCCTCCCCAGCTGTGGACTGTGGTCTAACCACAGAGGCCCCCAGTGAAGCCAGGCAGTGGTTTAGATTACAGGATGGTGGATAAATGTGTTTCTGTATATTCAGCAAAGTCAAGCTGTCAGGAGACTGAAATCGGCAGAAGCTAAATGGCTTATGTGCAGTAGGCTTATGTGTAGTAAAATTTTTCAGATGAAAAAAAATCCTTTATTATAAAGCAACTTGTAAAGAGAGCACTGAAGCTGTATGTCAGCCCTAACTTGAGTATTTATAGACATTTGCATACACCTTAGTATAGTTTCTGTACCCATAACTCTTGCTCTGTGCAAGCTTTGTAGACTTTTTACATGATTTCTGCTCCCTCCCTCCCCCGTCTTTGATGTTCATGTTCTTTAGGGCATTTTTCACTAATGCTTCCCTTCCATTATAGAACATCATGTGTTCTAGTAAAGTCCAAAATAGATGACTCAAGCAAAAAAACCCCCAAAACTCATTTTTCTCCTTTTTAAAAGAAAGGTGGAATTGTATTTTTTCCCCATTTTCTTATTTGTTTTGAATCTTCTGTATGAAGCAAACGTGTGCTTCATATTTTTGTGAAATTCAAATTTTCCTGATTTACAAGGTGAGATACTACTGCAATGAGTGCATTCAGAAAATGTCATTTAAACAAATGACCATCCTATGTGAGTTCATATATGAATCTATAACTCAAGGCACAATTTTTGGAGCATGCATTGGTGGCATAGGACAGCGTTGGTATCTAGTACATACAGCCCATACATCTTCACACAGGGCATGAGTCTATGAACGATAAGTGGTCCTAACAAGTACCAACAGGAAACAAATCCACTTGTATAAACAAATGGCTTGATTCCATACAAAGCTTCCAGTACAACAAGTATTATTAACTTCCTTTGAGGCTTTGTGAGTGAGCCTGTTTCTTATTTTATCTTCAAGTTGCAATTTTCTGATTCACTCCTTGACAGTTCTTAATGATAATTTCTGCTTCTTTTTTTGGCTAATGAAAAAAGGAAAAGAGGGAAATGAATGCAGTGCCAGTCAGCCTAACTGTTTCATAATGCATTTGAGTTTCTAAGTTTATTTTCTGCAGGTGTAGGTGGAATTGCAAAACCCAATGTTACAGTGCAGTACTCTTTCTACTGCAAAAATTATAGTATTTACGGGAGCATTAGAAAAATTCATTTTGTCTCCACTACTACATTGTAATAGTTTCTATCTCTGTAGTTTCCACAGTATTTATAATTAAGCTATGATAGTAAATATTTCTCAGAACAAGTTACAGCAGTATTATGACAGATGGTAGCAGAGCTTAAATTGTTTCAGAAACATGTACTACCTATGAGTTGATAGTCAAGGATTTTATTGCTCGTGCAATCAAACCCCTGCATTGTGCTTCACTCACACAGTTTTCTCCAGGAGAAAATCTTTTGCTTGTGTGAACCAAAGTTGGTTCAGATCCAAAGGTACAGGAAGCACAAGAATGATTAGGTCTTCATTTTTTTAGTGTGAGAGCAAGAAGCTTCCAAAGAAAGGCACAAGTTGGGTTTTTTTTTTTTTTTTTTTTTTTCAAGTGTGTTTTGTTTATAATAAGTGGTAACAGGACTAGTAAGCAGTTTGTTGCAAGAACATTGCATCTGCCATTGATTAGTGTGAGCACAATATTACTACTGTGGTGGTTACTACTGTGGTAATCTGCAGGAGATACCAGGTAGACATCATGCATTTCATCAGGGTCCAGTGGGAAAAGAGCTTGTATTCTGTATGCTTCTGAACCTGCAGATGTCCGAGTAATTATATTCAGGACTTTTAGTTCAGGTAGATAGGTTTTATGGAAGAAAAAACAAGCATAGGTTCTTGAGAGCAGCATTGCATGTAAATCAAGTCAATTTAAAACTGAATTCTCTTGTTTTATGCCTACTGAAGAGCATTTGGGAATAGCAAATGGCAGTGTGGCTTGTACAGATTAGAACTTTCATGTAGAAATGACTAAGGGGAAAGGTTAAGGCAGGAGAGTAATTAATTCTTACAGCAAAAATTTGTACCCTCTCCTTTTACTGGGGTGCTGACATTCCCTTCCTGTTACAGTTGGAATGCAGTGCCATCCTTGCGAGTCGATCTCTCAAGACACTACCCCCGAGAGGACAGAACAGTGGACTTTTACCCTGGAATGTTTCCAAATGTTAGAGCAGACAATACTCTATTCAAAATGTGTTTATTGTGGTCAGAATGGTTTCCGCGTAACAGAGTAAATTAGAGTACGAGCAAGATGTTTCTAACACTTGTGAAAGAGCAGAGAATTCTACTTACACCTACTTCATGTTACTGTGGTAGAATGTCAGTCTTTCTACTGTTTTGAAGTTGGTGCATTTCCTGTTTGCCTCTTCCGTTGAGAGAAGATATTGAAAGCAAAGAGGATGTGGTGGGGACAGGTCTTAGAGCTAGCATTAATAGGTGGGATTTTTGTTTCTTTGCTTGCCGCTGTTGTACAATGACAGTGATCCTGATGGGAGCACTTGGCATGATCATAAGAAAATGTTTCTTACTGAGAAAGTGATAACAGCCACTAATAATGGCTTGTGAAGATCATTGGGAAATGGAACGTTGCTCAAGTCCTTTACATGACGTCTCTAATTTGTGTTCTAGATTTCGCCGCCAGCTCTCTGAACCTTGCAATTCTTTCCCACCTTTGCCTGCAATGCCAAGGGAAGGACGTCCAATATATCAGCGCCAGATGTCTGAACCAAACATCCCTTTCCCGCCTCAAGGCTTTAAGCAGGAGTACCATGATCCAGTTTATGAACACAATGCTATGGTTGGCAGTGCAGCCAGTCAAAATTTCCCCCCTCCTCTGATGATTAAACAGGAACCTAGGGATTTTGCATATGATTCAGGTAGGTGAGATTCTCCTTTAGTTCTGCATAGCAAAGGAATATTTGAGTATAAGCCAGTGCTATTGATGTTTTGATTGTATGAATTGAAACTTGCTCTTTTGACACTTACATCTCACAAATTATGTCTGAGACAGCTTACAAAGTACTAAGATTGCTACATAATACAGTGTGACTTGTGCCACCATTGCTTGCTCTTTAAAGGGTTTCATTTTCTAGAAATCTCTCTCCAGAAAGTGCACACGTTAAAGAAGTCGAGGAGGAAAGTCATGGGTGCAAATCTGCTTTGTTAAGTGGGTACTTGTTCTGTACTATCTCATCTTTGACCTCTGAATTTGTGTGCTCCATTTTATGAGTTCTTCCATTTGTCTGCCAGAAGTAGAGGACTCTTTCTCCTCTTGCTTGCATTACTTTAAATCAGGAGTAACTCCACTGAAGTGGGGTTTATACAGCTATAAAACCGATGAGGGAGAAGAATCGGCCAAATTGGTGTCAGCTTCTCAGTTTGTGCATACTGCTATGTTTTGTGGAAGTACATAATCTGACCTGCCAGGTTGCTGATGTAGAGAATACACTGTTGCTATTAATAATGTTTATTATGATTGTGCTTATGGGGCAACTGGAATGGAACCTTATTGCTCTAGAGACAGTACAAAACAGGGGAGGTGGTGGCAAAGTCTGCTCTCAATAGCTTCTGATCAAAATAGAAAAGATAAGCAAGAGAAAGGATAGAAAAATAAATCAAGGGAATAACATTGTAAATGTCTGACACAATTGCAACTTAATATTTGTATTGTACTTGGGAAAAGAGAGAGAGAATTAGGAAGTCAAAAATGAAGTTTAGTAATGAGTACCAATTAACAAGGTGAAGGAAGCTACAAAGAAGAAAGCTGGAAAGGGGGTCTGGAAAGAAGCTGAGTTTAAAACATGTGGAGTGCTCTAGGTGGGGTTAAACAGTTGATTGGTATGGAGCCAAGAAAATTCAATCAAAATGCCTTTCAGTTTTAGCGTAAGTGATTTCTTCAGCTCCTCCTCAGTTTCTGCCTTGGTCCTGTTTTGTGTATGCCACACTGTTGAAAGGGAGGTATTTCAGCATATCCCAGCTATGCTTCTGGAGGAGGGTACACTGCTTTCGTACACATCCATGCTGACTTGGGCAGGGGGAGTGGATGGCTATGTCTGACTTCAGTCTGACTCCTTCTTGGTGCTGCTGTGCTCCCAGGGCTTTCCTTCTGGCTCAGTCTCTGGCTAGATGCTTTTGCAGTTTATTTTCCAAAAGCTACATGGCAGCTGAGTTGAAGTGTCCTTTGAAATTTTAGTTCATGGCAAACTATCTTGTAATTTGATATAGTGTAGAACTGGGTTTTTTGTTTTCTTTCTGTAGCTAACTTAACACTTTCTATTTGGTGGGGTATTCTGTGGTATCATTAATGTAAAGTGCTTGTTATAGAGTTGATCTCGATGTTAGAATGGGGGAGTTTGGAAAGTAGAGCTGCTTTTTCCTTTCTTATTCTTTAGAAGCAAAGAACCAATCTTTAGGTAAATTTGAGTTAGCCCTATACAGGGAGGGGACCAGGGTGAAATATTTCTCCAAGCTGAAATATAAGACAAGATGAAAATGGATTTGAATTACAAGGATCAGAGCCAGAACTCAACCCATTCATTGATGAAGGTTCTGAGATCTGTGGCTTTGTGGAGTTGTGTATCTCTAGTCCTACAGAGCAGTATGGGAGAGACTGTGTAGTTCATGTGGCAGTGGTTAATAAATGGGGGACTGCAGCTTCAGGCACTGCCAGTCCCTTGCAGCCTTCACAAGCACTGTTATTCATCCTGCTAAATTAAAGGTCAAAAAAAGGCTCTTTTGTAAACATGCTTCTTATTTGGCTCGGAAGTGGGATCTCCTTATTGCATACTGTTGCTTTAAATCTGGATTGGCTGCCAGCATTCATCTTTCTTTGGAATATTCTGTATGGAAAAAAGTAGGAAATTTTATTCTGAAATGAAGATGTGCAAACTTGTATCCAGTCCTGTCATGCCTATTTATTTTGTGCCAGCAAGAACAACATTCCACTTTATAATAATGATCTTCAAGCAAAATTGTTGCTTCTTTTGTGGATGAATGATTAGTTTTTAAAAATGTAATAGCTGTGTAACCAGTGGTCATGAAAAATTAATCTGTTGGTATCAGGAAGTACTTTTATTGGCCTCAGAATCACTGCATTTAAGTTGACACATCTGTACACTCCATAAATTGCAGTCAACAACTGTGGTCTGTTGATATTTTGTCTTGTTACCATCTGTTCTCTAGAAACCATCATTTTCCATCCTTGCTAAGAGTACATTAAATAACCCCTTAGGAAACATAATGTATTTGTCACTGAATCATTGATTTCATTTTTCACCTATGGATGTTCAGGGAAGGAGGAATGCCAGAGTAAAAAGTCTTTTTATTTTTTTCATTGTATTTTATGGCAGCTCAGATAAGTATATAGAAACATATTTAAAAAGTTCATTGTAATGCACTGAGATGTTCCTTTTGGGATGTTTTTGAAAGCGGCTCATAAAAGTTCATTGCTTTTGTGCACTATTCTTTTATACTTTGTGGGAAGCTGATGAATGAAAAGCATTATTATAGAATGATTACAACTCTATTAAAACATGACATTAATTATGACATGGGAAATGGCAGATCAATTAGTTGTAATTGTAATTGCAGGTATGCAATTTCTCCTGCAGAATAGAGATAATGGAGATGTTTGAGATAATGGAAAGAGAAAAATGTCAACAGAGTAGAGGCTCTTCTTTATCCATCCGCACTTCTAGAAGTCACAGTCATCATATATGTTCAATCAGACATTTTCTGCCATGCATTTTTTCTTGTTCATGGCTGACAGATGTATTTAGTACATGGTAGATGTACATAGTAGTACACAGTAGATGGTAAATCTAGCAACTTCAGTCACAGAAGTGCAGCCAGGGACATACAGAGCTTTGAGATTTTGCATATTTAATGAATATACTCCAAAAGGCTTCCTAAGACCTTTGTTTACAAGGCCTAATAGTGGGCATTCCTGTGCAGTTAGCACTTCTAGAACTCAGTAATGTATTCAGGTACTTAAACAGAAAGGCCAAACTTGGTATAGCTTGTCTCTTCTGGGCTTTATTTTTTGGCAGGATCTTCACAGGCTTAATCCTTCCTACATGATGTAGTGTATTTGCAAATATACTAAGGTATGACTACTTGTATCTAGTGTGTATCAATTAATACTAAAAATTAAGTTTTTAAATGACATCTTAAATTATTAAGTTTAAATCTCGTATTTGGTTTTGCCCAATTGAAGTAGTTATTTTGGTTGAGAAATTCTTGTGACCATATCTTTGGAAACTGAGATTTGTCACACAATGGTAATGGAGATAAACAGAGGAGGAATTGTGGCTTGCATATACTTCTTACTGATTGCCAGGAATTTTTCTGTTGAAATTTAGATAGATTCAGTATTTCCTGAATGTGTTAGAGGCGTTAGCAGGGCTATTCTCACAGTTTCATTTCAGGGTTGCCTCACAATTAATATGCTTGAACGGACCTTAGAAAATTTGGATTCTCTCCCTGTCACTTCTGAGACACTGGTCGCATCACTTAAAGAATGAGCTTTCCAGACAGAATTATTAGCCTCCATGTCTTGCTTTCTGAGTTGCTCATCCCTTTAATTCCTGAAGCCTCACAAGCAAATACCTTGTGTTTGCATGTGAGAATGGATGGAGAGCTGCCCCTCTCTTAAGAGAAATGAGCAGAGGCCAAGAGACAGATGTATAAACCTGTTTGTTTTGAATACCCAGTTAGAACTGGGTGATTTTTAAAAGAGCATTATGTACTACATATGTTCAAATCATAAGTCCTAGGGACTTTCGTTGTATTTCTAGATGAAGAAGTACGGGAACACAAGATTAGGGCCTCAGTGTAGGCAGTATAAAAATACATAATACCAAAAATCTGGCAGAAGCAATGTGGCTACTTTGGAAAACCTTGTTGGAGCTGGAATGGGCTTTACTAGGACCTAAAGTTGACCATTCAGCTGAATTATCTTTTCTTTTCTTGATAATTTCTGCCTTGTCACGTAGACAACTTCCAGCCCCTGTAACAAATGAAGCAGGGGCTCCACCTGCTAAGCTGTTTGCAGCATGGCTCTCCCTCCCACAAAGAGTTTTGACCTGTGCACTCAAGACAAGAGTGCCGAAGCAAAAGGCTGTATCATATTTGCACCAAAGGATTTGTATAAAGTTCGTGCAGGAAGTTGTTAATTACAACACTTATTAACCTCCTAAGTTTGCTCTTACAGGTATAGAATGTTGTTAGCATTCTGCCAGCCATGTTATAAGTGTATTTACCTAATGATGGGAACCAGAATAAGATGCAAGAGTCCTCTCAAATAGCTGATGAGGTGTTTCTTGAAAAACAAGTCACTGGGTATTAATGTGGAAAAAGACCCCTAGTAGCACATTCTTCCCTAGGCGTCAACCGACATATTCTTAGATTTGGGAGTCAGCAGAATAGCATAAGAGAAAGTGTTGAATTGAAATTTTAAGGGGAAAAAAATTTTTTTTTTCAGATTATATTTATTTCCAGGTTGCTTTCCCCCCCCCGGCCATTTCTTTTTTAAACAATTGGTTATTCTATTGTACTTCTGAAGGCAAAGTTTAGATATTTGGAGATGCTAGTGTAAAGAGAAAAAGTCAGTCAGAGACAGTGCTGGTTTGCTTTTTCCAGGATATTTTCTAGTGCATTGACCAGTGCAGCACATAAAGTGACATAACTCATGGTGCTTCTACTACTGTTTTTGATTATATGGACTAATTTTTGTGCAGTGCTCTGAAAACGTAAAGTTCTCTGTGAGTGCTAAGTTTTATTACTACTATTTTTCCCTGGGAGATTATTTCACAGACAAATAGACTTCACAGTCAAGAAATATTTCTTGATCATAAGCTTAAATTTTCTCTTTGACCAGTTCCATTCCCTTGCTCATAGCTATACCTCTTTGCAAAAAAATTTCTTGGTATTAATGTACCACTCTAAATCACTGTAGGTGGATTGTTTGTATGCTCTGTCAGTGTGACTCGTTGAGATCTTGTATCTTGCTTCAAAAATCTTCCAGCTGCTTAATCTTTTCCTCAAATTCTAAGTTTCCTCTTTTTTTTCTTCTTTTTTTTTCTTTTTTTATCAGGCTTCAAGTACTTGCAGTATTTTTGAACTCAGTTTTATAAAATGCTCGGTGAAACAGAACTGACTCCATCCTTTTCCTGGATATGGTGCTTCAGTACACACATCATCTCAAAACTGCATCTCCTTATGGCCTTAAAGAAATTCTTACACACAGAAGTACAATTGTTCTCAATGAAAATCCAGATGGCATAAAGGCAGGAGGGGAGAAGGGACAAAGTTTTGCTCTGGAATTAGGAGGTTTGAGAAGTCTCCCCTCCTCGATTTTGGTTTTACAGTTTTCCCTGTAGTTTAAAATATTTCATCCTTGTGTTTTGGGAACTTGTCCTTGCTGTGTTGCTTCAGAGAATGAGTATGGATTTTGTTCAGTAGTTAAGCTGCACTGGACTTTGTACTTGCTCTTAAAACACAAATCTGCTCTCAGACCGTATGACAGCAGAAAATAAGAGATCTGACAGGGAAACTTGAGAAACCTGAGCTTCAGAAGATTGCTGTGAAAGGCAGAAATTTAACTTTTCACTTGCTTTCAATCTAGCTGATTTCTTCTACTCACTATTTCTGTCTGAAATAAATCTGTAGTTAGAATTCAGTTTGTAATGTTGACTTTGTGAACAAAGGAAAACCTGAATACCAAGTTAATGTGAGTATATAGGCAGGAAACCATACATGTATTTTTGTTTTCAAAGCAGACAATACGATCTGAAAAATTGTCCTGCAGTCCCTGTTTTTCAAAGAAATGGATAAATATCCTGTAAATCTACAGTTACAGTAAGTGGCACTGGCTAATGATTTGATTTGAGGATTGAGAGCGCAGTCTGGATTTACTCTTTGTGCATTAAGGCAGGTCAAATGGACACAGGCTGCATTTTAAATCAGTAATGGAAGGCTGAAGCCTGCCTTAAACCAATCACATCAGCCTTGCCCAAGACCAATTGATCCCGAGAGACTGAGCCCTGTGAGCATAGCTTTTATATGAATGGACTCTGTGCAGCCTGAAGTTTCATTCATAAAATGGATGCTGAAGGGAAAAAAAAAAAAAAAGCCAACCCACACACGCCAAACCCTGGAATGTCCATTTATGCGGAGCTGAAGGGTGTAGTGTTCCCTCAGCTGCTGCTTTTGCCAGTTGCCTTAAAGTAATGATTAATGCTGCTTGGCCCTGCCTGCCTGCAACCTGACACCATTTATGGCCTTGGTGTGTTTCTAATGTATAGTGAATGAGAAGGCTACATTCTCAAATCAGAAACATAAACAGGAACTGGTTGGTCTGAATTCCATTCAAATATGTCACTTCAGCCGTGCAGTGTTTGTCCAACTTCAATTTTACAGGCAGGGGATGGGGCGGGGGAGAAAAAGCAACACAGACATTTTTGCAGCAAGATTACCAACAAAAGGAGCGAGGGAGAGAGAAAATACTGCTGTCTTTTGTTGAATTCAAAGGACAGCAATGTTAAGATACATTTTACAGTTACTGAGGTTAATAAAAGCAAACACATGATTTTAAAGTATGCTCGAAAGATCAGCTCCATGTGGAATTTCAATTCAGAGCTGAATGTATGAGCCTTTGTTTTCCTGTTCTGCTGTACAAAAAGTTACACATCGCCTAGACAGGCTGTTGACATCTGGTCTCACAAAATGCATTAGATGTTGTCATAGATCGAAAAACCAAAGTTGTGGAAAGGAAGATGTTTGCTTAAGGTTTTTTCTGTATGTGTGTAATATTTCCACTTAGACATGAGCCGGTGGGGCCAAACCTAATTCTCTGACAAGTTTTTGTGAAGTGACATGTAAGAAACTAAACTTCAAAAATTTTAATTAGCTATTTTTTAGAAGGAAGTGTATGTGTATTTGAGTGCGCATACTTGCAAGTGTGCTTTTTTTCCTAGATTGCTGGTGCAAAGGCTGGTGACAGAGAAAAAGAATAAAACCTTCCATTCTGAATGTTTCTAAATTGCATAATGAGATTTGGGAAAAGATTGCTTAATTTTTACACTGATTTTTAGAGAAGTTGTCTGTTTTCACCCATGTAATTTCAGGGCACCTACATTTTTCATGCTGAATCTCTTACTAAAAAAATAATGCTGACTTTTGTGTTGCCAGGGCTTTGCCAATTTGTAAGACTCTGTTCATTACATAGCTTGTGAGGGGATAATGCTTTTAAAGGTGGTTGAACTAAAACTTGATCCACCGGCATTTGAGTGGTAAAATATGCTCAAGCAATTCCTGTATAAGGAGATTGTAATTAGTTCCAGTATTTCTACCTGAATGTCTCCTTTTGGGGAGACATGAGTTTTAATCTAAATGTGTTCTGCAGGTTTAAATATCCAAAGAAGAATTTGTTACTTCTCCCTGCAAAGCACAAATCATGCATATTTCTTAGTGGCGCCTGGTATTACCTTAGTGACTTGTTGTGATCTTGTTTGAAGATCTCCTTTCTTACCTAAAAAGGTCCTGTTTTCTGGTGTTTTCGTTATTATCTTCACCCTTGAGCTGGTCAGAACTTCTCAATGGTGTGGTAAACAGCTGCTTTCCACCAGGAGGCTAAATGTGTTTCAGTGGTGGATGAAGTGCTCCTTTGTAGACAGTTTGTCAGTGCTCTTGGAAATCCATGAACAGAAAAGTTATTTGCAGTTGAATTGTGATGTTTTAAGTTTAATGCCAAAAGTATGATGTGTTCTAGTTTGAACATTTTCTTTTAAAAGGCTACTTTTTTCTCTTCACTTGTTAAAAATCTCTCCCAGTACATCAACCACTTGCTCACGTAGCAGAGAAGTGCTTGTACCATGCAAGGGAAGCTCTGTAAGGCACTGAAGGGATGGCTGGTGTGTTCCCAGTGTGTGTAGCACAGGGTCAGGCTGGCGCATGGGAGTGACACCTGGGAGCCAGCTTTGTCCCAGCTACCTGAGGGGCTTGTGCATGCCCTTCTGTACCCAATAACACAAAGGGAGAGAATCTGCATGTGCTGCATTTCTTGTCTGTGGGAAGACAAGTGGCACATTTAAGTCTAGCTGCATAGACACACTGAATTGCTGAAACAGGGGCCAAAATTCACATAATTACTTTTCAGACCAAAAGGACGATTTAGAAGGACGTGGTGTAAGTGAAATTGCAGGATTGCCAGTGAAGTCCCTTCAAAGTTTCGGGGAACATCTACTTTTGGAACAGTTCCTTATGGAAGCTGCTTCTAATATGACTTACTTGGTAATAAAGTGTAAGTGCTGAAAGTGGGCAGGAAAACAGTAAGGAGGTTCCAGTCCTATTGTCGTCACTTTGTTTTAAACCTGTGGGGTGGTAGGCACGTTTCACTATGAGTTGAGGTGTTTGGTGAATTTGAGTGACTTGTTAACAGGCTCCCTGACTAAGGCAGCTGCCCACCAGTGCACCACAGTGTTCACCTGAGCAGCCCCATGGAGGGTGAGGCCAGGCAGGCAGTTCCCTTCTTCTCCCACCCTGTTTCGGATGGCTTGTGTCTCCGAAGCCTCCACCTCCACGTCTCTCCCTCTGCACGTGCACGTGTGCAATGCAATGCCTCTGTAGCACACTGTGCTTTGTCACGAGCACATGGGGCGTGCCCTGGGCCTCCAGATCTTCAGCTGAGGTTGATAAAGCGAACTGAAAAGTAATTCAGAGTTAGAGTGTAACATAACAACCTGTCCCTTTGTTAGGGAGGCTGTGTAAGGTCGAAACAGGAACGGCTGAAGAATAAATCCCGGTTCAGATTTCCAGTTCCTGATTTGCTCTGCTCCATTCAGAAGAAGACAGTCAGTCACTTCATCCCGTAGAATAAAGTCAGTCATTTCATCCCTTTGCCTGCAGAAGCTCCATCTTCCCTGTGTCTATTCTGGCTAGGGACACAGGCTGAAATTTTGGCTTTTTCTGTGCAGGGTGAGATTTTGGGAATGAAATCTCATCCTTATCTCTGAAAAACAACCAGAAAAGATGATTTAAGGATTCTTTATCTGCTCTGAGTTATACAGGGCTGAGACAACCTAACCCCTTAATTTCTGACATGATAATCTGAACTACCTTACCAAGGGACCACTCACTGTCTTACCTGATAATGAAACTTAGAACCTGTGCCTGCTAAATTCAATAGCAGGTTTTTCTTGTCCTGAGAAAGTCTGTTTGGGCTTTTTCTGCTTGAATGTATTTTGATGAAGGCGTAGCAGAGCTTTTTCCCATTATTTTTCTCTGTGACAGTCCCAGATGAGAAGGCATTTTTGCAGTGTCTAGATTACATGAAATTTTTAAAACAGCACCTGTTGGGAAAAGAATGGTTTCATGGCCTATGATATAAGACCATATTCATTGTTTTTAAGATGACTGCTATGTTTCTGTTGATAAGAAGAGCAATGAAGAATGACCCCTAAGTATTCCAAACAGATAATAAAAGATAAGCAATTTTTTTACATTTGTGTATTTTTAGCTAGTTTGTTTGGGGTTTTTTTTTAAAGGGGTTCTGCTGTTCTTGAGCTCATGTAACCTTAAAATGTGAATTATTTCTTTAGCAGTCTGAAATAAGCTTGTTGTGTGTCTAAATCCAGACACATTTTTCTTCAAAGACTAAAACTTGCAAAAAGGTGATAAATCAGTCACCTGAAACACTTGGATCTTGCCCTGGAAGTGTTTCATGCCTGCTTCTGTCTTATTTGTTGTCTTGAAACAATGGTTTAAGGAGAAGAAAACATATAATTGCTCTGTAATTTCTACACTAAAATGTTTTCTTTTGAAGTAGCTCCGCTTAGCCTGTAAAAATACTTCTGGGTCTTAGTCAAGCATTTAGTACAATTTAAAACTGCAATACTAAATTTCATTGGCTGGACTTTTTATTAGATAAGGTAGAAATGAAAGCAGCAGGCAATTTAATTAGCAGTAATTTTTCTGGGCAAGTCATTACTTTGATGAACTTCAGAGCAATGTTTATGGCTCCTAATTAACCATGTTAGTCATTTGATTGAATAATCACTTTGGAAATGTTTCTACAATTTGATTAGAGTCTGACCCACTCTGATAGTCATAAATTAACTGATAGCACTTTAGGATAACAAGACTCTAGTTACTTTACGAGAAATAAACTCTTCCTTGCTGTATTTTTTTGGTCCTCTGTGGACTGTTTAAGCACAAGCTAACCAGAAGATTAAGTAATGTTGGTACGAACAATGCTTGCCTTAAAGAGACTCCAGATGTTAATTATAATTGACTTAGGAGCATGGGAGATGAAACCCTGAATTGGCTAAGAAGACAACTTTGTGGATGCATGCATGTTCTTTATTCAGTATACTCTGCTCTATCACTTCGCAAGAGTGGAGTTCATGAGTCAAAAAGGGCTTTGCTGCCAATACTGGAGAATTTTTACCTAAAATAGAAAATAGCATCTGTTTCAGTTCTATAACTTCCTCTTTTTTACGTAGATTGTTCCATTCTCCTTAGAATTCAATCTACTCGGTAACATGAATGATTCCTTGCAGGTGAAGCACTGCTTGTAGCCTTGACTTCTAGTCTGCAGAGCTATACTTGACTCGGGTGCTCACTGAGTCACCGATTCCTGTGGTTGCTCAGAATAGCTGCCTGAGACATTAGAGACTCTCTAGGCCTGAGGAGGCAGGCACCGAGCGTTTCATCGAGAGAGGAGGTAATGAGGAGTTTGGCACAGATGTGCAAGAGGGACCATGGACTGTTAGAGGAAACTTATTATTACTGCCCTGCGTTTCACTTGTTTGTGAAGTCAGTGTAAAACCTCATTTTCTTATCCTGCCAAATCTCTGATACTCATCACTAGTCAGTGAACAGTGAAATTTGGAATCACAGTCTGAAAGAGTCTGTAGGCAGTGTTGGAAAAATAATGTCTGCTCTTTCGACCTCTGTTTGCATCACTTAAAGAGTTACAAGTTACTGGTAACAGATTGCATAGCTTAGGGTAGGAGTTCATCACAAGATCAAATAGACTTTGTTAAGCAAGACTTTTGATATCCAAGAAGTAGGTTAAACATGGTCTAGAAGGGCAAACATTTACGGTGCATTTCTGTTTGCGAGTCCCTGTGCACAGGATGTGACTGCTTGGGGACAATGCAAGACATGGAGAAGAAAAAGAAAGACCTTTAAAGAATACCTGTTTCATTAGTTCTATTTGGCTTTTCTCATTCTTCCTGCAGATTTGAGTAGAGGTGGAGAATATCAAATAAATATCAGTATTACTTTAGAATATGCACAGTTGGTTTTTTTTTTTTGAAAGGTGTCATTTTTGTTTTAAACACACACAAGTGGAGAGTGATACAGATAGATCTAAATTCCTAGGTAAAATGCTTAGCAATTGCAGAAAATTTCATTAACCCTTTGAGTCCTTAACCAGAGTCTAAAAAGCGTTATCCTACTCTGAATTCACTTTGACATTCCTTGTGTAAATGTAGAGTTTATAAGTCTCCAGTGTGACTGGCAGTCTTCTCAGTGCAATTGATAGCATATTTTGGGTTGAATTAGTTGCAAAGACAGATATACAAGCACAGGGTTTAAAATATTTGTGGTCACTAGCATGGATTTTTTTGTCTGTGGGTAGTCTAAAGTGTAATTGCCATGGGAGTCAGCTTTTAGCAAAGTATATTACAAAAGGTTTGGAGTTCGAGTGCCTATCATAGATAGGATCTGTGATCCTCACATCATGATTTTCTCTTTGGCCGTGCGTTGTGTGTGCTGCTCTGAAATGCTGACTGTGTGTTGACAGGTTCCCTCTCACTGTAACTTGCATCTGTTTTTGTTGCTCTTCTGCTTGCAGCTTGTCTCACTGATGACCTGCACAGTTCTAATTCCAGACAGTCTTTTGACTTGCATTGTCATCTTCTCCTTTCAGAAGTGCCTAGCTGCCATTCCATTTACATGAGGCAAGAAGGCTTCCTGGCTCACCCAAACAGAACAGAAGTTAAGTTTTCTATTATGTATCACTTTTGTATGAGAGAAATGTAAAAAATTAAAAAGCCTGGGGGGATTTGGGGTTCGCTGGTTTAATTCTCCTGCTGGGAAGACTTGCATTGTCCTTTTTCCCTTTTCAGTGTTAAGTTTCTGATGCACTGAATTTTTTGTAGTTTCTTTTAGCGCTGTGGGTTGATCAGGATAGAAGCAATTATATTATGAACTCAACTCATTCTGCTTTTCAAGGCCTCTAGCAGTGGAAAGGAAGAGACACTGAAAAATTTGTCTCTTTCACCCATTCTGCTCAAGTGATATTTTCCAGGCTGTTAGTGTGACAGGCTCAGTTAACTGTGTTACATAATCCATTTTATACCTTAAATTCAGTGAAGGATTTGAGTTTTTCCTTTTGTTGTTATTTTTGCAATGTTTTGATGAGTCTTATGCCCAAATTGAGGTATGTAGCAAAATTCCCAATGATTTCAGTAGGACAGAGCTTACATAATTGTCAAAATTAGTAATTCTGAGTGAAAGCATTTTTTATGTACTAAAAATAAGAAGTCATACGGAACTAAGATGACTGTAAGAGAGGTTATATCCTCCACTGCCCTGTTTTAGTTTATTTGTCTTACCAATATATTATTTTCTGTGTGTTTGTTTAGGTTTTGGTTTTTTTCCAATGTGCAGATTTCACAAACATGAGGAATCTGGTTTTGAGATTGATGAGAATCCAGACAGATGTGTGAATCAAAGTCTTCCAGGAAGACTTCATTTGCTAGTGTAAAGACAGAATTGGAAAGATAACATATCTGGCAAAAATCCCATCTGCTTCTGGGTTGAAATAAAGAGAAAAAAAAAAAAAAGGTAGTGTTTAACAAGGAAGGTGAAACAGGAGATGGAAATTTCTAAGTCTTGTTATATGAAATTATATGAAGTGTAGAAGTTTGATAAGGGAGGTGAGAGACATCAGGAAAAAATCCACAAACTGGAGGGCCAATGGCAAAAGATTTTGAGTTTTAATCACAGCACAGATAGGGGAAAACCCATCTTAGCCATGTTATAATATAAGGAGCTGGAGGTGGCAAAATTGTTATGAATGACGTAAAAAAAAAAGCAGTGGTGTTTGCTAAATATTTGTTTTCTCTATTTGGAAATCAATCAACATAATTTTACAGAATAAAGGTCATGTCAAATCTGATTGTATTCTTTGCTGAAAATAAAAGTTTGATTGATAAAGATCTTGTATCTTATAGTTAGACTTTTTATGTCATTCAATTTGCCTCTGCATTACATTCTGATTAAGAAGTTAGCACAAAGCAATATCAATAAAGTACACATTAAATACATTAAGACCTGGCCAACTGACAGATCTAAAAGAGGCTGTCACTGGGCAGTCATCTCTGAATGGATTGTTTTTATTATAGTTCTGTAGGAATTGATATCAGGAGTGTTGCTATTCAATATTTCCAGTAAAGATATGGAACAAAGTTAATAGATAACTTTATGGCACAAAGATAGAGCAGTAAATAACGGGCAGGACAGGGCAGTCACACAAAGCAGTTTGAATTGTTTGGTAATCTGGGCACATTAAACAAAATGGTTTTTTAATACATGAATGTAGACCAGGCCTGTGGAACGGGGAAACAATATATTGGAAAAAAGGATTTTGAGATGGGCCCCCTCCTCCTCCTCCTCAGCTTCTCAGTGGGAAACCAGCCCAACCGAGCACTGTAAACTTAAGGCAAAAAGCCTTCTGTAATACTTACGCAGTCAAAAAGAGGGTCAGAGGGCGGCAGGAGAGGAGGAGATGTTTTGTCTCGCTCAGGAGCACTGGTGAGACTGATACTGATATGCAATGCAGTTCTGGGTAAGCAAAACATCAGCACAATAGGAAATAGTAAGATTGTGTACAGAAAGGTGTGCTAGAAAGACTGCTGGGTTGTAGAGAGTGTCTTTTAATGACAAAACAGAATTTTGCAAAATTATCTTAATTGGAAGGTACATCAAGAGCAGTGTGTGAGGGTGATTTCTGTGGGTGTGAGAAGGAAATACTGAGCAGTACTTCTTTAGTCTTGCAGGGAGAAGACCTGCAGGAACTAATGGTTAAAAGTCGAAGCCATGCTAGTTCAAACAGGAAATGAGACAAACATTTTGTAATAAATCATAGAGAAAAATGGGTTTTCATTTTAGCAGGTGGAGATTAACAGTCTTTTGGGAATGCATACGTTAATTAAACACCCTTGTGCTTAGGCCAAAATGTTGGGATTGGGCGGTGTGTAAAGGATGTGGGATATTAATCTGATTCCTGTATAACTTAGTGTTCCCTCTGGCATTAAGCCTGTGATCTCTTTTTCCTCCATGTATCTTTTATATAAACACCTCTCTCTTTTTAACTTACAGGCTGTATGTTTGAAAAGGGACCTAGGCAGTTTTACGATGACACTTGCGTTGTTCCAGAGAAGTTTGACGGTATGTATGACACATCTCTCTTTTTCCTGTGTAGGTAGATGAAAAAGAAAGAGATGAGGGACTTTTCTCTGTTGCTGATCAAAAAAGCCCAGTAACGTTCCAATTTAGGATTCCTTAACACACCATTTGTGGTGTGCCCAACCAAAGCTGACCTTTGCCTCTTGAAACCAAAGTTTCCTCTTCAATAGGATGTCATTCGACTTTTGCCAGCGAAAGATGCTGCATCCAAAGTTGTGGCAGAGGAGCTCAGTTCCTGTGCTGTTGAGAAGTAATAGGAGGATTTCCATTGCACTGATGATCACATACTGCTTGTTGTCTGAGATTTAATGAAAGCTGTTCTTATAATTAACAAAACAGCAGAGAAAGCAGCAGCTTTAGTTTTACTGAGGATTAAGCCTCTTGTCTTGTTGTCTATGAAGTGATGAATAGTGGGGAGTGAGTGTATAGGGCATTTTTGTGTTTGTGCCAATGTATTTGCACTAGGTTGAATGTACTAGTGGTTTATTTTTCAGTGGGATTGATAACAAATCAATGCTCTGTTCACAACACTACCAATTACAGCAGATTTTTTTTAAGAGGAATTCTGAGGTCAATTAAAATGAATGGTCCAAATTATCCTCAGTTACTCTGACGTAAAATCAGTTTCCTGGTGTAACTCAGTTGACTTCAGATTTATTTCGTTATAAGCAAAGTAGATAGACACTGTATTTCTTGCCAGTGACTCTGTTAGTCTGCAACTTTGGGAAGTAATTTGGAGACCTATTATTTAAATTTGCTAGAATGGCATTATGTTAGTGTATGCATGCTAGTGTGGTGTTGTAGCTTTTGTGTTAGTGTGTGTATGTCCAGCTTTATTTATTTTAGCAGGAAAGATTAGATACTTCCTGATAAACTTGTGATCAAATCTCTGACCACAGCTAAAAGTAGAGCTGGAGAATTGGTGTTTTTCTCCTGCTTTATTTTGTTTGTTTTCCCCTGAGAATCACTTATGGATTACAAAGCTATTGCATGTTTAACAGCATTTGTTGTATTTGCTGAAGATTTGGAGACTCTGAAATGAAAATAACCCAAAGAATTGCACATTCTTCAAACAGAGTATCACGTGTGTTTTTGTGTTGGTAAGAAATAGATGAAGAATTTTAAACAGTATTAGACCTAACTGAAGACTGCTCAATTCAGTATTGCATTGTCACTGCATTGACACATTCAGGGAAAGGGTGATTTATTGAAAGTCTACTTTATACCCTGGCTTTGTAATGTGAGCTTGTTTGGGGTTTTTTTCATTTTTTTTAAAAGCACATTCTGTCAGGTATTTTTTTGTTCCCCACAAATGATTGCAGATCTGATCTGAGTACCAGTGTCAAATTCAAATGTACATTTATGGGAGTGGGATGAGACCCTGTACTATAAGAAGTTAAAACTCGTTAACGGTAGCATTTGTCTTTGTCTTCCTTGAAAAACCTTTTAGTTAGTTTGGGTTTTATATAGGAAAGGGAATGAAAATGAAAAAGAAGTACAAACACAGTAAAAGAAATAAAAGTTGGGAAGTATTTGTGTGCCTGCAAAGCAAGCAGTCTGCTGCTGGTTTCTATGACTGTCCATCGAGAGAACACCTTGTATTCTAGAAGATTGATGTCGTGATGCAAATAGGTGTGTTTATACTTGTAGCATGATGTTTTGAGGGGAAAAAATAGCAGATGTGTTATCATATTCTGGCCAGTAAAGCAAAAGTTGGATAAGCCCAGGACTAGTCTTGATGTTTCAGAAGTAGATTCTTAGCTGCTTCATTTGAAATCAAAGATCAGCACAAGGAAAGAATTTGATCCAGTGTAATACCACACTTGCTATTTGCACATTGCTCAGCTATCATTACAAGAAAAAAAACCGTCCTTGAAAAAGAAGGCCTTTCAGGACTGGAACTTGAACCTCACATAAACCAAAAAGCCTTGTGTTGATTTATTTGTTTTCCACAGCTATTGAGTCAGTTTTCTTTCCTGATTACAAAAGGAAGTGCTCCATTTTTAATATCATTATTCTGCCTTTCACTACGCAGAGCCATTCTGTAATGGCTGTCAGAGCATCCTAATGTTGTGGTTGAATGTAAATTCCTGACTTTCCTTATTAAACACGTCACACTTTATTGGAGGCTTTTGCTGTTCTGATAGTTGAAATGAGGAATTTTACCAGTATATCAAGTGTTGCAGTTCTTGTGTGGAGAAAAAAATACTGTCTGCTTCAGAATCAGACCTTTCAGCTGTTGTTGTTTGCATGAGTTGTTCAGTATGAATATGATTTAAAAACAACAAAGACAGTATGGATGTAGCACAACTGTTTTCTCATTGGCAATTTGTGGAACAGCTAGTAGAATGTTATTAATATTTTTAAAAGGTTTCTCTAGACTTAAAATTTTGGAAAAATTAACTTATTGCTTTTCAGAGGGAATACTAATTTAATATGTAGATATGAGTAAAAGTAATTTTTGCTCATATGCAAGTCCAATATGCCACAGAGGAACTCGCATATCTGCAGGATTTACATGCCTATACATAAAGCACGTGCTGTTTAAGTCCGAGTCAAATACTTTGTCAAATTTCCCTTAACAGCATTGACATGCAAAAGAAGTTTCGCTCAACAGGGTTTTGCAGCTTTATGAAGCATACATTACTTTACCAAAACTGGGGCCTGTGCAAAGTATAGTACACAAACACAATTCTTCACATATCAGAGTTGTTTCAAAAATAGTTTATGTTCTTTCAGAGAGAGGATATTACAAAATGATTTGCAAGAGATTTGCGTTTATCAAAACTACACGGGGAGAGGCTTAGTGAGACTTCCATAAATCATGAATGAATTTAAGAGCTTTTTAGTATATTAATATGTTATTGTAAGTCCCCGCAAACAGGGGAATGTTGCATTTGAGGGTGGCTGATCCTTCCCTCTGTTTTGTTAACCCTAATTGCTTTACCAGTTTATCTGACAAACTGAGCGATGGTGTTTCAGGGCATTGCTGCTCTAACGTTGTTGCTGTTGTGTGCAGGTGATGTCAAACAGGAGCCAGGCATGTACCGCGAGGGACCCACGTATCAACGGCGAGGCTCACTTCAGCTCTGGCAGTTCTTGGTAGCTCTTCTTGACGATCCATCAAACTCTCACTTCATAGCATGGACTGGCCGAGGCATGGAGTTCAAGCTGATTGAGCCAGAGGAGGTGAGTTAGACAGACAGCATGTCCTCACATCCACTGCCCCGTCCTGCAAATTTAACTGTGCTCCTTGGGATTTAAGCCTTATTTTCCATCAGTATTTTGCTTCAGTAGTGCTTTAGAGGGGTGACAGAAAGGACTGGCAAGGGAAGTGCTTCAGTTGGGACAGAGGTCTGGTTAAGCATCGATTTGACTTTTAGTCCCACAAAATAATAAAAATGTTGCAAGAACTAGAGTTACTAAATATTTCGCATTAGTTGTGGGGTCCACATTTTTCAGAATCACTTTATGGACAGAACTGTATTCCAAAATCCTTTGACAACTTGTCCCTTACTAGTCTTTCAACACCAAATATGAGATTCATTAGATTGAATCATTAGATAGTTTAGTACAGGCTTAGATCCTAGGCTTACAAACACTCATGCACATGCATGGCTCTTCTGAGCCATGAAGGACTCATGGGGTAGGTAAAATTGCTTGTATTCATGAACGTTTGCTGAAGCATGGCTTAGTTCGCTTGTGTGATAAACAGGAATAAATTGAATGTTTTATTACGTAAACTGTTTTGGACTAGGTAATGTTACGTAACCTATCCTGTATTCTAAACTATCGTGGAAACTGTTGGAAGATCAGGTGTATGTGAATTTTGTTGTAAAATTGATGTGGAGGATTTAATTAGGGTTGTCAAAAGGCAGTTTCATTCTGCTTTACTTTTTTGCCCCTTGAATAGGGTTTGCTGATAGAGGAGACCACAGCAAATTTTCTGACAGGATCCCCTCCAAGTTAGAGCTGAGTGGGAAGACTTGGGGGTGTATGGCTGCTTCTGCGTTCCACCAGCTATTTCTGCTGTTTGCCATCCATCTGCTGGCATTTGCAGTCTGAAAGCTTTCTTGCATTTTACTTGCATTGTCTGCTTACAGCTCCGTGGAGATGCTGGGGTAGCTGCTGATGGTGTCAGGACTGATATCCCTTTCCTTCCCGATGTGGTCTGGCTGAGGAGCAGGTCGCTGCAAGGGCCCCAGTGCTGGCTCTCATTTGTCTGAGCATCCCCTGCTCTAGTGACAGACAATCTGCCATGGCAGATCCTGGTGTTGTGTATCTGAGGATTTGAACTCAGAACAGTCTTAGTCAATGATACCAAAACTTTGCTGGCAAGTCTGCAGCCTTAGCAGGCTACTTGGGTTCCTTAGTTGGATAATCTGTCCCGGAGCAGTGCAAAATCTTTGGAAAGTCCTTTGTTTGGTGTTGGTGAGTGGTGTACCTAATTTTCCCCCCTACACCAGACTCATATTTTTCTCTTTTAGTTTTCTCTTGTCTTTAAGGTATGTCCAATTTTTTTCAAGATTAAAGAGTTTTATTGAGAAATGGTTTCCAGCAGATGGTGCAAAAACTTTATAGATTTTATTAGCTAAGGAAAGAAAATCACCAAACCCCTAAGGTTTCCTTATTGTGTAATTCCCTGAAGAACTGGATATTCTAATTTAAGTTATACAGATCATCTGCATGTCTGGCTATGTAGAAGTTGCTTTGTGTTTTTGAGCAGCATTGCATGCAAGATCTGGAGGAGGCTTGAAGCTTGCCTCTCTCCGTGTGTTCTTAGGACTACAAAGGAGCCGAAGTTGTTTTCATATGAATATCATGAATCTGACAGAAACAGTCAATTAAAATAAGAATAGCCTATGGGAAGTTGCACAATTCTGTTGGTTGCCAAGTGCAAATTGAAGGGAAATCAAAGAGCTTGTTGGTTCTGCTGTGGCAGGTTAGGATGTCAGTGACATGACCTTTCCATCCCATTCCTTACTGGAGGTTTATGCCCTTGTAGAAAGAGTGACAACAAAAATGAATATGTATCAGCTCCTGGAGTGCCATGGTTCATTCAGAAAGTAAGAAACTGTGAACTTTGGAGCCTGAGAATTGGACATGGGTCCATTTATGCAGGCTTGTCACAGGGACAGCAACCTTCAGCAGGAAGGTAGGGTGGAAGGGTAGAAGCCTGAATCCCTTCCACAGAGCAGGACTATGTAAATGCTGTGCAGTTCAGGGATGGGAACTAGACCTGATTGCTTGTTTAGGAGTATCAAAATACCACACAATGTAGCATATTCTTCACCATTACTTGTTGTTAATCTTTGCTGTGTATTTATTTCTTTTGCAAGCCTTATGTTGAGGACTTTTAGGGCTCCGATTAATGCAGGAAAAAGAAACCTTGGAAGGAATAAAAAAAGAGTGATGTGGTCATGTGTTGCAAAAATGAATAGGTGAATCAAAGTCAGACATCTAGGCCAAATGTGCAGCTGGAATAAATCTACATGATTGGAGGTATGTTCCAGTACAGCTAAAATGTAGCTGAAGTTAGCAGAGCTGCGATAATTTACATAAGCCTGAAAAGCTGCACCACTGAAAGGAAATAATGCTGTCAAAAGAAGTTTTAGAAATTATTGTCCAGGTGGAGACGAAATCATGGATTTTGCTCAGTGCTGCATGTTGTCATGGCTTGCATCAAAAAGCCCCAGGCAGCTATGGGACATTTCACAGAGCAGTCTGCAGAGAAGCTGCTTGGCTACTCTGTCCTTTTGCCAGAGCTGTATGCCTGTGCACCTCTCAATCATTTTTATAAAATGTGCTTTAAAGAGTTCATCAGCTCTGTCTTTTTTTTCTCTCTGGTGATATTATAGTCATTTTTACAGACAGTAATTGAAATGTCACCAATAGCCGATTAAAATTTCAGGCAAGGAATAAGAAGTTAAGCTCTTTAAACAAAGGGTTGCTTTGTCCAAAACTATCTTTAGCAATAAAACAGGAAGCATAAAGTCAAGTAGAAAACATAAGTCAGAGCAGAAGGCATATTGTTCTCTATGGAATAGTTTCATGAGTTACTTGCAATTCACTTTTTATTGTTATTTTTAAGGGAAATTATATGATTGCAACTATGAAATTTCTGTTCCATTCTTCATACCACCATATAGTTCTTCCAAGTGATTATTCTGCCTCCTCAGATAATTCTTTTGTTTTTGCTGAAGTAATGTTTAAGACTGGGAGTTGTCTTTTGTCTTGTATCTCCTAATAATCTCAACATTGCTGTCATTCCAAGTACAGTCTGTATTAGTTCATGAACTGTGTATGCATGTGTGTTTAAAATAACTTAGTTTTCTGACAGTAAGAAAAACACAGGCATGGTACAATTATCCATCGTATCAAACTAAAGCAAGGTTTTGTGAAAGTTTTCTGGTGTAACTGGCTAAATCTTTTTTGTCTGTCATCTCTTTGTATGGCTTTATTTTTTATTGGTTTTCTTTATTAAAAAGCAAAGAAAAACTCTAACCTTCCACCACATTGGCAAATAAATCTGCTTCAAGTTTAATGATGATGTACATCCAATTAAAATTCATAGTGGTACGTGGGAAGTTCAGGTTATGGCAACCTTTTCCTATTTATTGCACCTGCAGGGTTTTCCCTCCCTCATCCCCAAATGAAGTATCTGATGATAAGATCTGCTTGTTAAATGCATTTAACAAATCATTGCTAATCCATTTTTGTGGCAGGTGGCACGTCGCTGGGGGATTCAGAAAAACAGGCCAGCTATGAACTATGATAAACTTAGCCGATCGCTTCGCTATTATTATGAAAAGGGAATCATGCAAAAGGTGAGTAGCTAATTTTGTATTACATTTCACCAGAGTCTTGCATGTTAATCCATGGATCAGTTTACAAGGAGCACTTGTAATTGCATGGCTTAGGTAGCTTTTTCATCTGTTTAGGCAAACATCAAGCTTTTTGACCTACTAGGTCCAGCATATGCATTAAGATATTTTTTTTGGTATGTAAAAAATGTCTGTGGTTTTAGGTCACACAATGCATTTCATGATTATAGGGAAAGAAGTAACATTCAAAAATATCCAACAGAGCTTCCTGGCAGCTGGGAAAGGCAAACAGTAGAGTACAGTATGATTAATGTTTTGCAGATATAAATTAGCTGCCCAGTTCTTGGGTACTTTAGTAAGTGCAAGATAGGGGAGAATAATTATACCTATTAACTACCAAATACTTTAATATTTTTACCAATAGTGTTGCAATAATACTGGTTTTGAGTGGAATTTAATATTTATAGTAGACAGAATTAGGAGAAATATTTAACAATAATTTATATATTACAGGCTAGTCTTGCTGACAGTATTCAATCCATCCTCCTACAGTGGCTTGCTGATTTATATGTATATTTTTAAATCTTGCTGTGTAGTACTATGTAGATTGACTGAGAAATCAGTAGGAGAGACAGCTTTGCTGTATCTACAAAACTGCCAGGTGTGATCAAAGATCATAATAAACACCTTGGACTGCAAAACTTATTCCATGTCTTTTCACATTGGTCTTGTGACCAGTGATGATGAACGTGTTTAAACCTGCTGTATGCCAATTCCATGAATGGAAACAGCGCTCTCGGCTCAAGTTACCGGGCAACTTTTCCAGTAGGTTTTGTGAAGTCTTACAAGTTCTCTTGCTTAAATTATGAGATTGTTGTAGTGCACTGCTTTCTCACTATCTGGGAGTTAACTTGGACAACAATCTGGGCTAGTATTGGCTTACAGTTCTTCAGTAGCTCAGCACCTCGTTAATTTTTGTATGTCACATAACTGCGTGCTGAGTCTTTGTAGAGTGGATTGGAGACTGGATCCGACCAGGGAGCAGCAGAAGCGCGTGGTTTCACTGACTGGTGCTGCAGGAAGAGAGTTCCTTGTTGCAGGTTACAGCTCAGCAGCATAGGCAGCCACTCTGCCGGCACTCTTCAAAGGCAGCAGAGAGGCAAAAAAAAGTAGCAGAGGGAAGCAAGTTGAAAAGGTGGGGATTGAAATACCAGAAGGCTGATAATGCTGCCCCAACCCACACATCCATTTAACATGGAAAGTTTACAAGTACTTTTGACAGCTAGCTTGCTACATCCTAGACTACTACTTTATTATCTACAAGAATGTGTTTAACACACATTTTGAAAGCTAGCTTGTGTGCTTATTTTTCTGACTTAGCAATGTTTCAGGTTTGTCCTGGGATGGTTCTATCTGGCCAGTTTGTATATGTTAAAAACTAGTGGGGGTTGTAGATGCAAAACAGGTTTCTTTATGGCAAAGTTTGTATGCATATTTTCCCTCCTTTTTTTTTTAAATCAAGCAATGATAGCAGGCTAAGCAAAAGCCTGGTTTCTGAATGCAACCTATAGTCTATCAAACTTGCTGACATTAATTTGATTTTAAAAATTCTGCTGCAGATACAGTCTCTACCAAATTCTATTTGTAGAATAAATAAGCTGAAATTTTAAGGACACGCTTCAAACTATTTTGCACCCATAAGAAGAGAGTTGTTAAGTTTGCAACACTTTTTCCATCTTCACTAACTCATTTCAATGCCATGGTAGCTGGAGTTGCAAGAAGCAGATAATATTATCTTTATTTTAAAATAATTTTAATAAATTGTGAGCATGCAATATAATGCATATTTTTAGGTGCAATTTTTTAAGTAAGGTACTTGAGAAGACACTATATTGTTTTCTGTTTGTTGTTTGTAATAAGGCAGCAATTCTGTGTTGTTTTTATCATTCTCTAGCTTTTAGGGAATTGAAGCATAGACATTTAAGGCTGTTTCTGATTAAGGGAAAACTTTAGGATCTTTGGACAAATTGCCCCTCCATAAGCAAATCCAAATGTCCCAGCTTTGAGTGAGCAATTGCTAAGTACATATTAGCCTACATATTTGCTTACGCTGTCCCTGTACAATCGGTGTGCACTAAAACTAAAGTGCTTTTATGCGTAAGTATGAATCAATCTGTATAAAGTGAAATCCAGATCTCTATCGTGCAATGTGATTCTTTTTTCCACTTCGCACACAGAGTGTGTAATTTTATTTTGCCACTGTAGTGACAATTTGTTTACATTTTCCAATAAGAACAGTTCCATTTGTGGTTAAGTAGAGGAAACGATCGCAAACAAATGTTTAGAAGTAGAATACTTAGTCCATCTTCCAACAGGATGTCACGTGTGGCAAAATCGAGAGTATTCTGCACAGTCTGCTTTGGCAGGTCCCACTTGTCCTTGCTAGGTCATTGCCTTACCAGTTCTGCTGTCACATAATTAATTGTGTAACAAAGGAGAGTTCTTTACAAGACTGTTGAACTTGGAGTTGCAAGACACGAGGCCTTATGCTGCACCTTTTTTCCCCTTCTGTTGTCCTAAGGTGGCTGGAGAAAGATACGTCTACAAGTTTGTTTGTGACCCTGAAGCGCTTTTCTCCATGGCTTTTCCGGACAACCAGCGCCCCTTGCTGAAGACTGACATGGAGCGCCACATCAATGAGGAGGACACTGTGCCTCTGTCCCACTTTGATGAGAGCATGGTCTACATGCAGGACGGAGGCTGCTGCAACACCCACCCCTACAACGAAGGCTATGTCTATTAACAACAGTGACAGTGAAGGGGATGTTTCCCCCTCCCTTAAGCTTCTCCTCTTTCCCAAGACCCAGAGGAAAGCTGAATCGACTTCAGTTTGTTTTTTAAATAGTACACTAAAAGGGGCTTTTCCTGTTGCATTACTCCTATGGTCTGCTATGGACAGCGCACTTTATTTGAAAGGGGAGGGTTGGAACCTAAACATTATTCTGTGTAACAGGAGGAAAAGGGTGGGTTTGCTTTTTTCTTAAGTTTGGGAAGGGAACATACAGGTTTTAAGTACAAAAAAAAGCTATATCATGTCTGTTTTGTTTCATATCAGCATAAGATATTGTACATTTTCTCTGGGTATCCGTAGTACAGTTAATTCTCATTGTGCAAAATAACCACTTGATGATATCAGCACAGCATGCCTAGGGCATTTGTTTCTTGCCATTCTTAATTGTCTTTCTGCAGTTATAAAAGAGATGCAAAGCATGTGCCACAGCATTTAATTTAGAAGCTTCCAGTGGCAGACCTTGTACCTTGCCTCTGAGAACAACCAGGTAGTTTTCCTAATTCTTTTTTCTTTTCTTTTTTTTTTTTTGGGTATGACCTCAAAAAAAAAAAAAAATCCTATTTAATGACAGACTGGCCAGGAGTAGACTCGTGAGTAGAGTGACCAAGCAGCAAAATGCCTGACTTCAAACTGCAAGCTGCTTGCTGTATCTGGTGCCACATTGCTATACATATATGGCCCATGCTATGGCGTTGATTTTTCAAGATCCATTTGAGGGTAGTAATTACGTGGGGTAGGCTTTCTGATGATCATGTCAGCATTAAATACAGGATCATGATCAGGAGAGAGAAAACATTTTGTATCCTTCCATTTCCTTTGGTACATAAATAAGTTATTTAATCAATAGGAATTAACTGTACTAAGTCACATATCTAATTATGCTGTTTAGACACAGCAAGCACTCCTTGAGAAAAATATCCAATACACTAAATAGGTACTTTAGTAATTTTTAGACACGGTACCCATTAATATGCATTTAAACCTTTTACTGCTGTGTTATGTTGATAACATATATAAATACTAGATAATGCTAATGCTTCTGCTGCTGTCTTTTTCTGTAATATTCTCTTTGATGCTGAATTTACTATGACCATTTATAAGCAATGCTGTAACTACAGGTAGCATTTCAGGACAAAATAGATGACTTGAACCATTTATTGCTTAGAAAATAGCTTACGCCATAGCTGTGCTATAAGCAGCTTTTATGCGCATCCACAAATGACTAGTAAGCTTCAGCTTGCTAAGGAAAGCTCTGCAGAACCTTTTGTAATTTTCGGTGGAACGGAGACGAACTGTCAAAGAATACCATGAAGTTGCTGTATGACGTTGTAGTGCTGGCACTGGTGTTACCAATCAACTTGTTTTGGACACTAAATGTAAATGTGATCGGATATGCTCGGAAGACAATTTAAATTTTGAGGGGGTTTTTTTGTTGTTTTGTTATTTTTTCGAATTGTTTTATTTTTTGAGAGGGGTTACCTTGAACACAAACCACACATGCTATTCTGTGTGTAAAAAAAAAACAAAAACAAAAAGCCCTGACAAAACCCCAAAAGTTTAAAATATTTATGAGCACCTTTTTTGAAATACAATAATTCGTAGTTTGAAGGTGTGGAAAGGGAGGTAAGATCTGGATTTCATTTTTTGCCCAGTGAAATTTAAATAGTTGGTATATGAAATACCTCATTTTCCTAGATTGCCAAGAAGTGGGAGAAAAATAAATACATAACCATAGAACAACAAGAATAATTTTCATCATAATGGATGGATTTCAAAGACAGTCCTAGGTGGTGGGTTAATCTTCCACCCTTTATCAGTTAAGACACTCCTTAAGTTATGAATATTTTAATACACATTTAATCAAAAGTAAAGAAGTAGTGGTCACTAGAAACCACAGGTGCATAAAAAGCATTTGGGCAGGTATTTAATTTACCCAGATCCATGAGACAACGTATTTTATGATATATGCCTTAATATGCCACCTAATTCTGTTATCCATAGGTCTCATTGGCACTTAAATACTTGGTGATCAACTGAGAAAAAGAAGTCTAAAGTTGCAGAAGTAGCAAAAGGAAAGGGAAAATGTTGAGTAATATTGTTTAAAAAATTTGTGGTTTCCATTGAAATAAGGTTCAAATGAAACATGCTTTGATGAAAAGTCCTTGGATTGGTTTTGGTTCTTTAATGTCAGCAGAGAGCGCCTCTTGCCTGTGGCAGGATGTGGGTGTTTGGGAGAGGGGTTGGACAAAAAAAGGAAAAAAAAAAAGATTTAAAAATTGCATCGAATGTGTAATATTTAAGAAGAAAGAAATATATATATATCTGTATATGGTAGTGACTCACTGAACAAAACAAGCAGTCAAACAAATTACATGATCTCTCAGCAGAAGACAAAAAAGTCTTTCACTGAAGTGATTAACCCTTTTTAAAATGTACCTAAGAGGTTTATTTAAAGTCTATTTTTATTCCACTTTTTTGTTTGGGGTTGGGAGGTTTTTTTGTTTTGTTTTGTTTTGTTTTGTTTGGGGTTTTCAGGTAGAATAATAAATCTGGCAGCTGATTTCTGCAAGGTTGTTGTGTATTGGATTCCTAACCATTTGGATTGAAGAAGCCCCTGCAGAAAGGTTATTCTTTTGAAAGAGGACAGGATGGTCTGTTCCCAGTGCCTAGAATGGCTTGCTTCAAAGTGTAACAGAACAAAAGACAAAAAAAAAAAGGAAAAAGAAAAAAAAAAAAGGTGAGGAGTATGTACAATTCATGTGTGTGTATATATGAGTTATAGCCAGGAGTTAGGTTACCAAAGCATTGTATTTGACTGACAAAAGGAAGGAGGATGGTCTGTGTATATTTTGGGATTGATTCCTATTAAGAACACTTCCACAGTTTCAGGGGGCATTTTAATACCCTACCGGATTTGAATTTGGGATGTTTGGGGCTGGGGTGAGGGGGCTGAGTTTTCATTTGGTTGGTTTGGGGGTATTTTGGTTTTGTCTTCAAGCTGTGCCACAAGTGGAGAGAATACGCCCCTTTCACCTGTTCTCAGTAGGAGCTGTAAGAGAATGAGCTTGTCCGTGTTCGCCCATCCGTCTCTGTGCTGGGCAGAGCAGTGGGGCAGCCAGGGCAGAGCTGCTGTGAAGCAGAGTCGGGAGGCATTGCTGGTAGACCCAGCGCTGCGGAACAGCGGGAGGGGCTCAGGTTTAGTGTGCCATCACAGTGCACTTGCACCAAGAGCTGAACATAGGTGAAATTAGTGAAGCACTTGGCAGATCCCCTCAGAATCCATTTGAGAGGGTTAACGTTTGAAGTTTAGGACAACGGACAGATTTTGCTTTAGGAGTATGACTTCCAAGAGCCTGGCCTTTTCTTTCCAAGATTACACCAGTCTAACTTTCTCACACATCAGCAACAGGATGAACCTTAACATTACATTCACTGAAAGTGCAAATTTCATCTGCTTCTCAGACCAAATCTGCTTGCTTTCCTTACAGTGGTCTGCTGAGGTTACCAGAGCAAACTGGGATACATAAATGATTGTTTTTCTCCAGAAACTCCCTGCAAAGAGCCCTTTGCTCAGAATATTTTCATCTTTGGGATTCTCTGCTACCTGGGACTATTCTCCAGGGATTAATGCTTAGAGTTTTATTGCCCTTGACATCTGACTGGTTTGGGCTGCAAGTCCATCTTCACGGGGCAATATCATCTATCAAATATTTTTGCCTTCACTGTGGTTTTTTTTTTTTTTGTTTGGTTGGTTTTTAATAGCAGGAAATAGATCTATGTGTACAAAAGGTATTGTGAGGAAATCTTTGAGTTGTTAATGGTTGTACTTTCTCCTCTGAAGAGCACTAGCTCAAGTTCATGTATTACAGGTAATAGCACCCATAAACAGCCCTATTCAGTGCTCACGTTAATAGTACTGAGGACTTTTCTAAATAGTCTCCTTCAAAGATGTTTTGGGAGTCTTAATTAATGTGGTGTCTTATACTCTAAGAATTGTCACTTTGGAATATTCCACTAACAAAAGAGCCCAAGATCTGACAATAAGAGCCTAGGAAATTATTTTCTCAGTTCTCTTTGCTTATCTGAGGGTTTATCTGTTGTGTGTTTGGGTTTTCTCTTTGTTTGGTTTGGTTTTTGCTGGTTTTGTTGGTTTTGTTTGGTTTTAAATCAGAGGCTACTTTGCTTGGAAAGGAGGTAGCAGCTGCGAGCAGATGCCTGGGCCTCAGAAATTCCAGTTCAAAGTCCACTGCATTTTGCTAAGATACCAGGCTGAGAACTAGAGCATCTGCAATACAGTACCGTGCCCTGCCCTCCCTGTGCTCTTAGAGAAGAGGGAACTACAGTGCATTGCCTTGTGTTTCTTCTGCTGTGAGAGCAGTAATCTCTGGCAGAGCAGCAGGATGGAAAGCTAGGGGCAGTAGCATTTTAAAACTGCAGGATTACCCAGATCCATCTGTCTGATCCCTGAGACTCAGAAATGCATCAGCAAAGTGCTGTCCCTTACCTCCCAGCTTTCATGATTTTGTAGGTACGTAAAGTTAACTTCATCTTTTACTTCAGGAGGTTGAAATATTGGTTTCCTCCTTGAACAGCAATTTAATTTCTGTGGGAAGGAAATATCTGTGCCATCTTCTTATGTAATAGTCTGAAAATGTCTATGAAGTGTCTTGTTGACATTTTCCCAAAGAACTTTTGTGTGAAAATGCCACAACGTGCATCACCAAAAGAAAGGGTAAATAAACTCCAAGAAGATAACCATACATCAGGTTCTCCAAAACTATAGCAGTATTTACTCTAGAAATGTATCATGTCTTTAATACTGCTGTATTGTCCTTACTACATGGTTTCATTGGACTGACCTCAAAAATACTCGGTGTACCTTGAAACTTTGTTCCTTTTAAATGAGCTTTTAAGTGAGTAACAGGAAGGTACCCCTGAGGCAGAGTTACAATCAAGCATTTGGATCTGGTAAGCCGTAATTCTGTATCTTTGTCTTTGCTCTTACAAAGCTCTGTGGGCGCATATGCCCATATAAATGCTTTTTAGTTGTGTGGTAGAGAGGTAATTACAGCCACTGGCTGGATTTGGGGGTTGAGGTGGTCTGGTAGTTTTTGAGTATCTATGATTGGCTTTGTTTCAGAAGGAATGTCTGAATGTATCACTTTCCACAGTTACTTTCCAAGTAACCAGGTAGAGAATTGGTGTCCAAAATAGCATTTTTGCTGTGTAATTTACAGTAGAGGCTATGGTGTTTCCTTGCTGCTGCCCTTAAAAGGAAAGAGTTGAGATGTCACCATTTTCTTTTCCCCTCCCTTTAGTGATAGGACCCAGCTGATCTATCTGAAGATAGTTTAAGCCAATTCTTCACTCACCCGTGATATTTTAGTGAACAATCTGCTCATCAGTACAGTGGCACTTTGTAGAAGCTCGGGTACAGAGTGTTGAGTATTTTAGGTTTACTGCAAAGGGCTTTCTATGGTGGCTTTCAGTCAAAACTTTGCATGAGCAGTGACATATGGTTACGCCATCTAAATAGAGGCAGAGAGAGATTTTTTGCAGAGGCACCAGCTCCTTAGAGCTTGAGACATTTGCTGAAATCTGCAGTTTAGGCTGCTTCCTGGCCAGCCAGAGTGAGTCTGCCCTGGAAGATCTGGCGAGGAGCTCTGTGTGCTTGTAGAAGACCAGAGAGAGCACAATCCCAGCATGCTTGAATGAGGAAGCACAGAGATGGGAAAAAGTCTGTCAGGGGCAATCTGGCTCTACCAAGTAGCTGTTCCAGAGCTGATTAGTACAGGAAGAAGGAGGTTATATGACCAGTACAATAAATCACAGAGATAATTATTTGAAAGACATGCTGCAGGAGAATCATAAGAAATGATGGAAAGTAATAAACTCTGTAAACAGCAGTGAATTTTTAAGACCCCAGTGCTTGTGGGAGTGCTTCAGGAAAAGGAAGAGAGAAAGTAAAACACAGACAGGGATGATAATATTAGATGAGAACAACAGGAGTCAAACCATGAACTGCATTAGGGGACTTGGAAGATTGCAGTGTTTTAGATAAAAGGAAGGGACAAAGATAAATGCAGAGTCAGTACACTGAGATAAGAGCAAGAGAGAAAAGGTAATTGGAGGCAGTGCACTTTGTGGTCACTGGGCCAAATGTATTAGGCTCAGAGCTGCACCTGTGTTTGTCCCTGGTAGCATATCCCCAAGGACTGGAATATCAGTTCTGACTTTGGAGTGATGGTTGATTATTTAGTAAAATCATCTGCACAGTGTTTGGTAGCTGTTAAAAGAGCAAACAATATTTTGGAATATGCAGAGAGTATTTGGGGCTGTAAATCATCCCACTATACTAAAAAAAACCCCAACAAAAGCCACAAACACAAAAGAAGAAAGAATACCTTTCAGGATAATGGGGCAGGTTGTGGGTTGGTATAACTCAGCTTGGTTTCCTTGAAATCAGCAATGTAGCTTTATGTTAACAGAGACTATAGCCTGTATTTGGAAATGTGTATGCCTGCCTAGCATAGTATATACACAGGACTTTTTTACTTGTTGCATTACTCAGAAAGGTATACAAATGATCAAGACCTGGGGCATAGCATGAGACCAACAATAAAACATGAAATTAAACAAAAGTACATGTCTTCTGAGTTCTACTGATGTAGACAAGTCATTCCCCTTTTGTATAAAGCTCTTTGATGGTGCTCTATACACTAATCCTTGCAATTAATTTTTTTGACCAATGCTGGCAGACTCTGTGTGCTGGAGTCTCTGCTCGAGGTGGCTCAGCACTAGTCTCTACAAAGGTATCTGAGATCTCTAGGGTCAGGCTGCCTGCCCAGCTTGTCATGAAAACCATGTGAACATTTACAAGTCTTAAGGAGTGCACTAAGCTCCCAGCCATTTTTGCAAAAATAGCAAAAATCAGGTATATTGCGGATTTAGCCAGAAAGGCTAGACCTGCAAAGAAATGTACCTTTGGCTATAAATGATTTGGGTATACCTGGACAGGAGTATTTGAAATGAAGACACAAAGTTCTGTTGGCACAAGGTAGTTCTGTGTACAGCATTTTGTTTGAGTCCTCTTATTGAACTGAAAAGGAGGTAACACAACTCACTTAAGTAGTTTGGATTTTTTACACTAAATTGCAAAGGCCTGTGCATGATTACAAAGCTGCTGCCTTTGGAGTTCGAGTTATTTTTAAAGGGAGAAGAGCAATATTGCTGCATTTGTGTTTAGCTGGGAAGTATATGTCTTTCAACAAAGAAGAAATGAAAAAAAAGTCAAGAATAAAATTCGACCAGTTAGTGAGTAATACTCATTTTGTATCCCTACCACCAAGACCTAACATTTCACCATATTTGCTCTCTGCATGACATTTTTGCATATAGGAAGCTAAGGCTATATAGTAACATAAAGGGTTGAAGTAGAGCTAAGAACTCATAACCCCCAAAAGTAAGGAGAGAGAGAAAAACATGGTAATAAATGTCTTTCCATTCTCATATTGCCTCTAAATTTATCAATTCCATATTCCATAATATGGAATTAAGTTCCATAATATGGCTTTGAGTTCCAAACTCAACAGATAACATTAAGCAGTACATATCGTAATTTCATCAGACTTGGACTCTTCCTTAAAACCTTAGGTGACTTCATGCATTTATATCAATTTTATCAACAGAGCAGTTTCTCTGAAAGCAGGTGTGGATCCAAGACCAGATTTCTCATGACAAGAAGGTTTGGATTTTGATGGGATGCTTATGACAAACACAGACAGCAAGAGACCCAAATCTCTCATGTGAAATAATAGAAAAAACTCTGGAAACATTGTGTATGTGATGACTTCAGTTAGTAATATTTTTGGAAGCCTTAAAGGCGGTTTTATTTGGCTGATTTGTGTTACTTGGGGGTGACCATGTGCATAAACTATAACGGGAAGTCAGTATTTCTGAAAATTTATATAAGAGGATTTAGCCAGAGAAGTGTGACCTGCTGACTCATTGTCCCAAAATGGTATCAGTCTAAAATATCATTGCAAGTGTGAGCTGAATTCTCATATGAGCCCTAAATGGGACAGACAGTAGCTCCATACATTAGGAGGACAGGCTGTCATAGCTGTATCTAGTAGAGAAGAGCAAGGAAAGAATCCTGAAACCATTAATCATGTGAGAAGATGATTAAAACTTTCAATCTTGGTGCAAATCGGCAAATGCAAGCTGTAAATTGTAATTCATGAGAAACAAAAATTGGCTTGGAATGGCTTGCTAAGAGACCTTTGATTCTGGGACAGCAGGTGAGTTCAGCTTCTGTTGGACTGCACATCCAGGACATGTAAGTAACTCAAGCCAATGAATTTATGCACTACGTGAAGTGGTCTCAAATTTGCTTAAAAAAAAGCCCAACTGGAATATTCAGCAAGATGTGCTAAAGAAAACATCATCATGTAAGGAAATGAACCTCTCTATTGATAAGAGAAAAAAAATTCGAATCAGTGCGTGGACAGCAACATTATTGCTAAAGAAAATGGCCCCTAGAAGGGCCTATATACATAGCAAAAAAGGACACCAAGAAAAAAAGCCTCTCCAATATCTCAGGTTTTAACTGTTAGACAGGTATAGGGTAGCTTGCTTTTCTCGTGACCCTGCTTTTGAAGGAAAAATAAGCTTCTCCTTTAAAATTCAATAGCTATCAAGATTCCTAATCTTTTTCTTTATTCTTGTTGTTGAAAGGTAAAATTCAGATTTAAAGCTAAAGCCTGAAACCCACTCTTTACTGAATACAGTCGTTGCTATGTCATAATTATAGAATAATCATGGAGGAATGTAGTATAGGGTTTTTATTGACATGGATACGAAGGAGTCCTGTTACTGTGCCCGAGCTGCTTGTTATCTCCATTCTGTTTGTTTCTGGAGACAGAAGTACATTTTACAGCTTTCCCCCTGCCCAAATAAAAAAGGCTTTTATAGCAACAATCCCAACTTTTTTTTTTCCCCTCAGCCTCATATGCTAAAAAAATGGAAAAAAAAAAAAGAAGGAGAGAGAGAAAACTTTCTTCAAATGTTTAGAAATTTTTGAATAGTGGCACAGGTTTCTTTATTTCTCTGCTTATAAAGTTAATGACTGTGATGGAAAGTCTCAAGTCCTGACAAAAAATTTGAAAGTGAGGTCAAATAGACCATCTTAGAGAAGTACCACAGAGGTGTTAGCTAATATTTGTGTACTCACACACGTATTCAAACTGCTTCTTTCAACAAAAGTTTTCAATTATTTCAGACTTTTAGAAGATATAAATTAGTGGTTCCTATTTTGCCTAAACTTCAAATTTTGTGGGAAAAGAAGGAAAACTCTATCAGAAAAAAAAAGAAAGGAAGATTAACTTTTCCAGATTGCTGGAATGTGAGATTGCCCAATGGAGCAGGAAAAAGGAAGTTAAAAATGAATGGATAATTACAGTTGACATATAGCTTTGTGATTTACTACATGGATACTATTCATGTACATAGACTCTATAGGCACTTTATATAATAGCCATGTAATTAATGTATACATTATTAATATATAAGTGCCTCTATTAAGAGATGTCATTAATGATTCTGCCATCCTGAAGCTGTAAGATGCAACTTAGTGTGATCCCCATAAGGCATTTATTCCGGTCTGTCAGAATTAGACAAAAGAGCTGCACTAAATTCTTACCAGTACATAAAATCTTCTAATAAAATTCTGTGAATGTAGCCATTCTAATTGCCCTGGAAAGGGAGCACAGGGGCAATTTTTTTGTGAAATGGGTAGAAAAGATATAGAAGTGGATCAAAGAGGACTTAAAATATAGACAGGCCTTAAAATATAGTCCTATCTCTCAGAAAAGACTATAAGAAGGACTGCGTTGATATATATTCAAAGTTTAAAAATATAAAACTTTAGGTTTTCCTTTGCCCAGTTTCAAAATAGCTGTGGAAATTAAAGAGGGACTGAGCAGTTCTAAGAGGAAGAACATTCAACAGATTCCCGTTACTGGTATAAGACAATCCATTTATTTGTTGCAAGATTCTGCATAACAATAGAAAAATGTTCACCTTCCCCTGAGAACTGTAAAACAGAATGTCTTCACAAGACTTCAAGAAAAAGAATAATAATTAGTGAGTTGAAGGTTAAGCATAATAATTACAGCTGGTAGTAGAGAGTTAAGGATTGCAAATATAATCAACCTCGTCAAAATAAGTTAAAGAGAAGAATATTTAGACACAATGTTTTAATATACACAGTTCAAGTGTTTTCTCTGAGTCTGCCTTGAGGTCTACAGACTTTAGGGCCCTCTGCCTTTTTTATACCTGTAAGCACTGTATGGTTTCCTGAATGCATGAACATTCTCTGCACAGGTGAAACTCTGGACTGTGAAGGGACAGAGTTCAAAGGCCAATCACAATCAGAAGCATCAGTTTTTGTCAACATTTTCTGGCAGCAGAACTCCAGTCAACGGCTTGGTAAGTTCTCCAGCATTTCCAGTAGTTCTTTGAATTTTTCTGTACAGTTTAGTTAAAATGAGAACTCAGAAGTCTATTGAATTCCATAGGACTGGGCCCAAGATTTCCCTATCTCTCTACCTCATTTTCATATGGATGAAGCTAATCTTGTATGCCTTATTGGATTTTTTGTGTTTGCTTGCTATGAGAAGACTGATTCATTCTGCCTCTGCCCCTTCTTTATATATTTATTCTTGAGTAGAGGGTGTGAATTGAGCAAGGTCAAACCAATCAGCACAAATGCAAATGAAGATAAAAAAGTAAAGAACTGGGCTGTGGCATCCAGTTGTTTGCTATCTTCTCCATGCAAATCCAAGAGTTTTTCTTCCTCTGCTTTTTAGCAGTAACAGACTATTACTTGTTTTTATTCTGTATCTCTGTCAGCACCAGAACACGGCAATCTGCTTTTTCACCTCTTCAGATTAGAAAAATCCTTTCTTCTTTTTATCCCATATACTTCCATTTGCTTATGTTCTTCTCTGCGTTTTATACTCTTTCAGTGTGAAAATCCCATTTTCAGGGAGCTAAGGCAGACATACCAACATATTCAGACAGGTTAACATATCTTACTGAGAGTACTGTGGCAGAAAAACATTACAAAAGGCAGGTATCTGCAGTATCTTGTATCTTGTGTATGAACTATTCTAGCATTGTCCACTACAGTAAGGCCACTGTAAGTCTGTAGAAGGATATCATGCAGTATTAAATGCATCTTCCTTGCTGAAACATGGACAGAACAATTTCAAACACAAAGAAAACCTTACACATCTCTGCCTCATCCCTGTTCCTGTTTTTGAGGTGACCATCATCCTGTAAGTGGTTTATGCCATTTTTACACTGCCTATTGCCATCAATATATTTAAAAAAACTCTTTTTATTGTCCTCCACATTTCTGGCCAGCTTGAACTCCAGCTGAGCTTTGGCCACACGAATTTTCTCCCTATATTGGAAAGCAGGGTCTCTCTATTCTTCCCGTGTCACTTGACCTTGCCTCCACTGGGCATACACCCTCCTTTTATTGCCTTGTTTCCAAGAGAAGATCCCTGTTCAGCCAAGCTGTCTTTTTGTCTCACCTGCTTGACTTCTGACTCTTGGGATTTGCCTGCTCCTGTGCCCTTAGGAGATGATGTTTAAAATGTGGCCAGCACTGATGGACCCCAGCAGCTTCAAAAAACAAGGACCAATCCCTGATTTCTGCAGGAGTGCTGTCAGGACCGGTATCTCCTGCTAACCAGAACCCATAATGGCAGCTCCACTCAACTGAAAAGTAGGGAATAAAATTGGAGATTTTGGAGGCTTTGTAATGTCAATAAGAGAAAAGATCAATCAAAGTGCTTGCATATCAACTACACTCTGGACTTACTAGGAGGTTTTTCTATCCTCTTCCAATTCCGTCTATGCCCAAGGTATTTTGTGTTGTCAAAGGAATGATGGAGCAGTACTGAAAAACTAACATTTTTACTACTATTCCCTGTCTCACAAACTGGGATCCGTCTCCTTTGCATATTTTTTATTCATCTGGAGGGGAATTCAGGATGGTTCTTTATTTTTCACTGTTACTTTTAATAAATTAGCTATGTAGCTAATAATAACAGGGGCTAAAGATCTATTGTGCCATCCATCCAAATCATAGTGACCTTTCTTGGAACATGAGCATGACTCATATGAGACCTCCAAATTTGTTTGCTTTTGTGCCTAATGCCAGAACTTAAACTCTCTTCTCCCAAGGCTGAAAGGCTAATGTGCTAATTCACGATGTCGTGCAGCTGCCTATTTGGTTGAGTTTTCTGTTCTTCTCACAGAAGGTTAATTTCCATAAAAGGGATTTTGATTTGACTGGGTTTGTTTGGACAAGATTTTATGGGATTTGGTTTCTGTCGTGGTGTTTGATGTCTCATTACATAAAGAAATACAGCACAAGAACAGAAAATACTGCTTAATTTTTCACTGCACAAGCCTATCAAGTGTCTTTTTGTATTGAATGTGTGTGCAGGTATGTTGTCCTGGTCTAGTGGAGTATTTCACTGTGTCTAACACTTAGCAACATTATTTTAAGCCAGAGATCTTCGTCACTCTGGTTTTTGTGGTGCTTATTTTCAAGGGATACGTATCAGAAGATAAAACTGATTGAACTAGGTGATAAGCAGTAGGAACCAAATAGTTCCACTTATCAGGCCATGGGTTCACAGGGATCTGGGGAAAATATTTGATTGCTAGAAAGTCACTGCAGAAATCCTAGGATTTTCACAGCCATGTGTTAGAGGTGTGGCAGATGCACAACAACCCCAATGAGACAAAGCAAAGTTAAAGCAGTTGGTAGATATGCACCTGATCAAGGCAGAGAGCTGTTGAAGAAATTATTTTCTACCAGTTGTCTTGTAATTAGAGCTAATACAATTGATTAACAATAGAAGGAAAGTGAAAGAACCTGTAGATTGTCATGACTCAAATTCCTTTTTTGTTCTGGCCTCTCCAGTGTGTGAGAATCAAGATGTAGAGCAAAAATTTCCGTCAAGAACCTGTAATATAACTAAAGTAGAGGAAAGAAAAGTCTAAAGGCAGTAAACAAATCCATCTTCTTTAACCCTAGTGGATGAAATCTAAGTTGAGATCAGTCTTGTACAACCTTGCCGAATTTGAAGCCATCTACACAGGGGTAACTGATGGCAGCATTTGCCCCTGCAACTCATTTAGAAATACATCTTCATTTGGCACGACCCAGCAGAGATGAAAGGCAGCAGCACTTTGTGAGCTCTGCTGAGCAAAAAGGTTTAAAGCAGCTGACAAGCACCATAGGATATTGTTGTACCAGTTTGTATTGATTGTGCTGGAGGGCACCTCCTTCTGGAAGAGGATTGATTTTTGTGTGTTTTCACAAAGAGATTTTAATAGTCTTTGTACTTGCTGTCTTGTCACAAAGGCCCACAAGCAAGGCAGGCCTGATACTACAGCTTTAAATGATCAGCCCTCCAGCTTGCAATAAGCATCAATTAATACTGTATAAAAACATCTCCAATGCACTTATACCGAAAACCAATTTTTATAAGGTATAAGGTCAAATTTCTGCGCTTGTGCTATAGCAAAGAAATCAGCGCCATCCAGGAATTAAATTAGCTCAGCTTCAGAGAGTGATTAAGAGAGAGTACTCAGTTTCTGATTCTTTGTTAAGAAGGTCAAATTCTTTCTTAAACTCATGAAAATGTGAAAGCTGTAAATTGCAATCATTTGAGTCATTGAATAGAAAATTGTTCCTAGAGTTCTTTCTTTTGTTACTTCACTCAGAAATTTAATGCCTCTATAATTTCCTGAGGTAAAAATTTACAGTGAAGAAATGACTAGTTACTTAACTTTTTAAAATTTGGATAGAAAAAGCACAGAAAAGAGTGTAGGGTTTTTGTGCCTTACATATGTAGGCATGGTCAAATGACTATAGTATTACTAAAGCTTTATCATGGATCATTTATACTACTATCAATACAATAGTACTTCTGCATTTGGAAAACTCATGGAGAATTTAGCAGAACTGAAACGAAAAATGGAACACAGAATACTATGTGTAGATTTAAAAAAACATCTTTTCAGTGATGTGATAACTACAGTAACTTTCAACGGGTGTGTCAGAAAAAATTTATTCTCTTCTATTGAGCTTTTCCATAAGATGAGGAAATCCTTTAGAAGTCCATGTCCAGTCTGCCGTCAGATCCCAGCTCTGCTGGCATGCAGTGAAACATCAGCTCTAACAGAACTGAGGCACTGATTGTTGTAGATGCTCCAAACAGCAAGGGGTTATTTGTGGTTTCTCCTGACCACAGTAGGTGATGCCCCTTGCTGAGCCAGTAGCAACTTCTAGAATTGCTTGTCTGCTGCAGGTGCTTAGAAACACAAGTGGATGCGGCACTTATGGACATGGTTAGTGGTGGACTTGGCAGTGATGGGTTAATAGTTGAGCTTTACAATGTTAGAGGTCTTTTTCAACCAAAACAATTCTATGAATTCTATGAATGTCCTCATGGGGCATGCTGTGAAGTACTGAGCCCTGTATCCCAGATGCCAATCCAGATGTCATATTCTCTTCTTCCATCCCTCCTGTAGTTATAATTCTCACCTTCTTTCTTCATGTCTCTTACTATGGGTCACAAAGAGAAACTGAGGTTTTGCCACAAACACAACAGGTAGTGCTATCTTTGCTTTCTGATTTGGCTTTTAGAAGCAGCACTGACAATGCACATGCCTAAATTAGTTGCCCAAAGTCAGGGAAAATATTCTCTGCTGCTTTGGTTTTGTTTTATCTTAGTGCTCACAAAAGTCTTTTGAATTTTCAGGAGATTGTATGTGAGTTGCAACCATTATAATGCAAATCATAGATTAAGCCCAAATCAACATGGAGGTAAATAAAATTAATAGGACTATTTCCACCGACACCTATAGTAGGTTGGTCTGAGTTAATAAGATTTCTGAATAAAAGCTTTTCTTTACTATATAATCATGCAGTATTTTATGAAGCGGGATCTGGATTCTGTTTTTTATTGCTGCTGCACTAAAAATAGCAGTGATGTAATGTACTTTGCAAATACTGAGCTTCAGTGTGGAACCTAGACTTGTAGCTTCTAACTTTTTCTAGTTTGTAACTGCAATTTGTTACAACTCTACCTGCATATTTGCACAAAGAAAACTCAAATGTTTAAGTGTTGGGAAAAGAAAAGAGCAAAGAAATGAGGTGATGGAAAATTGGATGGTTCTTAGGAAATAAAGATAGCTTCTATTCAAAATAAATGAAGAAAACCTTCATTTAGTCGCTCATTTCTCTAGAACATAGAAGATGAGAGAGTGGATAGAAAAAAACACATCTTATTTTTGATGAAACATGAATATGGAATATTCCAAGATAAATCATACTCTGGTCATTATCAGAACCATCAACACTATTTTTTGCAGAACAAATATGTAAACAAAGAAAAGATTGCATCTTTTGTACAATACTGATCAGAAAAAGAGAGAAAAGAATAAAGAAAATGTGGAAGACAGACAGAGAGAGAATGAGTAACACGACTTTGTGAATCAGCAAGTATTGGCAGTGCTCCTTAAACTCTTAACCAGCTGGGAAAGGTTGGCTCTGACTGTAAGCTTAGATATGGAATATTTATATTCTTCAGTATAACAGAATAAAAAAGAAAATACCCTAACTAATTGTTTGAAGATGAAGGAAATTATAAGATTAACTAATATACATGTGAAATTCTTTATATGCAGTATGTTGTGTATTATATATTTGACATCTTGTACACAGGGAACAACTGCTATCTCCTTCAAAACTGTGAATCTTAATTTCTGATGTCAGATGGTAGTAGGTCCTCCGTTATAGTGTGGCTTTCGTCTTTCCTTCAGCAGCTTTTTTGGGGGGAATGGAAGGATAAATTCATTTGAAAGAGACTAGATGAACAGTAGAAGAGTCTTGAAATGACAAGGTTTTTCCCATACAAAACCAGCAGGAGAACATTCTGCCTCAGAGTTAATTTTGAAAGACTGTTGTTTTTTGTGCGTGTGTGTCTGTGACACAACCTAAGAAGTTTTTAAAAGGAAAATGCTATGTGAGAACATTTTGGGATAAAAGCAATGAGATCCAAGGCACTTTGCCTAATTAAAAGAGTGGATCTTAAAAGGCAGGTCAAGATGTTCAGGGGTCAACTGCACAATTCTGTCATTCAAGGAGTATAGAAGCTTCATCACAGATGCTTGTAAATATCATTTATTAGAGACAGAAAAATACTGTACATGCATTATCTCACTCAGCTATCTGCTATGTGACTGTTTCATACAGTATTCATTGTACTGTTTTAAAAATATCACTATTTAACTTCCAAGTCTGCCTTTAAAAACAATGTTGAGTAACTGAGATAATATTCTTATGCAAATATGATGCTTTATTCTTAGAATTAGCATGGAATAGATAATGAGAGAAAGGTAATGAGTTGTGATTGTGTAGTTGATCCTGCATAGACTTTAACAGCTACTGTTGGATGTCTGAGATAGATATCAAATATTTTCTTATGCAGTCATCAAACATTTCATGTGATCCTCTACATAGCCAAAGAAATTCCTAGCTATGTCTGTAGTCCCTCTGCACCATTAGTGATACAGCTGGATTCTGCTTTTAGGACCTTGCAAAGATCTCTGTGTGTATCAGCAGATATATTTCTCAGACAAGGGAGGCAGAGTGATGACAATTACAGGTCAACCACCTGCCAAAAGACGAGAAAGGAATGAGCCCAAGGGTTCCATTGTTAACCCAGAAACAGGAGCATGTATGATGAGTTTGCTGTGTTCCTTGTAAATTTAACTCCTTTCGTTGCATGATGCTCTCAATGATGAAGTATGTTTTCATACTTAACAATGGAATTAGTTTCTAGGTTATATATTTTCACCTCAGTATGGGGGATTTCAGGTAGGTAACTTTTCTTTAATGTTTATCAGGGGAAAGTATGCTTAATATTTGTTGTCGAGTATGTGACATATGCACTACAGAAAATGAACAAACCTCAGTGCTATGAGTCCAGAGAGCTGTCTGTTCATTCAGATCTTTACCTGACCTACTTTACAAGGATGGTCACCATCTCCATTTTTCTGTGCTCAAGTTCTCTCTCTGCAAAATGGAAGTAATTGCATTGATTTGATATCCCCAATTATTATTGTTAAGCATGAACAATTGTTAATGCAATCTGCTACAAAGACTAGGGTTTCTCAGAAATGACCACAGGGGAGGTTGAGAGAAGAGCACCTAAGCATTCAAGAAGTACTGAAAACTCAGTAACTTTTATTAAGCTGTTGCCTGATTTTTGGAGTGTGGTTGCTGACATCCATAGGACACATGTACATGTATTACCACAAGGGAAAGGGAGGGGACTGGCAAGTAAGCGGTGAACAGAGAAACATGTGTACTTCTCTAGGCATTATGAAGTGGGAAGCAAAGTGAAAGGAAAATGAAGTGGAGGGAAAGTAAAGAAAATGAGGAAAGGATCATTCTGTGACTAGGGCCATATGAAGAATTAGGGTTGTTGTAGAAGGGGTAGAGACTAGGGGAATATCTAGAAAAGATTTAGAATGGAGAGAAGAGAATTGGAGAGTCACAAGTTAAGAAGAGGCAGATGTATCTGAATGAGGACTCTGTATTATTAAGTTCTCTCTAAAGAGCCTGGCCTTGAAGCAGATTTTACACAGAAGTACTTACCTACTTCAGGAGGATGTGATCTGGCAATGAAAAAGCAGATGAGGTGCTAGAGTGGATCAAGGAAGTTGTCACCATCAGACACTGAAACCCACCAGTCCTACTGCTGCTTTGTGCTGATTATGTACTTGTTGATTATCTACTTCCAGAAAGACCTGTAACTGTGATGAATGCACAGAAAGGAATGCTCAGGGCCTGCTTATTCTAGACTGGACTGGAGAGCCTGTTATGTGCCAAAAGACTTGGATGAGTGTAGTGGTTACAGGAAAAGGGAATACTATTAGTACCTCATAACTACTTTCTGTGGTTCTAGGCAGTAGCTACTGCCTCGGATGGCTCCTTGGTTCCTCTCCCTTGGTTTCATGCTCAGGTCATTTGTGGCCCATCCTGTTTAGGATGGTGATGCAATAAGTGACATTTCTAGGTGGTCCCTCCACCACTCTTCTGTGGAATTGAAAAAAGCACCATAATACGACTCATTTAATGTTAGAGGCTTTATTGCCACAAATTTTACTAACAACTTCCATATGTGCAGTACATTTATTTGTACAAAAGCTAAATAGGGAGTAGGACAGTGTTGTTATTGGTAGAGGATGCCTGCAATTGTACATCTTGTATAGTATTTCATGGGAGTCAGTCATGGTGGAATCCAGTCTCTAAAATACTGCTGAAAGCTACTTGAGACAAATCTGATCAAATTATGGGAGTTGAAATCGTATTTTAAAAAGGGAAATACTGAGATTCTGAAAGATATTAAAAGTGATTTCTTGCTAAATGAGATGGATTTGGTCTCAAAAGTATGTACTTGGAAAGCAAAAAAGCCAGCAATACTAACCTACTCGTTTGTTGTACTTTGAATAACTGCAGAGCATTCTTGGAAAAAAAAGAGGTTATGTTTAAATGGCCCATAGGAACTAATTTGTAACTGAAACACTGATGATATTTTTATGCTTATTAACTTCTATCATTTAGGAGGGAGATTAAGCTTTCTACAGAACCCATAAACATTTAGTTTGTTGTAACTACAGATTTTAATGGTTGAAAAACAGGCTTATCCATCTGTCGGAGACCAGCAAAACAAATACCTTGAGTTACCTGTATAAGCTGCTTTCTCTGTACACATAGTTCTAAATAAGCATGACATGAACTGATAATACTGATCATTTTTTAGACAGGATGTCAAATTTAGGGTAAATGATGCTAAAAAATATTGCAAAATGGTCCCTAGCCTCTGTCAGTGCAATAAAATGATCACAGCAGGTTTTTTTCTCATCAAAGCAGATGGCTTTAATGATTTTTCAAGCCATGCTTAATTCATCTGCAAACAACAGAGATTGGTTTCCAAATGTGTACTGAAAGAGAGAGATGTTACTGTTCATAAATGCTCTGCAAGTTTGTTTTGCCCCATCATTAGTGGCAAATGGTGTTTACTTAAGGTAAATTATTTTTTGTGAACTGCCGTGGAGTTAGTGTTGCAGTTGCAATAAATTACCTGTAAAATGAAATGAGTATCACCTGGTTAATGTATCTAGTACAATAGACCTGATGGAATACATGAAATTATTTTCTTTTGAATTAAAATTGCATTATAGAAATTACTACCATCTTTCCCAAATACTTGTTTGTTTTGCACTATAAAAATGAATGTTTTTGGTTTTTTTCATAATTTTCTATTGTGAGTTTGTTATTGTTGTCATATTGTTCTTTAACACCAAGCAGAGAGAAACACATGGCCAACTCACATATGGGTTCATGTTTCAAAAATATCTTTGTTTTTGTATCGTCTCAGAAGTTAGTCAGAGAACAATTGAAGAACTAGTCTGTGTAAGACATCTTACAGGAAGGGAAGCTTTAAAATACACTGAGCAAATAAAAACAATGATTCCAGCTTCTTTATGTCTGCAGAGGAGGAAATTCAGTTATTCCTAAGATTATATCATACCTCCATTTACCTACTGGCTGAAATATAACTGGAGAAAAAAAGTTTGTGTTTAATGGATGTATTTCTGAACACCGAAACTTAGGTCTGCAGAGGCTTCCTCACATTAAAAGCCTTGGTTTTGTCAATAATGTTGTTGCTCCAGGCCATAAAGAAAGAGAAAACTTTGTTTCTTTCTATAGATATATACCAAAACTCTAAAAAAATAGGGTTTTCTTTTCCAGAAAAGGCATTTATCACTTATAGATGTGAGTAATGTACACATTTAGGCCATAGAAGACTTGTTTTCTTTCTAAAGTGATCTTAGTTGAAGTTAAAATATGTCTCATGATTGATGGCTTGCCAGCTAAACCATTTAAAATGTGGCAAGAACAGACAAAGGTGTTGGGATGACACTGACTATAATAAATAACATGAGATATGTGTTAAGAAAACTGTGAAATTAGATATTGAAGGGCATTGATGCTTGGGGTTGTAGATGTTCTTGATTTCAAACTGGAATTATAAACAAAAGTTGTACTAAATAATTTAAAAGAAAGTTAGATGCAGGTGGTATTCCTGATATGAGGATTATGTGTTTCTTCATAGTCTAGACATTTATGCTCAAGCTTCATAAAATGTTGAAACGTGTGCAATTAATATGAACTGTTCCTTTCTGTGTCATATTCTGTGCTCTTCCCCATCACTCCCATTGAAGGTGTTGTAGAAAACCATACTCTCCACACTGTTCAGGTCAGAAAGGGAAGTTCAGGGCTATGCCTGTACAGAGAACTTGGGTGTGCAGAACAGAATTAAGCAGAGGTGAGGAAACCTGAACAAATCAGTATCTACACAAAAAAGGATTTGTTGACCACTCTTGTTTCAGTGGGTGGTTATGCAAAAAGCCTTTTCTGATTTCACAGAGCAGATTTTTCAGACCTTGGTCTGAAAATTTTCAGACCATGACTTTCAGGTTTTTCAGTCCTGGTAAATTCAGCTGTAAGAGATACACAGGGTTTATGTGCCAATATAAAATTTTCACTAGGCAGACAATAGAAAAAATAGCTTCCAAATAATCTTCTTGTTTCACGGTTAGAAAGAATATTTTTAAGTCGTCCTTATTTTAAAACCTTGCTGATACAACATTATTCATGCTGTCGGTTGCCTGGGAGGAAGATAGCAAGCCCCTACATGCAAAGTTGTGACATTTTTGAGTCACAGCAACTAGTTCAGTTATCTAACACAACACAAGTGGAAGTAAGAAAGAATGGGCCAGAACAGGAATAATCCTCAACATGTCTTTCAATTCAGAAGGGGAGTCAGGGTTAGAAACATTGCATTCGAGATGTCAGAGACAGTGTTAGAGAGCATAATTTAGCAGTGATGTTCATGCCTAGTGCCAGGAAAGCAGCTGGCATCCTTCAAGAAATGCACTCGAATAGAACACAGTTCAAGACATTCAAGACCTTTCTAAGAGGTGAAAACCTAGATGAAAATGCAGCCTCAGAGTATAAATGGAGGATCTGTCTAGCACTATGCTGTTGACATTCTGTTAAAAAGAAAAAGAAATAACCCACAACAAAACCCACAGTTGGAAGGTGGGAGGAGGGGATTGTATCCTGCTAAACTGTGAGTTTCAGTAATAAGGCTTCACTAAGAAAAGTGCAGCATAACTAAATTTAACATACATTCTAGAAGAGCAATCAAATCATATAGCCAGAGCTTCAGTGAATAATTCATGTGAAACCTGATGAGATAAAAGGACTGACATGAGAGAACACCATAAATAACATACTGTAAAAAGACTGAAGACCAAAGATCTAGGCTTTCATCAGCAGATATAAGGCAACATTCCCCTTTGGAAATGCTGGTGGTTCTTCACTCAATCTAGTCAACTTGCACTTTCACAGTTTTTAGCTGGGAAACTGAGAAGACAAATTTCCCAGCAGACGAATTTAGCATTGCTAACTTGCTACTAAACTCTAATTCTTGCCAATTCCCTAATTTTCTCAAATTGACATTTTGCTGAACAGGATAATGGATACGGGACCTTCTTGCTGTTTCCAGTGACTGTAAACATCAGAGTGATCTCACCTGTTTGGTCTATAATCCCTACAACACCTTTAGCCACTTCTTGTATTTGGTGTAGAATTAATGCCTCCTTGTCTGAGTCACACTGCTTTTCTTGATCTGATCTTCTAGGTTAGAGCAGAGAGGTGTAAAGGATACACCCACTGAAAGACTGAAAATCACTTTTCTGGGAAAAATGAACATTTTTTGAATATGCCTCTGCTGAAAAAGGTTAATGTAAGTGGAGCAGCACTTTAGAAATAATGGTAATCCACTACTGCAGTGGACCTAGTGGCAGTAGCATAAGTGCTGCATTGGCTAAAAGTCCATCTCTTCCCTTTCATAACTGTGTTGCTTTTACATGGGAGTTCTGGTTGTGGTGACTAAGACAGTGTGTTTTTTGATTTTTTTTTTTTTTCTGGCTTTGCAAGAACACATGGGTGACCTCTGTCAGCATCTGCCAAACTGCAGCAGCGGCAATCTGCTTCATTGCTTCTGATAAAAAAGGGCACCTATGCTAGAGTAGTTCACCCCAAAGCCAAGCTGAAGAAGGTTGTAAAATTTCTTTACATTCTAGATGTGTAACAGTGTGGTGTGAATGCTTGACAAGGTGTAAACCACTCTCTGCCTCAAGTATTTGCCTCAGTCGATGTACTTCTGACTACATGTTGGATGGGATGCAGGCATAGCCCCTTTTTTTTGTAAACAAATACTGATATACAGGGAATAACAGAGCGTCTGTGACTCCAACAGATTCTTTTGGTGTAAATAATCAGGAGACTAGGATGTGTGGTGGCCCACTGAGTGATTTTCTACTGATGGAAAAGAGTCAGGTAGAGACCAGAGTGAATTGCAAACTATGCAGGTACAGTATACATGCTGGATTGTTCTTGTGTTTAAAGTTAAACATGCTTTACTCTGCTTTATTAGACCAAACCCAAGATGCCCAGTACTTTGTAAACCCAAAGGGCTTATAGCATTTAAACTAGATCTAGTCATACTATTTTCAATTAACACATTTATTCTGTTCAAAAATGCGTATTTCACACACAAAAAAAAAAAAAAGAAGGCAGAAAAAGAAAGAAAACTACTTCTATCATTATGGTATGATAACTTATAATCTCTTAACAACAATTTATTTTGTTAAATTAAATTAATTTCTTTTTAGATAAAGTTAATATTAAACAATAGTTTCTGGTTTGGCTTTCTGTGAAAAATTGTTCAAAGTAACTAAATTTTACACAGCTTGGGTCATTTAGAGCATTGCCTTGTCCACATTGGAAGGGGGAATTCCACTTATCCCAGCTGCTTGTTACAGCATCTTTGAAAACCCAGAAAGAGTGGAGCAGTATCACATGGCTCCGTAAGACATAGTCACACCAGACTGACAGTTTCATAGAACGAAAAATATCTTCCAGATTCACTTCTACTTGGTATAATGAAGTTGTTTGCTGCTGAAATGGCCACAAGCAAATTGCTTCACTTTTAGTACCATGAATTTTCCTTTTTTTTTTTTTTTTTGGTGCACTATACTGTGTGAGTAGTTCTGTTTCAAGTTGTCACCCCAATCTGAATCATGATAAACATTGATGTATGGCTATTGCCTTTAAAGCATCTCTCCACTCCTACTTAGGTCTCAAAAACTTTTCTTTTTAGTCTGTCAGCTATTGCATCTTAGTGAACATTTTCTAAACCAGCGAAACCGCCTCCCACAGCCCATTGGATTGCTGTGGTGGGGCAGTGCTTAGTTCACTGCAACGCAGTGGTAAGCCACAGTGTCTCAAGAGATGCTGGACTTTCTGGAATGCAAAGCTGGCATTTGTCATTTCAGTCTCCTGTGCATTGCACTGAACAGCTCTGCCTGTCCCAAGGAGAAGGGCCAGAAACTAGCCTTGGTTAATCACTGGATTCATTCTTCTGGCAGCTCTCTCAGCTGATGCTTCTTTTCTTAATCTATGAAGTTATTTCACAAGCTTTCTATTTATAATGCATTTAATGTCCCCTACTGGTGGTTTATTCGTGGAGTATAGTGGTACAAAAATATGTATTAGAAGCAGACAATATTAGTCCTAGATGTACTTGTTGACTCTGAACTTTATTGAGCAATTGTTTCTCTTGCCTGCAGGCACTGATTCATTACAACACTATCCAAAAAACAACCTTGCATTTCAAATAAGTAACTGAGGTCAGAAATTTGGCACAAAGCTCTTAAACCAATAGTGGAGGAAATTACTTTATTACAGAGTTAGGCTGATATTTTCAGAGGCAAGAATAACTCCCATTAACATTGTTGGCAGTCACACAGCCTAATCCCAAGCACGTAACTTAGAAAACTTCCCCCTGTGTGGACAAGTGTTCTCAATGAGTTTCTAAATTTATAGAAGCCTCAAAAGCCCATAGTCTCTATGTTTTGTTGTTAAGAGTCTACAGTCAATTCCCAAAGGTAGGACTCCAGCATAGCAACAAGCAGCATTTTTATTAGGCCAACATTCAGCAAAGTAACATTGTTTATATTATACATTCTTGTTTTAACACAAAATTTTCATGATTCCATTTTAGCTCTATTCCCAATAGATGTCTGAAATACCATGGCTCTAATCTCTACTGACTAACAAAACATGGAGTAGATTAGGCAGTGGTAATGGTTACCAAGTGTGGGGCCCCTGCTGTTGAACTCAAAAGACAAGGTCATTATGAGCTGTTTCTGATGTTCAGCTGTTTTACTTCAATATCCTCCAAGAAGCAAAGCTGGCAAAGTCTCTGCTCTGAGAACAAAGTGACAACATAAGAAAAGTCAAGGCCCAAATCGTGATTTTCACAGCCCTAAAGATTCCAGAAAAATTCCTTCTTTGTTAGTATGATCTGTTTTTAACTTTCAAGAACAGCATGAAAATGGCTTTTAAAATAACGGCAACATCAGCAAGAAGTTGCCATGACCTATAAGCTTGTGTTATAATATCTATTCTCTATAGTTCAACAGTCTGTCTGAAATCTGAATGCAAGTCAGGCTTGTAGTACTGCCGAAGCAGAAGTTCCTTGTGGAACAATTTTGTTCTTAAGTAATATAAAGTTGCAAAAGCTGTTAATGTGGCAGAAAAAGAAGAAGCTGGAACAAGAATCTAACATCTGGATATACTCTGAAGAAGTTGCCATTTCTCAAAGAGGTGAGGTGTTAATTTCTTTACCTTTTTTGGTATTGTAATTGCTATTAATTCTATTTGGATAAAACTCAGAGCCTCACACTCCTCACCTTCACAAATACAGGGCTTTCAAGCTGTCTGTAGAGAAATATTGAGTCAGGGAAACTAGCAACTCCTTTGTATTTCCTATCTTCTGGTTTTGAGGCCCCAGCCTGTGTACATTCATATGTACCTACATTAGGTATATTCCAGAGGCTCCTAAAACATTGCTTGTTGCTGGTTTGTTGCTGGCTGACAGCCTCTGAAATCTTCCTGGGAGGGAAAACGTAGAAGAGAAACAGTACCGTTTGCAAAATGTGTGAAAAAATAAATAGGATGCAGAGAAGAGTCTTCTAAAATTCTGCCGTTCCTGGTCCTGATTCAAGCAATAGAGACTATGTGATCCTTGAATGATGGTTACGCCAGTATCTAGAAGCATGGTTCCACTCATTTGCATTTTACTTTGAAGATCAACACAAAGACAGTGTTACCAGGAGTGCTCAGTATCCCAACTTTCTCCAAGGAGGTAGAGAGTGCTGCTCACCCAGTCCTTTGGGATAAAACCAGTCCTGCAGCTGTGTGTCCTCTGTTTGGTTGTTGTTTTGGGAAGAAAGAAGTGATGGCTACAAGGAGCTGATGAAACCTGACAGGAGCAGATACGGTATGCACAAGAGAGGCAACTTGGAAGGTTACATGTAGCAGGGGCGGAGACCCACAGGGCTCAGCCCAGCCTTTGAACGAGAGTAGTGCAGTGTGGTTACTGTTGCTGTCTGGGTTTGGCCGGGATAGCAGAAACTCTATTTGGTCTTGATAGAGTGAAAGACAAATATTTGGAGTAAGATAAACAGGGTGTGGATGATGAGTTACGTGTGAAAGAAGATTGGAAATCTCTGGAAGTCATGCAGGACAGGTGGGTAGGCGAAGGAAAGTGAACGAAAAAGCAGTCAACAGCTGACAGGATGGAGAGGATAAGAGGCAAGAGTGCAAGTGGAAGTCCTTATAGGTAAGGGAATATGAAGATTAAGGAGTTTCCAGTATTTTTAATGACATTGGGAATAGAAAGGTAATAATGCCTGAGAAAGAAGGCATTGTTGGGGTTGATCAAGCTATTGTCCTGCAAATTATCTAATAAGCAGATAGAAGTGACTCCAATAACGCTTTTTACTTTTTGTTTGTTTGTTTGGTCCTTGGGGGAACTTTTTTGTTCCCAGAGGAGCCATTTTGAGAAGAATTTTCACTTTCCTATTCCAAAAAATGTCATTTTTTGAAGACTCTGGGAAATACAGATCTGGTTTTTGATCTACTCATGCTTAGCTTTAGCTATGTTGTTCAAGAGAGGAAGTAATATTTTTAGATTAAGAGAACCAGATGCTATTTCTTAATAAAACTTCTTTCTCATTGGAAATTCTTCGTTGTTTTGATTGTACAGAATACAACCTTTAGTACCTGTACACTGGTACCTTAAGAAAGAACCAAAGAAAGTCAGCTCTCCAGCACTGAGGTTAGATTAAATATGTGCTATATATCTGTGGCAAGAAATAGCCACTTTAGCTATATTGGTGGCTTTTACCTTATTGTCAATGTACAGTTTGGATTTTTAAAAAGTGGAATCTATTAACCCTGTACTTCTGAGTTACTGTGTGTACGAGGAAAGGTGAAGCAGAAGGACCGCTCTGGACTTAATACGTAACCTTGTTTGTGACGATTTCCCAGCTTCTTCCTGAAAAGCCTAGTCCTTTCTGAATTCATTTCAAAGCTGATATGTGCAAATTGCTTTGCAGTGGTAATAAATACATTCCTGGTAAAAGGGGAAAAAGTAAATTAATTTAATCTGAAAGCTGAGGTTGGTTTCGAACAGTCCAGGCTTACACAGTAATTGTCTACATTCTGCTGTTTCTAGGAAGGTGATCGAAGACCCATGACTCAATCTTTAAGACACTATATACCCAGGTTTTAAATGATGCTAGTTAAAAAGTGTGTACTGATTCCTAAGACATCCCAATAGAATGCTTATAGAGCTCAGATATACATCTGGAACGAAACAAGATGCTATGAGCACGACATTTGGAAAAAACCAGATCAGTATCAGTCTGGATAATTTTCACAGAATCAGAACATCTGAGGTTGGAACGGACCTATGGAGGTCATTTGTCTCAACCCCCCTGCTCCAGTGGGACCACCTGGAGCCAGTTTCCCAGGACTGTGTCCAGACAGCTTTTGAATATCTCCTAGAATGAACAGTTTTGAGTTTCTAGAAGTGCTCCACCCATTCCCCTTTGTTACTGAAGGAGCAGGCTGTACACCAACATGCTCAATGCATCACTAAAAACTCGCAAGTGGACTCAAGAGCTTTGGTGTGAGCCCCATCCCTCAGAGCATTAGTTTGCAGCGGCGTTCAAAGTCACAGCTGTGCCTCTCTTCCCCAGCCTTTAAAAAGAAAGTGATTTTCTGCTGACTCAGCTCCATGAACTAGCTCCATGCCAAATCACAGAAACACCAGCAGGGGTGAGAAGGAGGGATTGAAACTGTATGGCCAGGGGAGAGATGAGGAGTAGACAGGATTATGGTAGTTTGTGTTTGAGAATGTCTTAACAGTCACAAGCGCATGACATAAGGTGGAGAACTGTAAAAAACTATGGAAAAAGATGAAGTACGGTTTATTCCCCTCATTGGTGAAGAGCTGATTCCTCTCTCAGTCCACAAAGTGCCCCTGTCATCTAAGTAAGAAAAATATTAAGGTATCTTTACTGAATTTTTAAAATAGTCAATTGTAATTACTGATTAGTGTAGAACACAGTATAAATAACAGTGGTTATCATACTGATAGCTAGATCTTTCCTATTCAAACGTACTATCTTCTTTGGTTAATACCCTTAGGTTTTTGTTGTAAGAGGTTAAGTATTTTTTTTCAAAGATCATGGACAAATTGAAGCTAAAGTATCTTTTCTCATTCTGTGTCATGCTCAGCTACAAGAGTCAAACTAAGTTACTGCAGTGACTTCTGAGGTAACAAATTATGTTACTAATGTAAGTGATCAAATATTGTAAAAATATAAAAATTAATTAGATTGAAGAGATTGTTGAATTTCGTATTTCAGCTGCTTTGGATTTTACCAGGAGAAATTTAAGTATCTCTTCCCTAATGCCATGTATATTCCAAAATTTTTTCCTGCCTGTTATTTCTTTATAGAAATATCATTATTCCAACCGCATCACTTTTCAATGTAGAGCCCTACATGGGCAGTGATTTGTGAAGGATTACTTGCAAAGCTTACACTATAATTGCCTGAAGTAAAAAAAAAAGGAAGAAAATAAAGCTTACAGTAAGGTGATGTATACTGGTAATATCAAACTGATTCTACATGCAGAGTGTCAAGCCTGCTGTGTTTGCAAAAAAAAATATTGTTTCAGTTTCTATATGTCAAAGAACAATAATCCATCTGCAAATAAGGATTTGCTTTAAGCTGTGTCTTGTATATGAAGATGTCAGAAAAAAAACCTGATGACTAAAATTTGTAGCTTCTATTGTTATTATTATGCTTAGGGGTAAAGGGGCCATTTTAAACCAATGAAACCAATGAAATTTCTTATTATGACTAGCACACCGATAGCACAACTGTGTTTGCACCCCCTTGTAGTACCAGATACTTTATAAATCCTGAGGCTTAAAGATCAAAGCTGTTGTTCACTGTGTGCCTGACCAAGGGGACTAGGTACCACCTTGTTCATATAAAGAAAATAGGTAGGATAACTAAACTAATCTCTCTAGCTGCACCACTGTAATCCTCTCAGATACAGCCTCACTGCAGTGAACCGAAACTGGCAGAACATCAGCTGTGCTCAGTTCCCTGTTGCACTACTCTAGCTGGAGAAAAACCATCACTTTACGCATCATTCCTATAAATATAGGGTCTGTTAGAAATGCGAAAAGGCGTATGCAGTAAAGCTGGCACATGTAACTGGAAAGCATATACGTAGAGGCAATCAGGTTGTTTCAAAAGTGAATGCCATAGGAGGAGTGCAAGATTTGGTCTTATCATCTGTCTATGCAGCACAGTGATACACTGATATGCTGTTTTCTACTCTTTGTCTTCTGTGATGTTTCACTGTCTTTAAGGCTGTCTTAAGGTTGGTGTCTTAAGGTTTGTTTGTCTGGTATTGCAATGTACTGACCTTCACGTACGTTTTCTCCCTGTGGGACAATCAGCTTTTTTTATTTTGGTTTTGCAGTACACAGCACAGAGACATCATAAGTCTTAGGTAGATCTATTTTAAGCCTCCATAAACAAAATTAATATTTACCTCCTTCCTTTGCTGTGCCAAGGATGAGGAGCAGGGACTTTACAAGATTCAGGACTCTCTTACTAGAAGGATTAAAAGTGAAAACTAACAAGATAGGCTCTAAACTTTCTATGTGACAGGTACAAGCCTGGCTTTCTTGAGACTCAGCATAAGCCAAAGAGGCAGAGCAGTCATGCTCTAGTCTGCTGCTGTATATTTATGCCTAGATGTGATCTTCTTAATAGCATCAGAGCTCTGTAATAACAACATAGTTTTTGTATTTCTCAATGGCTTTGATAATTTTGCTGGCCTGCTAGTCTTCAAGGGCCACCTCACTTTTAATTCATTGAACATTAGATACCCAGATGCAAGCTGGGCACACAAATAGATCTGAGGACTGAACGAATGTTTTCCTCACTGTGTACCCTCCCCTGGCCCTCCTTTTTAGGTGACCCCTGACTTTCCTTACTTTCTTCACTGTGGTAAAGGTTTCAGCCATGTGTTTTGCTCCACTATTTGCATATTTCAAACAGACAGCCCTATAGTATTTTAGTGCAAGACTTATTCTGATGAACATCAAATTGATCATAAAGCAGTTTTTCTATTGACTTCACTTAGATTTAGGTCAGGCCTAGATGCTGGGATGGGATATATATTTTAAGGATGCAGAGTTATGCAAATTGCTGTATTTGAGTAATGAGAAAGTAGGGGATGATCCTTTCAGGTGGTTACCTGCCTCTTATGAGTGAAGTGAAAGGTGCTGTGTGTTCTGCATGGTGCTGTCCTGGGTACCTGAAAATGCCATCTGGGCTAGGGGGTGTTTTTACTTTCTGAATATATGTATAGAATGTACAGCAGGGTAACACTCATCTTCACTTGAAATTGTATCATTTGACATCAGTGCAGGTGCCCAAGGCAAGAGCTCCCAGCTTTCATCTGAAAAATTTAAGGATGACAAGTGTTTTGAGGGAAGGCACTTCAATCCAGAGCTTGACCCCCCTTGTTGGTATCACATAGGCTAGGCATGTAACAGTTTGTCTGTGAACTCTGGATTTCCTTAAAGGAGTGTCCCGGGCCCGAGTGTGCTGTCCAGGCATAGAAAGTCAGGGCAAAGGGAGGGAAGAATGGGTAGCAAGTGAAGAGAGGCAGGTAACTAATTCCTGTTATTCTTTACAGCCATAAGATCCTCTGAAATTTGGAGTGAAGTTTTAAATATTTCTAAAGCTGTTGATGTTGCAAACAGGCATTTTTTGCAGTGAAATGGAAACAACCAAATCAAGTAACTCTTTTGCTTCTAAACATTCAGAACTTGCTTGGCAGGTCTGAACTTTTGACAACCTAAGGACTAAAGTTTCTCATTTGGAATCACATGATCCTTTTCCAAAGAATAGACTCGAGATTGAAAAAAAGAAGAAAAAAAGGCAGAAAATAAAAGGAGAAAGAAGAAAGCAAAATAAACCTCGAAATTCTATCTATCTTTCTTTCTTTTATTATGTCTCTCTTTCTCTCTCTCCTTCTCTCTTTCTCCTTTCTTGCTCCACCACTTGACTATATCATACTGTGTTGCTGGTTGCTGAGGTGCTGCTTCACCTTCTGCAATGTTGCTTGATCTTTGATTTCCTGTGAAGCACAATGAATCTTACATTAGAGTGTGCAGAGTCAGGTGGTGCACCATCTGTTCCCAAGCTCTGAAAACACTGAGTAACAGAGAGCAACAGAAAGCAACAGCTACACCAGTTTCATCAGAATATTCATATTCACACGGTAACAAAAAACCAGATGACTCTACTTTCAAGCAGAAAAAAGCATTTAGTTTTCCAAGTTACCTATTAAATCTAACATGTTGGGCTGGTTTTCTTTCATTTTGTTAAAATACGGTTAATACCCATTAATATGGCTCAGTCATAAAATATGTTAACCAATTCATACTGCTTAAGTGATTTGATGTTATGGAGACCACGTGACATGGAATGCAAGTAGTGTTAATTTAACTGCATTTTAGAACATCTGTGCATGCAGCAACCAAACAACTGCTGGAAATCTATGGCAGTAACAAAGTGAAGAGCAGGTAATGCAAAAAATTGGTAATTCCCTAGCCATCAACACATGATAAGACATTTTTCTTTTAGTGTGCACTAACATCCTGTTGAGAAATATTACGTATACCTGACTTAGCCTTAACAAACTCTGTACTACCCTACTAAATATTGATTATGAATCACAGGTTACAACTATTTTAATTATATGTTTTCTTAACTGTGTTTTAATGAGACAAAAGAGAAGTACCTTGAGTGCCCTAGAACACGCTTATTGCTTGAGAGTAAATCAGCTATAGTCAAAGTTGCTAAGACAAATGCTTCTAATTCTTTAATGTTCTTCTCCATATTAATCCTAGAACAGCTTAAATCAGATTTACAGGAGCCCAAAATTGCTTTAACTACTTTGCTAAACATTGTGCTTATTATAGAAGAAACTGGAAGAAAGATTTATCACATTTTTAGAAACCATTTAAAAAGCTTCATTGATCTTCCTGCACTTTAACTTTCCGACACTCTTGTTTTGAAGCACTATATTACAAGAAGAATATAAATGTTCAAAAATAAAATTGCTTCTGCCAAAAAAAGAAGAAGTCAGGGGAGAGAGAAACTCTGTTTTGTTTAGCACTGGTATATCAGTACCCTCTCTAATGCCTTCCATCCCTCAATACACAACACTGAAAATAAATTGTATCTCATGGCTAGGGTTGCCTATTCCCAGTTGTGCTCATGATTTGTTGAATGATCTTGAGAATTTGCTGTGTGCTGTAGTTCATCCAGACATGAGTACGGACAATGAAGATTGTACATACAATGATTTTATATATGCAGGATCTTTGACTCAGAAATGTTTACATATTTTACAACCACCCAATTATCTTACTTCCTAATTTCCTTGAGGGATCACATATGTCTAGCTGGCAACCACATATAGTGTTGTATAATCATATAATGCAAAATGTATACTAATATTTGTATTATTTTACATTTGTGTATATGTGTGTATGTGCTATATGGATTATATATAATGTGTGTAAATGTAGCTACACAGATAGACAAATATACAACCCCCCCATGATATGCAGTAAGGTTACTGCATGATTGTAAATCATTTGAAGATATCTGTATCGAAGATATCTGCATCAAAGATATTGTACTAATACAAGGTGAAAAAAAACCCCCTCCTATCTTAAAAAAATGCTGAGCCCCTCACAGTTGCAAAGAGGGAAAGGGGGGAAAAAAAAGTCAGATAACCTAAAAAGCTGACACAAACATATTCTGTGGCTTGGCAAATGTTGGTAGCAAAATTGATTTTGCATTGTCTGAGTTTGGAATGGCTGATGCTGAGATCAAGCTGCTAGTCTGCAGAGGAGCTAAGACTTTTGGCAGATAGGAATAAACATAGCATATGCAAGTAAAATGCAGGACAAAAAAAGCCCCCAAAAACCAGCTAAACTAGAGATGACTTCTGATTTTCAGCCTGGGCAGTGCTCAGTGCCCAGCTGGCTCAGCCCTATACTTCATGGTTAATAGGGATGATCAATTAAAATATTTCTCATTGCTTAATGTGCACGTATGTCCTAGATCAATGAGGCTTAAAAGTCCTATAATCAGATGTCCTAAGATTTTAACCTTTAATAATTGAGCTGTAAGAGACACTTCCTCCTCATTCTTCCTGAAGCCTTCAGGAACATGTGCCAGTTTATTCTTTGCCTGTTAATTGTTCATTTGAATGTAAGAGAGTCTAACCCTGTGTTTGCTGTCCTAAACAGCAATGTTTCCATTGAACTCAATGGATTTGTCTGCACTGTTGCTGCCTGGGGGGTGCTCACCTCTGAACCAATATAAACACATGGGTGTCGTATATGCTGGAAACAAGCAAACAGCCAGACAGAGATAAGCTGTTTGCAAGATAGTAGATTCACTGGTTCTACAGCCTGTGCAGTAATGTTTGTGAGTATAAAGCACTGTGTAGACAAAACTGAGTTACCTCTAAGGAAGGAATTAGGATCAGTCCAGCTGCAACACTGAAATGGTTTTCCAGCGTTGGAACAGGCTGCCCAGGGAAGTGGCTAAGTCACCAGCCCTGGAGGTATTTAAAAGATGTGTAGATGTGGCACTTGAAGACGTGGGTTAGTGGTGGATATGGCAGTGCTGGGTTAGTGGACTCAATGACCTTAGAGGTCTTTTCCAGCCTAAATGATTCTGTGATTCTGTCTGCAGGTTACATCCTGGCTAATTTATTTTGCTCTGAAAAGTAAATGTGGGTCATCTACCCAATTTGGCTCTCCTACAGCTAGAGCATAACTTTGAAAGATTTAATCCTTCAGATGCAAGGAAAAACAGCCTCTGGTCTAAAAACAGGCTACCGATGCAGAGTTTGGTCCATTAATTTGTCCATGCTCCCACTGGAGGTCTGTGTCAGAACTAGAAATCAGAGGCAAATATTGCTGTATCAAGACGATCGGAGCCTTATTCCTGTTCTTCTTATGTAATGCCAGCTTTAGCCTGGCAGAACATCCTTGTTGTGGATTAAGAAATGGACACCAACACCACCCCCAAGCTCCCCAGTCACGTATTTGTGCATGTAAGTTCACCAAGCAGCATCCGGCCCATTCAGCTGGACCAAGTGCTGGATTAATCCTCCTTGTACTCTTTTTAGATATGAGATGGATTTCTTGAACAACATGGTGATGACTAGAAGAGATAAAGTTTTCCAAGGGCTAGTCTCACAAATAATCAATTTGAGGTTAACTGACCTGATTATTACATTTTTCTCTCAAAGTGAGAGTAGAAGGTGTGTGTGATCTGAACAGGAATCTGTAAGCGCAAAAGGTAGTCCTGAGGGTAGAAAAGAGTTTATTCTTAAGTTGCCTCAAGGTGCTGTGGGATGTCAGCTTCTGTTCAGGAACCCCTGGGGTTGTATCATGTCAGCAATTGCTATGGACTGATCTGAACTCTGGTGCAGATGCGTCTGGGGTGGGACTATGTGCAAAGACCATCCAGTTGCCAGGGTAATGGCACTGAAGGCAGCAGTGAGTACATTCTATAGGAAGAACGTGGACGGAGTGGGGAGGGGCAGCTGGGGTGTGTGAGCTTGGAGTTGGCGTATATATCTCTTTGGATTTAAAACTTTAACCATATAATCTTTTTCTCTGTTGATTTTTAAAATTTCATTATGTAGTGCAATAGAGGCTTAAATTAAAATTAATGCTGACCCATTGACTTGAATAGGTGATGGCTCTAAATTTCAGGGAGCTGAATTTGCCTATGTTCACATTTCCTTCAATTACAATGACAGCAGTTTTAATTTAGACTAATATTGTGGAGTACATATTTATCTTTCTGCTGCCAACTAGGATCTCCATGGAGAACCTGAAAGATTGTGATATAATTAGTAGAGACAATTTCCAAAATACCAGAAGTGAGTAAAGTTGCAGACAATCCCTTCTTGAACTTACCTGCCAATATTTTTTTTAAAATGTGTTATGCTTCTCATTTGTTTAATATTTATGAAAAACTACAAAGTACTTCCCAGTAGCTCTGTTCTGCATTAATCACATTTTCACTATTATACCTGTTTATGACTCCATTAATTAATGCTCATTAATTATTAATACAAATAATGTTTACATTTATTAATTCTTAAGTATACTAATGAATTAAAGGCAATTTATTAAAGAAAGTGGAAGTGAAATATTTGAGGCCCTACTGCCTCTTAGATTTACTGTAAAAACTTGCAGTGGTAGTTGCAACCTGAAATTATCCCACAGCAGAAAAGCTGTCACATAACAGATTTCAGAGGGTTGCCTGACACAAAATGCTAGCAATCTCTGTCATCATGGACCAGGCTCTAAGCCCCAGCTGAGATTTCACCAGACTGGACATGTTCTGTCTGAAACATCAAAATGTTACTGAGTCACAGGTAAATGTATTTTTTTTTTATTCAGCCTACGGCAAGGATCAATCCTGCTCCATAAGAGATTTCTGAATGCAGCAATTCGTTTTAGGATCTATGCACAAACAACTACTTTTATACAAACGTAGGCTGACAACTGACTTCTCACTGACAAGAACAGCAGAAACAATTTTACTCCTTCTGGCCACATTGAGTCGAAAGTCCGATATCGCCCTCATATTTTGGAAGGTAAAATCACATCAATTGTTCATTCTACTATAAATTACCCCTTAAAAATTTTAACCTCATTTTGTGCTCTACCACATATGCTTAAGGAGAACAGTGCATCTAGACTCAAGCTCAGTTGTGAATATGTATCAAGGGCTTTACACACAGTTGACAAAAAACCTCATTTGTCAAGATATATTTCCTTTATCCAAAGCTAATAACTAGTTTAATCTGCATCAGCTGCACACAGTATGCGAAGCTGACACTGAGATTTTGCCTTTTTTGACTGAAATGAGGCAGGTGAAAGAAAAGAGGAAAAAGCCCCCAACAGCTGATTTTAGAAAAATTCGAATTGGATGGTGTTCATTTTGCTGAAGAAAATTCTTGCTCCATTATAACACAGTTGATCTTCTTTTTTGACATGCCATATCATCTTCTGAGAAGACAGAGCATGTCTTGAAATTGGCATACTGCTTTGTTGGGGGTTGAGTTAGAACAGCAACGTGCAATATGTCGTCAGTGCCTAACAACTCCTCAGCTATGTCTATTCTTATGCCCTCCCACGTGGGTGGTAGATTACCCACCAGCAAGGAGTCTCCTGTATGAGGTAACATGCTTTGGCACTTTAAGTGCCTATAGATGAGTTGGACTACCTGAACCTAGTCTGATTATATTTAGTGCTTATTTAATTTGAATAGTAAATGTGGTTCCCCCCCTCCCCGCCCCCCCAACATTAAAATATACAGATGTCTTTTGGCCCTTGTATAAGTTTGTTAGTGATGTTTGATAAATAACTCATTTTCACTGCACTTGTTGAATTTATTTTAAAGGTTCAGGAATGTGAACTAGCACTTGCGCTGGATTTGAAAGACAAGGACATAATTATTTTTTCATCATTTGATAAAAATTACAAAAATGTTTTAGATCAGGGTAAATCTGATAATTGTGTAACGTAAATATTTTCTTGAACATGAGTGTAATTTGGAGTTCAAAGAGAGGGGTGTAGACACTGTTCCTCTCTTCCTGGTAGCAGCTGAACTGTAGATAAAGTAGTTATGTAGAGAAATGACAGACCCTTTACAATTAGGACCCACGGAATAACAAAAAGAAAAATATTGAACAAATTCTTCAGCTTGACAGTGGTTCTGTGAATTTGCCCGCTGGTTTTCAGGAACATTGACATTACTCAGGTTTCCTTATAAGTGGGAGGACCCAAGAATCCTCTATATTTCTGTTTATATATATATATAAACCAGACATAATGTGGGACTTAACAGCACTTTTTCCTAGATTTTGTGTGGCCGCTAAAACAAGTTGTTTGGAAGTCAAACTGTTTACTCAGCTCTTGACATCTCTGTAAGTGATGATCACGAGCACCGAAAGAAAAGACTCTTCCTCTCAAACACAGGTAAAGTAATACCATTTTTCTACTCATCCTCCTGTGGCATGCCATACCTTATAGATCTGCAAGAAAGTACATTTTTATGTGAAAAACTATCCACAGGTTACAACAGATGTTAGGATGGAAGCCTCCTAAGAAATTTGCATCATGGGGTACAAACCTACCAAGAATCACAAAAAGGGCAATGCATAGCAAAAGTTAATAGTGTCTGAGAAAGCAGTGCTGGATTTTTCAGAAGTAGTGTATTATTACAGGTCAATACTCCCTAAATTCATAAGCTTTTAACATCTCCACTTGTGCTGCTTTACTCTGCCCAATGATCTATCTTTTGTTCTTTGTAGACTGTCTTTAATTGGAAAATTGTTTAATAAATCCTCACATTTTATCTCATCAAAGACAGACATAGCGTGTGTAAATATTCATTACCACTTCATGTTTAAAACCACTTTGATAAATTAACTTCATAACCTTTAGAGAACAGGAAGAGACAGGAAGCCTGGACGTAACTGAGACGGTGCATAAAAAAATGGAATAAAAAAAAGTAACCCGACACAGTCATTTGCAAACGTGTTTAGAAAGATTTTGATTGTGTCTATTAGTCAAAAGGAGATTCACATGAGCTCTCTTAGAGGAGAAGATGAATTATCTTCTTGAGCTGCCAATCTCACTCTTCTGTCTGTAGATGTAACTTCAGCCACTGGCTTAATACAACTTTAAGGTCACTGTGAATCTAAATCTTGTGGATACTTAATAACTACAAACAATGTAATACTGTAGGATATCTTAGTCCAAATTTTACAACAGTCTGGTCTCCTGTAAAATGCTGTTACAACAATTTTTTAAACCTCTTTCTTCAATCTTTTAAAGGATCAAATTTTTCATTTTTCTGTATCTTTTCCCACATTTGTTATGTAGGAGCTGAACTGCATGCCTTCACCACTAGGTTTCTCCAGACCCTGTCTCCACCCTTGATATCCCCCGTATTCACACCTGAGTCTTCACTATTCACTTCTTGTATCTTCAGTCACCTCTGAACTTTCTCTCCCCCTGCTCTTCATCCTGGGGAAAAGCTTCCTGTTACTATATACACAGCTACTTTATCATCCTTTTTTTCATTCCCTGCTTAAAACCCTCTTCTTTGGGGCCATAAATTTTAGTGAACAGCTGACAGCAATTATGATGTGAATGTGCTTTGACCCCTATCAATCTTAGTGACCAATATCCTCTAATTTTTTTCGCTTGTATTCTCCCATATGTCTGTATCTGTTGCCTCTTATCATACTTCAGGTACATCTCCATAATATTTAAGGACCTAGCTGCAGAATAGAGAGAAAATATCTGAAATATCTTTAAATGAAATGATTTTATCATGAGCAGTAGTCTCCTGTACAGTATAGACATATCCTTAAATTGTAATCTTGCTGAAGCAGAGCCTGCTTTTTTTGGCAGGAGTAGCATAATTTCAGCTTGTAAATAGGTCTCCTAAGTACCAAGGCAATGCAAATAATTACTAATAATGCCAACAAAAAAAAATGCCATCCTGTAACCAGACAAGCTGATTAGCCGCTGAAGCGAAAGTAGAGGTCCTGTCTGCATGAAGTGTTGAGAAACAAGCAAATAAAATATCCTATATCACTTTGTACCAGCCCTCTTCAAGGTTTGCTTGTGCTAACGCTTAACAGCATATGCACATCATGCAATTTCTTCTGCTTTAATTAGAGATCTGTGAGGAGTGAATTCTCTAGAGATAAAACTTCTGCTTATCCTATCCACTAATTATCTGCTTTTTCGTTGAAGAAATATTTGATATTAGAATCTACTGTTCTTGAGTAGGAAAAATAGTTACTCTGACCTTTGATGGGACATGATGCATCATGAATGAATATAGAGAATGTGATGAAATGTAGTTAGATCGGTCTTTGGAGGAGTTAATATACAGTACATAAAAAGAGTTATATAAGGAATCTTGAGAGATTGCTACCTTTTTTGCTGGCATTATTTTTTTTAAGTAGTAGTATCAATTTAATTGCAAAACACTAGATCCTGTTATTCTGTTTATTGCTGAAAAAAATTGCCAACTGTTTTACAATAGAGTAGGGTGTTGTGCTTCCTTTCTATTTCAACATTATACAAGAAATATTTCAGTTGCTGATGTACCTTAAAAGAACTCTTACATAAGTTGAGAAGGCTGAAGGGCAAAAATAATTTTGGCAAAAGTAAAAAGAATGGTCAGTATTAGAAAGAAGATGGTACTGGCACAGTAACAATGATTAACAGCAGTTAGATGCTGCTGTTCAGATGGTATCTGTCAGTTTTGGAGATGTTAATATTTCCACATTTTGCTTCACAATGCCACTGGGTGAATCAGGTTTGACTGTTGCTATAGAAAATCTACTTACAGGCGTTCTTGCTGGAGTAGGACAGTTGGGCAGTGGTATCATAGCATAAATTCTCCTCGTGAGGAAGGCAAAACAAGTCGGCAGCGCAAATCGTAGCCAGTCACCACTTGCTAGCTTCAGTCAGACCTCGCTGTTCAGTGCTGGCCCCAGAAGCTGCGGTGGCTTTGCCGCCAGCCGCACACTGCCCAGGGGAGCAGGAGGAAGAACACACCCCTTGGGCTCAGTGACTGGAGCAGCTCCTGGAGCTGCTAATTTGATGCCCCCTCAGGCTGAAGAGAGCACGGTCCCCCTTCATTCTCCTCAGGGAGTGCCTCTAACTGCCAAGCTATTACATGTGGCTCCTCCTTTGGATTTATTTTTGAAATAAAACAATGAGTTCTGCACAAAGAGCAATTGGTAAAGCTTCCTTCAGGAGAGCATTTGGGACTGAGGGTCCCAAGCGGAAAAGGAGTATCTGTCTGGTCCCAGCTCAGATCAGGGAATCAAAATTCCAGAGGAGAGAGAAGAGATTGCAGACATGATTGGCATTTCCTACTAGCTAGACATAGGAGATTCCCAGCTCCTTAGGAAGCTTCCCTTCACTATATGATTTTGTTATGGATACGTTTTGGTGGTGCCTAATTTGTCATGTAAATGGCTCTGAGAGGTTAGGTATCTAGCTCAGTTCTTGGGACTCCAGCTGAGGGGTTAGAGGTGCCTGGCATGAGCAGTAGTGGGAATAGTTGCAAGAGGTTCACGCCTTGGGTCATACTCTCCATCTTCACTTTGGTTTATTAATTACCTTGGATCTGATAAATTATGACTCTTTTCAAAGGTCTCAGGAAGAGGACATTAAGATACAGGGAAATTTTAGCTTTATTATTAGACAGTGTCAGGTTGCTCTCACCCTGATGACTGAACTCTTTATATGGAAGTCACTGACTTCATAAATTTTTGACCTCTCCTTAAGGCGCAGCACTTTTGTAAACCAGGCAGAAGACCACAACTGTAATTTCATATGTAAGAAATCTCCAACCAGAGGCCTTGCACCAGTTTTAGGTCAGTTTGACTTCCTGGACTTCTGAAGTGTTACTCGTAATAAATACCGATCAGATTAGATCTAAACCAGGCCCACAATACTGCAGACTGTTCAGTGTACTACCCTAACCTCTTTATATTCCAGTCTTTACAATAATGTTAATATATTTCTGAGGAAGACAGACAAAATAGTGCAAAAGTCCTGGATAATGAATGCTTTCCTTTAGACAAAGTATATACATATGAAACACAACAGACTTGGTCACTTGAATAAATTCCACAATACTTTCACAGAAGTAGGATGATTTACTACAAAATCCCAGTGGACTTTCATTCCTCACTCTTTCCATACAAATGATCTTGCCCTCGGAAGTTAGATTTGCTTTTGCCTGCACTTGGAACCAGGCGGGTTTTCTAGAAGCTCCCAGAAGTCAGACAGTTTTCAGGGATGCTAGTATGTATCATTGGCACATACAGAAATCCTAGCTCCCAATGAATGGGGACAGTTAATGACATTTGCACGGACAAGGCTACTTTGCCCGATAGAACATAGACACCTAAATTCAAACGAAGGAGTCAGAGAGTCTGCTTTCCATCACTGCCTAACTCAGAATGAAAACAGATAGGTGGGACAGCAAATCTTTAGCTTATTGATTAAGGATGCTGGCACGGTGTATGTGAGATCTGGATTTTGATCTGTGTTCACTGGACTATTTATGCCTTGTTACATTCAATGGTCTGGGTGAATAACAAACAAACAGAAAAACGAGGCCAGACTGTGAGACTTCTGCTCAGATAGGCACCATCAGAGACCACGAAGGACCACCACTGCCCTGCAGAACCAGACTGCAGCTACGGAAACGCTACCTGCCCCCAGCAAGGCAGCACAGCTGCTGGGGTGTCTTTTGTGCTGCATGGAGTCTTCCTTCTGGAGATGAAGAACCTCTCAAAGACTGCTGAGGGAACTGAAACACAATTCCACTGACTTATAGGCATGACTGTTAGGAAAAAGATAGGCTGTGCTATGACAAAGGAACAGACTTTTCAGTAATTTTGTGTTAGCCAGATGGGCAATTCTGAGGGCTGCTGTAACTCAATTTGTCATCGTCCCTTGTTCTTGAAAGGTTCAGAAATAAAACTTTGAGCCATAGCCTTGCACCTAGGTCTTGGTTTCCTACTGAGTTTGCGTAGTGCCCTGCCTTGTAAACCAGGTACATTGTAAACCAAACCTTGTAAACGCATCTGTCTTTCTTCAGAAATGACACAGGGAGCTGGGCATCATCGAGCCATAGAGGGGTTTGAGTTGGAAGGAACCTTAAAGACCATCTAGTTCCAACCTCACTGCCATGGGTAGGGACACCTTCCACTGGATCAGGTTGCTTAGAGCCCCATCTAGCCTGGCCTTGAACATTTCCAAGAATGGGATGTCAACAGCTTCTCGGGACAATCTATTCTAGTGCCTCACTACCCTCAGAGGAAAGAATTTCTTCCTAATATCCAATCTAAATCTACCCTCCTTCAGTGTAGAGCATGCATGTGTGCTCTGGCTTACTCTCCTGGATGAGTGGGACATCTTCCTAGCAGTGAGATGCCTACATTTTACTTATCGTTGTGGTTTTGAGTATCACTTGTTGAGCCTGAGAGTACCTCCACATTTCAGGTGGAGTCTACAAAGCTAAGTTCTGGAATAACATTTTGTCATGCTGTAGCTCATGGAAGAGGTGTAGCTCATGATAGATTTAGGTGAACTTACCTTCTCTAGTTTACCTTCTGTTTGAGCCAGATTGCCTTAAGCTACATAAAGATATCTCTCTATCAGTCAGATGTGTTTGCTGCACAATGTGCTTAATTGCAGAATCCTCCACAGATTTAACCAAGTCATACAGGGCAGATAAGATGAATAATGAATGAATATTTTTGTAATAACATTTCTGATCAAAAAATTTAAATTTCACATTACCTTTTTCTGTTGCTACTCTTACACAAAACATTTTGAAAGAGAATTAGAACATTCAAAAGCAGAAAAATGTAAGAAAAGCATGACAGGCAAAAAATGCTGACTCTTTGATATACTTGATTATAAATCCTGTAATTTAGAAAATTAACTCTACCACAGCCAAAATCAGTACGGGCATCATATCAGTTATCATGTTACTGGCAGCAATCATTGGGAATACATCTAAATCTCTTTTTTTCCTTTCTCTCAGACACTGTCATTCATGGGTGCCTGTTCATGCATAATGTGATAGCCCTGGGGAGTATCTACAGAACTTAGTATGACAATGTCATGTGCTTAACTGAAGGTTGTATGCTATTACCTTTAATGAGAAAAAAAAGGAAGTCAGCCAGGGACACAAATATATTAATTAACTTAATAATTTACTAATGAAGTCGGCTATGTTTTCTGATAATGCATTCTACTATTCTGTCACTGTCCTAGCTGTTTTAAGTCTTTGGAGGATTGCCTAGCAGGAAGGATGTCCAGTTCCGGAAGGATGGAGGGTAGATAATTCTCACAGAAAACTAAGCATGTTGACTGTTATGCTGCTTAACATAAGAAATTGATTTACATGTTTCTTAAGCAGATGTGCAAGAGATATGGTATTACTTTATGGTATAATGGTTTAATACATGAAGTAGTAATAACAGTTTTGTCTGTGAAAACGAAGAAAACCCCTTTATCATTGCTAAAATTTCAAGTTTTACACTCTCAGCTTAAAAATGGTTTCGTCATCTTTCTTTTGGTCACCAATGACAGCAGAAAAGGCCTGATTCATTCAATCCAGAAGTTCTTTGCAAAATAGTAAAGTAATATCATGAACAGAAATTTGATGCAAGGATGAATCTGTCTTTCTAGTTACGGAGAGTGTACCGTGGTCATGGTCATCTTTGAAAATTGTCCTTCCTAACTCAGAAGCTTCAGGTTCCTTGTTGTTATTCTGTAAAATAAGTAGCTCTGTTTCACGATGGCCTTCTAGATGTGAGGTCTGCCTTTCTAGTAGTTTTCAAAGTGTTTTACAAAAGGGTATTTAATATATTACTATTACTCTTTCCACTTCAGCCAGATGTTTTCCTCCACAATCTTGTTGTGGGCACTAAAGAGAGACTGTCAGAACTTCTCCCATTTTTCCAGGCTCTGGAATTTTCTAATTTGTAACAGGAAGGTCCAGCCATATGAATCTAACTTCCTCTTTTTTTCTTTCTCAAGACACAGGAGGGGACAGAGAGGTGTGTTAGTTACTGTCTCAAGAAGACCTGTCATCTCTTGCTCTATTGGCTTAATTATTTTTAAGGGCATGGGAAGATATTAAAGAAAAGAGAAGAAAACAACTCAAGCTGTGTATCTAACTAGTGCAGATACTTTTAAAAATATAATTGAAATGATAATTTTATGTATTTAAAAATTAATTAAGATTCAGTCATCTTTTGAAAGACTGAGAACAAATCATTGATATGATACAATGTAGTGGTACCTCTAACTCTACTTTTACTTTTTATTTTTAAATGATGAAACAATTATTGCACGGTTAGCGCTACTAAAACTATAATGGCCAGATGGAGCTCTTCACTAGTGTAAAATCTGAAATACAAAGACTTAAGTAGTGATATAGTAAAAGCTTTTTAGTTTTCATTCTGTTAATCTGCCTATTGCATAATTAACACACAAAAAGAATTCTCAGCTTCTCAAGGAAGCATTCGATGTTTCAGTGTTGTAGTATGGTTTGAATCATTTGTTATATATCACTATATATGGTTATAAATTATATGTATATATGTAATATTATTATAAACAATAGTTGTAGCTGGAATGTTAATTATTTTTTAATGTAATTGTTTCTTGGGTTTTTTAATATAATTAGTTCCTTATCATTGGATGCAGGCAAAATGTATTCGGAAACTTCTCCTTCCCTGTGAATCCCTATGCAGCTTTTATTAATCAGGTTGTTAGAGCATAGAGATGAATAAGTGTAGGTGTTAATGGTGACTAGTTTCTATGCTTTCTTCTTTTCCTTCTTATGAGAAATATAGGAGGCCACTCAGGAACTGCGCTCCTATTGCTCTAAGCAGACATAGTAGGATGAGTAGCAGATGTAAGTAGCCATCTGGATACAAGCCAGCAGTCTGTCCAGGTAGCCAAGAAGGCCAGTGGCATCTTGGCCTGTATCAAAAATAGTGTGGCCAGCAGGACCAGGACAGGGATTGTGCCTCTGTACTCGGCACTTGTGAGGCTGCATCTCAAGTTCCAGGGTCAGTTTTGGGTCTCCCACTTCAGAAAAGGCAGTGTGTGTCCAGAGAAGGGCAATGAGCTGGTGAAGGGTCTACAAAACCCCTCCTGTGAGGGAGATGGGGCTGTTCAGTCTGGAGAAAAGGAGGTTAGGAGGGGACCTCATTGTTCTCTACAGCTCTGTGAAAGGAGGTTGTAGCCAGGTGGGGGTCGGTGTCTTCTGCCATGCCTCAGGTTAAAGGATGAGAAGAAATGTTGCATCAGGGGAAGTACAGATTAGATTTTAGAAAACAAATTCTCTGAAAGAATTCTTAGACATTGGAACAAGCTGCCCAGGCTGGTGCTGGAGTCACTGTGTCTAGAAGACTTCAAGTGTCTGGATGGGGCCCTTGGAGATTTTGTTTAGGGGTGATTATAGTGGTACTGGGTTGAAGGTTAGACTAGATGACCTTTAAGATCTCTTCCAAACCTTGATGATTCTGTGATTCTGAGCCCTATCTAGCTACTATCGGTAACTTGAGGATTTAGGGGATATTTTCAAAATTAAAATGAGAACAACTTAGGTAATTTACTGAACCCTCATGCGTAGCTTTGAAAATTCTGCCATCAAAGTTTGGTAGTTTTTTGATGATACAGGGACAACTGATTTACCTATGTAAGATGTAATTGGCGTGCTGTTACAAAACCCAATTATTGTTGGCTTTAATCCAGAATATACTTCTTCCCAATCTAAAATAGTTTGATAATTTTCATTAACAGAGCTTCCTCCAGTGAACAGATTCAAAGAGTTCAGATGTTGGAAGTGGACTTGAGACCTTTTGCATTTATTTGATTTCAACTGATGATGTTAATGATTTTTTAAAATAATTCAAATAATTTCAAGTAAGGTAAAATCTGAAATATAAGTCTGGCTCTTCCATGTCAATTACTCACTTATTCATTATAGTCAGTCTCTCTTTCTCTCAAGAATGACTAGTAGGGTAGTGAAAAAGTTTTATAATTATTCTTTCTGATGACATCATAAAGCTAATTTAAAAATATAATACAGTGATTATACATTAGGTAAAAAATAGGTGGTTTTGTTCAATGTCCAGAAAAAAAACCTCTTCAATATGTCTACTTAACATTGATGACAACAGGAGTATCTATTCAGTTTGGACTACACTGTCTACATTTCCAATAAGAGTGACATCCACAAATAGAATATTCAGTGACATAGGGAAGAAATTTGATGAATTGCAACGCATCTTGTGATGTAGTTCCAAATGCATAAGGCCAAAGAACATCAATAAGTCTGAGTGGTCATCATCTCTCTAGAGAACCAGATGCTCCTGGCTTGCTCTTAGTATGTGCCCTTTGCTAGAGAAGCCATTGACAGACAATGGCAGTCTTATTTCCTACCACATTTTACACTAAAAGAGGTTGTGACAAGACAATTCAGTCTAAATGCCTGAGCCTCCATACTACTTGGGACGAATTTTTACAATTTTGGTAGTAGATAGTGAAGAAAGCATGCCTACTGTTATCAGTAACTTTCTAAATGTGATTGAAAAAGGAGCTTGAACAACTCCATTCTGTTATGTCAGCAAGGTGCTTTTTTTCATTACTGAATCAAAATTAGGCTCCATTGGTTCCAGGATGGGAGAGGCCCTTCAAGGGCTCCATATGCAAATTTCATGCCAAATGCTGTAGTGCTCTTAGGGATCTATTGAGCTGAAATTATATGCTGGCTTCTCTGGCTCTGGCTTTTGTACCTAGATGAGCCATTCAGCCGGGGTACCAAATAGGGCAAAAATACATCTTTGTTGAAACAAGAAGGTGTCTCCCTGGCTGGGCTATCTCTGTGCCTGTATGCATACATGCATTCTGCCTTCCATCAGTGATCCAGCAACCAGAGAACTGCAGCAGAAACGCTGCTCCCGAATAGCTACAGAGAGCATGACTTGATTTTGAAACAATGAATCTTCTCCTTCAGCTAGCTTAGTGATGGTATATTCCTTTAACCATTGGCACATAAGCTCAGCACAGACACTCTCATTCCCACATACTTGGATGAGAGGCTGACCTATTGTACTCAAACGTGATGCACATACTGATTCTCAGCGTGCCAACACTCATGGCCATCTGCTAGGGTGGCACTGTGCCCACCACAAAGGTGGGATGCCATTCTCAAGAGGCCTAGGTGCCAATTGCCTATAGATTGAAAAGGATAGTTTAGACAATACAAAAAGTGGCACTTTCTTTGTGGGTGTTCTTCCTGATGCCACAAACTAGCTCAAATATTGTTTGCCTGCGTCAGGCAAAATTTTGCTAATTCTGCCTGATAGCATGTATCACCAGAAATATGGTCTTTGAAATGATTCACAGACAAAATTCCAGACGGAGAAAAAATCTTAAAAATGTTGCTAGGCAGAGTCAGAAACCATGAGATAGAAACTCTTCTAAAGTTGTGCTGAAAGCACAGAAGCTGAGCAACAAGCATCTGGAGAAGTGGGGGGGACCTGACACACCCACTGCTGGGACATGGAGCTTCATACAGCTGTGTCTCTCCCTTCTCAGTGCTCCTTGCTTTATTTTGGAAAATGCAGTTTCTTTCAAATCAAAGTGGTTGCACACAAAGCTCAATATGCAATCAGTCAGATTTTCAAAAAGACTCTGTGTATACCAAAACAAATGTCATATTCCTCTCCAGGGGAAATGAAAAAGAACAGGGATGGGGGAGGAATAGGATTCTCAGATCCTTTAAGCTCGTTTCACCTTTTTCTTTTGGCTTAGTCAGCTCTTAAGGAGAGAAAATTTCAGTTTACTAAAATTTTTGGATGTTGAAAGTCCTCTGAATCCTTCTAGAAGCAAACACCATGCTCTGATACTGATGTCTGGATATTGATAAATCAGTATCAGAAGCACCCTTCTGTGGAAAACACGTGGGTGATGGTAGTGGAAGATTATACAGGTTAAGACCCTGCTGGAGGCATCACAACTGAATATGTTAAGGGCCATCGGAGAAAAAAAATTAGGGAAGTCAGCACTAGTAAAAGTGACGGGAGGAAGAGTTAGATGAATCTTGCTGCTGAGCTTGATCTATTTAACAAATCCACCATTCTTCAAGTCACCATCCAGATCATTGCCTTATCCATTTCAGTGTTATTGGATTTAAGTCACCAAAGCATGTCAGGTGTATTTGACTACACAGTCAGTCACTTCTGAGAAAAGAGTGACATCCCACAGATGGCCAGATTTTGAAGGGGTATTCCACTGCTTTGCAATGAATTTTTGTCAAATGTGTATGCTATACTTTTCTTTATGAAAGCAAGAAATGCTGTGATTCTTCATGGCTGAGCATTTTAAGTTAGGATTTAGTTTGCATATAGACACATAAATGTCTGTACATATTTATTTTACAGTAGGCAACAAAAAGAAAAAAAGAGCCTGTTTCTATGGTATGGCTTTTAGAATAAATGCTAAAAAAGTTTGCACTGCATATTAGCAGAACAACATCCTTAAAACTTCAGTACCTTAAACCTTCACTCAGACCTATGCCAGGACATGAAAGCAGAACCCCAAACGGCTAGTCTGTTAAGCTATACTGGTTACAACCTCAGTAAAGATGCTGAGGGATCCCTTATTTCCATATAAAAGTCTTTCACTCATGGCGTACAAAAGGAGAGTGTGTCTCACACATCTACACTAGCAGGGAAAAAGTATTAAAATATTTTGTACCTTGCTGGGAACTTAAATTGTTTAGAAACTTTCTGGAACAAGTCTAGATTTCCTTTCACTCTGTATTGTATGCTTTACATTTACTGGCTTTGAAAATTATTAGATATTTGTGGAATAGTTGCCATGATCAGACACTATTAGCACACTATTGAGCTTGATACAGAGTTAACAGGGTGAAGTGGCTTGTGTTTTACAAAGGTCATACTAATACTCCCTTCTGGCCAGCAAACTTTATGAATCTGATTTTCTCTGAAAGATTTTTCTCTCCTCAGAACATTATAAAATAAAATAACTGAAATCAGAAACAAGATTGAAAAGAAACTGCTTACATCTCATTTCCGTTTCTGCAGAGTATTTTGGCCATAGCACGATCAAGATATGGAAAATAATCTGCACATTAAGCATGTATGCTTAGCTAATTTTACAAATAGCTTTGGGGTTATATTTGTTATGTCTGGCTTATATATAATGAATGGGTTTATTTTCCTCTCTTTCTTCCTCTTTGTTTTCCTGCAAAGCAGAACCTGCGCAACTGGCCTACAACCCCAATCAATGGTGTCTGCACAATTAACTACTAGAAAAGAGCCAAGCCCACTATGTAGCTGACAGCTGCTTGAATTTAGGCTGACACCTTTAAACAGGAATAGAGATAGCAAATGTAGCGGATGCTGGGATGCCTCCATAGGGAATACAGGAGATTAGCTAGCTCAGGATGTAGCTTCTGTTGCATAAACACAAACTACTGAGCATTTTATGGGCCTGATTCTTTGAAGCACCAGGCTGGCAGCATCTCTGGATCCTGCTGAATGTTCAGGCAAAGTGAAGATACCTGTGTTATACATAAAATTTCCTTAACATTTAGTGTGTCAGGTCAATTATCTTTTAAGTCCATTCTAGGGAGCTAATAGAACAGTCTTTCGCATGTTTAATTGCACAGAGAAAGGAAGAAAAACAGACAATGGACAGAAAGAGTGTAAGAATTGATTCATCGTCTGACCACAGTGAAGTAGAAATGCAGGACCAAACTGAAGAGCAGTTGTTCAGGACTGGATGAACTCCAGAAAGTACTCAAGCATTAGCATGAAATACTTTAACTTTCACTAGGGCCTCCTCCCTTGCTTTCTTTCTTTACTCTCCTTAGCTCAGGAAAGAGTTCTAGAGCTGAAACTTTAGGTATAAAGGAAGATGGTGCTAGGTGTATATTTTCATGTTACAGATCTTTTCAGCACCCAATAAGAGATGTAGTGACAGACATTAAAGACAACACATTTCTATCTAAAAGGACTAGCCCAAGTCACTGTGTTGTCATTTTAACCTTTCTCATAATCCATTCAAATCAACCTTCTCGGGAGTTAACTACAATTTCCCAGTTTATGAATGTCAAGTTAGGAACTGGAACATGATTATTTATCTTACAACTGTGTGTAACATATCCTACCAAGGATACAATGATTTATTTGATACAGGAGAAGCAGCCTTTGCTGTGAAGGTTTTATACTCTAAGGAAACATGATATTCAGAGAGAAAAAGAAATATCAGCATCCTTGTTTGAGAAAATGGAAGGAGATTTTCAGCATTCAGCACATGGTCATGCAGAAATAGGTAGCAGCTGTAGGATTTAACCTAGATCTCCTGACTTTCCATCCAATCCATCTCTATAATTATTCATTTAATCTGAAAAATATGCCAGCAGAAAAGTCTTGTGCTGCATCTGGTAGTAGACAGGATATAGAACTCTATACAGGAAAGTTTGCTATCATTACTGGCATGCAACATGATTTCAGCAGAGCTATATTCTGAATTTCTTTTAAAATTCCTTTAAAATGAAAGAATGACATCCATTACCAACAAACAATAATTTTTCACTGCCTCCAGATTCAAAGGCTGAATACATCAACCTTTCAATCCTTATTTGCAGCAAGGGCTGTTTCGCTTGCCTTTTTAATGTTTTTATTTTTCCTTATGGTAAGAGTGCTTAGGAGAATAACTCAAAATAAATTGGTGATCAAGGGCATAACAAAAATATATATTGTAGCCATCCTAAATGTTCTTGACCTTGACCAACTTTGTTAGTCCTCATAAATTTCGGCACAAAATATTCTTTAAGTGATACTGATTAGACTGCCCTGGTTTTGGGCACACAAAACAAACTAAGAAGTTTTTAATCAATATTGAAAATATTTTTCTAACCAGAACAGATGCTCCAAATAATTTATTCTTTGTTTAACCAATATGCATAATTTTTTCAGGCAGCTTACTCTTCTACAACCTTTAATACCCATATTTAAATGCATTTGTCTTAAATCCACAGTAAATGGAAGTAGTATATACAATCACATGTCGCTTTTGATTTGTAAGTGAAAACTTAGAAACACCTAAATGTTGTTTTGACGAGTAGTAGAAATGACGCATGTAGAGAAGATGAAGGTATTTATTAAGTATGTGGCTGGATCACTTATTTACTTTCTTACATAGTCACGTTTACCTTTGTTTTTCTTGGTCCTTTTAAACTTTATCTTCTTGTTGCATTGCAGTCCTGTCCTGTTTTCCCTGCACTTGAATACTCCTAGGCTAGAGCATGAAGGTCTTTGAAAGTATCTGACACTGGTATTTGGAGCAGTTTTCATCCTTCTCTCTTACCCAGTAAAGAGACAAGATATGGATCATTTTGATGTTGGTGTCACTGACGTGAGTATCCAAACCAGAGCCCTGGATCAGTGCTGCTGATTTGGAATGCAGTAACATTGTCAAAGACAGAGAAAGAGGTTCCAAGGACAAAGTCTGTTTTGTCACCACTTTGCAATGTCAGCTAGAGATGCTTATTCTTCACACCCCTTTTTCTACTGTGAAGACACAGTTCAAATGGCTACTACTTTTCTTTCCTGCATTTCAGTGATAGATAAACACTCTTACACGTCATTTATTGAGCAACTCAATGTGTTTCACAAAGGAAAGGCAAAAATCCAGACTGAGTTTTGTGTCTGCTCTACAGTGTACAACACATAAGGAGAAAGTTCTCTGAGAACAGGGTTTGGATGAAGTTGGTGTATAAGGCCTGTCCCTAGGCTTACATTTTAAAAACTGCCTGAGGCATTCCTTGAATGCCTTTTTGGGCTTGAAGAAGCAAGTTCCATAACACTGAATATCATGGTACTATGATTATATCACTATCATTCTGGATAATATAAAGCCATCCCTTCTCCACACTGTGAGGTTGTATCTGTATCTCGTAAGATATTTAGTTTACAGCAAATTATCACTCTGCTGCCTATTGTGCTCTAAACCAACCCCACTTTTGCTTTTAGTGAAATCTTCCAACCAACCAAATCAACTTCTAATGCTCTATATTTGTGTGGAAAGCAAGAGAATATTTTTAGAAGATGCCATTTTATAAACTGAAAAATATGTAGCAGAAAAAGCTGTGAAAGGATAAAAATACCTATGGAAAAAACCTGATTATTAAAATCATAACATATAGTTCTTTGAAGCAGTAAACCTGAAGATAAAACAATAAAGACTCATGTGAACAGGAAGTCTCAATGGGAACCAGTGATGAGGAAATTAGCCTAGGACTTGGGAAAGCTGTGCTCAGATTCCTGCTCTGCTCCTGAGAGCTGACACTGTGCTGGGCACATTCGTTGCCTTTCTGCCATCAGCACAGTAGCATGAGACAGGCCAACAGCACTTCCCAGCCTCACAGGAGCATTGTTTGGGTAAATTAATGAAAGACTGAGATGTTCAGGTGTCATGGTAATGGGGAAAGAGGAGAAGGAGGGGGAGGGCTGAAAGAGAGAATCCTGGTGGCCATATATTCCAAACAAGCAACAGAAAAGCTCTTTTTCCCCCACTTCTTGAAAACATTATCCCAGAGGCACTACCACCACTGGTGATGGGCTCAGCCTTGGCCAATAGTGGGTCTGTCTTGGAACCAACTGGCACAGTCAGACATGAGGGAAGCTTCTACCAGCTTGTCACAGAAGCCACTCCCTGTAGCCTCCCCACCGCCAAAACATTGCCATGCAAACCTATTGCACGTGCAGACCAACTCCTGCAGCTGCGGCTTGGAATGGTGTGACAGGGGGACAGGAAATATAGGATGAATAATGTTGACAGGGGACCAGGGGACAACCTCCAGGCACTGTGGCACAGGGGGGGAGGGTGCACAAATTAATAGGCATAGGGTTGAAAATGGGATTTGGAGAGGTACTCAGACCATGCTGCTCCTTATTTGTTCTTACTACAAAATTCAGGACCACATTTCAATTTTTGCTTTGGGAATTATTATGGCTGGCTCTGAGATAATTACCAAAGTGAAAATAATAATTATTATAATTGCCATCTATTGTCAAGAAGAAAGGCATTTCCCTTTCATGCCCTCATGCCCATTAATTTCAACCTTAACAGCGATGCTTTGCAGAGGTAGTAGTGGTGAGAAGTGCACTGCAGCTCTTTTCTAGAAGCTCTTTCTGAGACCTCAAGCAGCTTGCTGGCCTGTTGAATGCTACTTCTTCATTGTCACCCTGTGAGGCTGGTTGTGATTGCAGGGCGCTTAGCCCCCGCACGGCTTGTGCACGGTGCTCTCTCCTGACCTGAATTGTTTGCTGAAGGATCAGCCACATTTACGGGCACTGTGCTGAGAAAAGTACAGGAAATGCTTCATCTCCATTCTCAGCACCAGAAAAGGGGAGGGCAGACTGGTGGAGGAGGAGGAGGAGAGGCGGTAGCCAAAGGGGACAAGGGTCTTGGCCCTCTATCCATGAATTGGTTTGTGTTGGAGCTGCAGATCACTAGGGGTGTAGCAGATTTGAAGGCTGCATGGGAAATTCTGCCTCTGTAGCCATGTGGAGACACTTGAATTAATTTTTAGATGAAGGAAACAGAGCATAGGGTATTAAAAGGTCGTGTTTTTCCAGGTTGGATTTCTAAAGGTTTGCACCCAAATCTGTTCTAAGTAAAGCAAGTAGAGCTGTTACACCTTGAGTCACTACTTCGTGCAAAAATTATGGTAGAAACACATGCCTTAAAATATCACAGGGAATAAATTTCCCTGTTAAGATATGTCCTGGGGAAATAAAAGCCTATGCTTTCCTTCTAGCATATATTTACAAACCAGAGATTTCTATCTTTTTGGTATTTAAGAGCCTTTAAAATTTATGTATCAAACCAAAACCATAGAAAACCTGATTTTTGGATGTTTGAAAATAGTCATAATACCTAAATATAAAATTGCACGATGATTTCCAATGAATAGCATATTCTATACTTTATGCCTCTTACAAATGCTGGAAGTGTATCTATATTTATCTTTCAAAAGAGTAGTTAGGTGAAGGAAGGAAAACCATTTTTTGGATAATTTTGAATTTTTGTCTGAATTCAGTTATATGCTCCAAACTTTCCATGATGAATTTGGACCTTAGACTTACTGAAAATGAACTGAACTTTTTCTTTGGTACCTGCAAGAAGGTCTTGATATCCCTTTTTTTTTGTGTCTGAATCTAACTAAAACATGATTTTGCACAGTCTTTTTGTCAGACTTCCCCAGTTTTCTATCTAAACTGATCTGTGCATTCACAGTGAAGCTTCATTAAAGATCAGGCCAAGCAGTCTTTAAAAAGTACAGGGCTTCAATGATAGACAGATGGTGGCTTTCATGATGTCAGGAAGTGTCAAATATTATGGTTGGCTGCAGAATGATGGCTGCTTTCCAAACAGATTGAGAAACAGACAGAAAGAGCAAGAACACCATTTGTTGTATTTAGATACATTGTGAACAGAAGGAAGCAAGACAGAGCATACTTTTACACATCTTTTTTCCACTCCTTGTGAAAACAGTTTAGGATTTGTTACGTTATATTAGCCCTATGATCATGCAAAAACATGTGAAAGCCAGAAATGCTGAGATAGATAGATAGATAGATATATATATAGATAGATATAGGTCGATAGATATAGATGTGTTGAGATATATATATATATTTCCACTGTGACTTTCTGTGTCTTTATTTGCAGTTCTGTGGATTTTTTTTTTTTAATATTATAGGCAGATAGAAACCTGACGTTTCATTTCATGTATTTATTTATTTATTGATTTTTTTTAGGAACAAAGCTGTGCTATTTAGATAACTTGCAAAAATATTGTGGTTTTTCTTATTATTATTGTTATTAACCTATATGTTCTTGTGAACCCCTGTTTGGGATAATGCTCATTAAAAGTACTTACGTTTAGATTATTGCTTTGGTGTTGAATAGGGGTGAGGTTTTTTCAATATTTGTGTTGGTGCTTCTAGAGTTGGGACAGTTTTGGTTCTTCGGAATGGGACAGTTTTGAAACACAACATGTCAAAGCTAAGTAGCAACTTTTTAATAAAAACACTGAAAGACAGAGACCATGAAATGGTCTGTGTCTGGATGAGTGGTTTAAGCTGCACAAAGCCTGAATGACATCAAGCCGAAGATTGTTCATGTCCTGAGGGACGGGACAGATTTTGTGCCTAAGAAGTAATTAAGAATGATAATTTTTTACTTGAATATTTTTTTGGCCCATGGAATTCAGTGTGAAGGGTGCTTAGTGCATACTATTATACCGTGGGCATCTACATCAGGTCAGCATTTTGGTAGAGCAAACCAACTGTTCTTGCTGACTGTAATTTTGAAAAGTATATATTTTTAATGGGTTTTCTGTGCCTGGCACAGTTGCTAGAGAGTCTGTCTGCCCTCATAGCTATAAGGGAGAGGTGTCAGGTTTGCCTTTGCTTATTTAAAATCTTGGTTAGGCTGATCTGTCAGATGGCTAAGCAGTGGCTGCTTTAAAGGTAAAGGAAGGAGCTGACCTTGGTCAGGAGGAGTAAAGAGGGAGAGAAGGCCTGTAGGAAACAGACATCTGAGAAGCTGGGAACTAGGACAGCTGCCCTGTTTGTGTTCGTGCTTATTTTACTTATTTATGAGGTTTTCCATGATGCCGTTCACTGTGTATAATCACTCCTTTCCTCCCCAGTTCTCTCCCAGAAAATCTATCTGTTTCTCTAAACTATCAAAATACTTAGAGAGAAAATGCATGCTTATATTTATAATAATTAAACCCCTGTAAAAAGAAATGACCGCATTTTTGGATATTCTTTTATTCTTTTTTGCTTGTTCTCCATTCAACAGTGGAGTAGCTGAATCCATGGAACCATCATGTGACAATAATTTTACACTTCCAAATTATACCAACATTTGCAAACAGCATAGCAATTATGGTCCACAAGGAACCTCCTTAACCAGAATCCTGTTGCTCTGTGGAAAGAAAACAAAAACTGTAGATTGGAGCTTATTCCTGGCTTGTTAAAATGCATTTTTTGATTAATGGTGCAAAATGGAGTGATCGGATTTTCCTGTTTTTCTGCTTTTGCCAAATTTGCTGTATGACTCAGCATTCCCCTCTTTGAATACTGGAAATATTTTCTTTTGTCTTTTTGTTATTTTCGCATTTTTCTGTCTTTTGTAAGGATGTTTTAAGGACTGAAGACCTTTTTTATCTAATTCATTCTTTGTAAATAAACAGACATGGCATGAATAATACAAAAAAATATCCACAAGTAATCATAAAAGTTCTTAAATTAATTCTCTTTACTCATAGTCACACAGAATCCATTCAAATTTGCTTCTTGGTGAAAGAACAATCAATTGAGATTTACTTTTAGTAGAAAGGTGTATAAAAAGCAATAATGCAAATTTTATTTCCCATGAGCATTTACAGAAGTCTGATTTTGAGGAGGAGCACACAACTGTGTGCACAAGAAGTAGTGTTCCTCACACTACACTTCAGTCAGAGAGAACAAACAGTGTGACCTGATTTACCAATCCTAAAGAGATGATGCAGCTTGAATTTCAAATATTTGCAATCTGTTTGCCGGGTAAAATTCAGACATATTTGTTGAGTATGTTTAAATGAGAAAATCATGATCTGCTGATGGATATTCCATGAGAAGAAAAAGAGGCTAATTTAGTCGAAGAAATTACAGGCAGAGAATTACTCACTCAGCGCTACTGGCAAATAGTAAACGAGTGGCACCAAGGTTTCAATTCAAACACTTAACAAAGAAAGCAACTAATAGCGTCTTCCTTTTTCATCTGAAGTACTATAAAGAAGAGGGCTAGCCCTTCTGCCAAATTGCTTTTGCAGAAATGTGACTTCCGCCTTCGTTATTTTTACTCAAATTGCCTTAATTAAGAAACTAACTCTGCAGCCCTGACTTTGATCTTGTTTTCAGACTGGATGTGTCCAGGTTCATCTTTATGGACTTGCTGATTTTCTGCTGGATTCAGGTCAAAAGTCACAGCCTGCTGCAGAATATTCCTCCAAATGATATCTGTCTAGGGGGAAAAAATCCTTTTGATTTGATACTTTTCTCAATATTTTTAAGAAATTGGAAAGTTATGAAACAACCTCCCAGGTTGGGAGATACTGTCCATCCCAAGTTTTTTTTTCTGTTATAATGTAGAATTACACAGCATGGAGCTAAATAGTAGTTTTAAAATCTCCTATTCTTTTGTTTATTCATTTTGGTGGGTCATGTTGATGTTGGTTTGGTTTTTTGGTGGGGGGTTTGTTTGTGTTTTGGTTTTTTTCAGTCTTCCATACCTGGGAGATCTTGCATAGAGCTCTTCTTTCTGGACCCCAAAATTCGTTCTTGGGCAGAATTCTACTATGAACTGATGACTTTTATCCTTTGGATCCCTTGCATAGTGAGATTTCAGGCTCTTACCTTGGTTTCAAAGGGTTAGTAATGGAATGATTTGCATATGGCAGCAATTCCACATAAGTACAGTACCGTGACAATTGATAATACAAGTAGATTTTTGTTGCCTGGGGAAGCACTATGATGTTTGGGTTAGGAAGGATTAAAAGGAAGGCTTTGTCTCCAGCTGAGGTGAGGCTAGGCACTGTCTGAAGATGGAACTTCCCATGGGTGTTAGCTTGCTTGAGTTTTGTCCCTTTCTGGGGTGTATGGATTCTCATAGGGCCTCTCTTATCCTGTCTTCTTCATTGTATTCCATACCCAGAATAGTCCCTTTTCCTTGGGCAGGAGAAAGGGAATGAAAGATGCTCTATACCTAGAAGTCTTTGCGAGCTGTACATTCCGTCCCCATCCTGTCGCTTGGCTGGGTGATGTGTGCCTCCATCCATCTCCTGGGAGACATGGAGCAGGCTGTGTGCATAAACATGGGACAACCTCTGGTTACATAACCTGTCCCAGTTACTCACTTTCAAGACAAAGTGGAGTTCAGGGTGTAAAAAAAGATCTTCATTTTATGACCAGAAAGCCTAAGGTTCCTAATAGTTTATGACCAGAAGGCCATTGGGAGCAGGTTCTGGAAGCATGTTGATATCTAAAAAAATTAGTTTTCTTTTGGACCCTTTGTTTTCTCCTGTATATCAGCAAAGTCCTCTAATCCTATAGCATCCAAAATGGCTGTACATAGCATAACATTACAGAACACACAGGTGCACTTGGAATCTCCTGCTTGAGCCACTCATGGATTTCCCCAGACACAGAGTTCAGTCGTTCTGTGAAAGTTGCTCCACAGACCACAGAAAAGCACTACCACCTTTGGCCTCTTTCTGTCCTGTTGTCATGTAGAAAAAATTGTATTGTTTTAAGGCAGAAGAAATATATTTAAAAAAAAAAAAAGGTGAAATTGCCTTGTAAAATAGCTGGGAATGGGAAGGGGGAGAAAAGAGAGAGTTACAATAAATAAGTAAGTTTTGATATCTCATAGGATATTTAATTTTCAATTGCTATTTTTATAATTCCTATATTCCTCTTTGTGTTAATGGTCTATACAAATAGAGCATAGCAGTACACAACTTTTGTAAGGTTTTCTGACACTGTTTTGTACATTATTTAGACAAGATATAATAATTTATTTAATTACTAGAGAACAGTTGTAAAACTGAGTGATAAATACACTGAGAGTAGTTGTCAGATTTGGTGAAAATATGTCAAGAATTGGTTCCTCAAAGGTCTGTTTTGGTTATGAATGTGTTCAGTGTTTTCATTAATAGCCTGGATGAAGGACCAGAGCATACAGCTGACCTTTGCTCATGGCACCACGATGTGTAGCAGAGAGTTTACTGGGGCACAGGGTTACAAACCAAAGCAATCTTGACAAATGAAGGAGCTTGGAAAAGCAAATTGTAAGAAATAATTGAAACCAACTGCAAAATATTGCCCTTGGGCAAAAATAATCAACTGTGCAAACAGGGGATGAGGAACTTGTTGTGGGAACAACACACTCAACATTAGTCAACAGTATCCTTCTTTTGAAAAAGGAAAAGAACATACCAGGCTGTATGTTGAGTTGTCTCTGGTATGCAGAATATGTGAAGTGAACTGTCCACCATGGCTGGAATTGACAGAACTTCAGCTTTACCCATGTGCAGTAGGATTCAAATTGATAGCGGGTCCAAACCAGTCCAGACAAGCTGGTTAGAAGTTGAAAAATAAAAGAGGGAAAAAATGGAGTTCTTTGGTCTAGGAAAGTCTGGGGAGAAGGAGACTGTGGCAAAAATTTTCAAACTGACTCAAGGAAGAAAATAATTTATCCTTAGGGAAGATTGAACAAGAAGTAGGTTTAAGCTTCAACAAGAAATACTTAGTTTGAACAGGTTTTCCAAGTGTCCAGTAAGGATGATAAATCCACACATGTTTCCTGGGGATGTGGTAGTAGTGGGTCACTCTTTGTGAATGTTGAAGGTACAAGTGCTTTCTGTCCAAGGGAGTGGGGTGCAGTCTATGATCTCCTGAGATCCAGTCAGACCCTGCTTATTGCTGAGCTGTGATTGCTGTCTTAACCCAGCTCAAAGATACGAAAATATAACCGAATGTTGCAAAGTTTTGTTAAAAGGGACTATCTGTATAACAGATATTCAAGGTAGCTCATTTTCATGTTATCTAATTACAGAGAAAATACATTGATTAAACAAATTCTCAGGCATTCAGTATATCAACTGCTCTTTCTGAGAGCCTATTTCCTTGAAGCCATCAAGTTTGTACAAAATAGAAATAAAATATAAATAAATGGTTTTCCATGAAGATGGTGCCATTCTTTATGGAACTGCATCAGTGATAGGTCAAATTTATATTGCTCTGCAGCATGATTTTAATATCATTCTGGCCTGGTTTAGGCATAATCAAGTCTTTTGTTGAAAGAGCTCTTGTAAGGAGCAATTAAACATTAGTACTTTAGCTAAACCCATATTAAATTATGCCTTGGAATTTAGGTATCTGGGAATCATCTTAAATCTCCGCTTGAATTTTAGGTTGTATTGTATCTGCAATTTATATCAAGGTATAAGACAATCTGTTTCCATCTTGATTTAGTATTTATAGCTTAAAATGTTATTTCATTATTAAGTGTTCTATGCAACTGTGAGTAGGACCACTAATAGATTAAGGTACTATTATTTATGGTTACAGCTTCTGCTTTTCAACAAGAAAAGAAGCTGAACATTCAGCAAGCGAATTTTAACATGCTTTTTGAAAGCCTTGCCATAAATCAAAGCTAGCTGGGTACCCTTCAGCAGCCATGAGTGGCGATTCCAGCCCTTCCAGTGAATACCTACAACACAGCAGAAGCAAAGGACTTTGAACTGCTGTGACACCAAGGGCTCAGCAGAACACATCTGTAGGACAGGCGCAGGAGAATAGTATCTGGAAAAGATTTAATTTCAGTTATCTTACCTTCCCTTTGCTGTGGACTGACAGGACTAGCACTGAGCATTCTCAGGGACAAGCTGGTATGTGACTCTGAGCCCTTTGAACCAGATTGTGACAGAATGAACAATAACTGGGAGTTCCACTCACTCCAAAAGAATCCTTGCCACGGCAAGTCATCAAGTATATACAGTTTAGATTGACACAGGGATGAAAGAGCAACAAATGGTACCTTGTATCTTGATCAAGGTAGATCACCATTAAACATTATATTTGAAATCTTTGAAGCTTAGGAATAGCTTTGAGTATGTGACAGTAAGCTTGTCACATTAAATACATACACTTAATGTAAATTAAATATGTCCGTTGTTTTAAATATATGTTCAGTTAATGTCAGTATTTTAACCACTGATGGTAGCTTACTATTTAGTTCCCCTGTCAGCACAGAGATGTCTCAAAGCATTGGGGAAATAAATGTTTCAATCTAAAGGTCTAAAGAAAAATAATTAATTTAATTTACGTCATGGGAAAGACAGGTTCTCTACATAAACCTTGTATTGAATAAGTTACCTTTATTTGGGCCAGAGTGGATGAGTATGAGCTGCATAATTTCCTTTTCACTCTTCATGTAAGACATAATGTAATGGCTTGACAAAGAAAAAGCAGAGTTACACTTGTTATACCATACATCTGCTTTGTTAACATAACCAGTAAAGAGAGATTATATAACATGATATTGCCTAAAGATCAGTTCTCTGGCTTAAAGAGCTAATTTCTTCATACTGCCAGTCTGTTCTGCAAACTCTTTTGTGTTTTAAGATGGGAGACTTCCCCTTCTCCCAGTTTTGAGGAAGAAACAGAAATAGGGAAAATAAACTTGTTTCTGTATGTTTCTACATTACACAAACATTGATGTCATAATATGCAGTTACATTTTTGACAATTTTGCAACTGAGTTGCAAATAAAACGTATTCACTTCTACTTTAGCAAGTCGCATAAGAACTATTAGTGGCTTGAAGACTTGCCTAAAAACTGCCACATTTCAGCCTGTGAAGTCTGTCTGACATACCTAAAATTAGTTTTCAGGAGACTGGATGGAAACCATGGTCTTCATTTTTCTAAGCACCTCACTCTTGCTAATAAAACTCCTTGTTGTATAATCAATTGACCTAAAGAGCAAGCACAATAGCTATCAGATGACATCCTAAACAAATGTATTAAGACTTTCTGATTTGGCAATATTTAATATCAGCTTTCCAGTAATTTGAAAGTTTACGCTAGCATTTAATAAAACTTTGTCAGAAGACAGTGTTAACTACTTGATTTTGAAAAGTGGTGCAACCAAGTCTGTGACTAGAATACCGTTCAAGGACAGGCTCAGAAGTCAATTCAACACAGGCATCAGTATTCAAGTTTGGAGTAGGAAAGACTCTGTCTTGCCTTAATATATTCAGTATGTTTTCTAGTATTGGAGCTATGTTAAGTCACAAAAAGTAACAATTGTTCTAGAGGCTATTCTAATTCTGTTGTTTGGAATAATTTTTCTCCCATCCTATATATTCTGCTTTAGCTTTTCTTTCTGAGTGTCATCCTGTTTCTCTTAAATCTGTTAATTCTGATCTTTTACATTTTCACCAGCATTCTATCTACCTGGAGGCATGGGATTGAGAACAGGGGAAAAAAAGTACATCTTCTTGGTGAATTTACTGTTAGAAGAGCAGGAGAGAAACATAATTACTGCCGTCCCATCCAAGCTTAGCATTGCCACAAAACACCAAGGTTGGCATTTAGCTGAAATGCTCCTCTGTAGAGTTTCTTTACTTTACTTTAATTCATAGCTGAGAGCTTAGCCTATGGCAACCTCAGCCATAGCTAATGAAAATTGAAAAGTTACATTATATATCATCCTTCAGGCTAAAAAAATTAAAACATCAACTTTATCTACAAAGACGGTTTCATTCCAGCTGCTGCATTTAGGGAGAGAAACATACTCAAGGCGTATACATTATCCAAGTGTCTCTGTCCCCAGAGGATGGATGAAAGAATGTTTTCTGGGCATGAGTCTCTAGGTTTTTTAGAAGTGTTATGATAATTTTTTGTTTATAGTAGACTACACCACAAGGAAGGTTCTACATGCAGTGTACAGACTGAGTGATGAAGTCATTCACAAATTCCACTAGAAAGGCATAGATGGATGGAGTCTATTATCGAAGCAGTGCCTTACTTGGGTAAAATAAAAAAGGACAGTGTAACAGCAAACAATTTCACTGTCTGTGGGAGCCATCCCTGTTTTTTTTCAAGAAATAAATTACCATGACTCTGGTTCCTCACTACATCTGACATAGCACATGCAGCAATAAACAGTGGTCCAGGAGTGAACTGTAACTTTCTGAAGCACTTCCACGTACAGAACAATCCTTCATGGTTGGTCACTTGTCAGCTACTCTCTATGCCATGAAGATAAATTCCTACATACCAATGGAAGGCAATGTACAGCTGAGCTACTCCAATATGAGTTTTTCCCTTCTTCCTCTCTTCTTCAAGCAAACATTCCATCCACAGTGTTCTGAATACAGAGTGGCAGCAGCAGCGTTTGTTAGGTATCTCTTGCATAAGGTGAGAGCAAAAGACCCATTATAGTCTTTGTGCAGCTCCTGGGAGTTCTCCTTAACCCCCAAAACTCCCCAGTGTCCCAGCCATAATTCCTACCAGGAAATCTCAGGCTTAAGTGCACAATCTCTGGTACACATACAAAGCAATGAGAGGGAGTTTAATGACCTGGAAAATAAAGTAATGAAGAATTTTTATTGTTTCTAGTATTATTGTTTATTGCAGATAAATTTTTCTTTGCTGTGTGAAATGTGGCAGTTATGCCAGGGCTCCAAGGGCTGCTTTGCTGGCACCTCAGTTCAGCAGGAAGAACTCTGGCCTGTACAGTATAATACATTTCCAGAGCCAGATGCTTGCAACATAATATTTATACTAGAGTAGATGCTTTTTAGTCTGTGTTTTTTCTCCAATCCACCTTCAAAGAGTAGCAAGCAACTCCCTGGGAGCAACCTCTAATGTGTTTAATGTTCTCCCGGATATCTTGATCAAAGTACAATTTACCTTGAATAGCAAGTAAACATTTCTTTATAAATCTTTAAGTCTTTTAGCATGAGCTTCAGAAAACACATTATAATAATTTTAAAATGCTAATAGATCAGACCTTTATGCATCCCTAAGAATCCCTAAGACAGAAGCTGATCACCAGATGGGGAGATCTGGTGTTCACATCAGTGAGCTATCCTTCATGTATTTTTATTGGTACAGCATATCTCCTTCTTCACCCTTCCCAGAGTGCCTTATCACATATCAGGTATACTCCTGTGGAAGTGAGTTTAATATGACTGAGATTATACTTACAGATCGGTGTATACTAAGGGAAAATGTAGGTTAATCAATACTGAGCCAGGTGTTTGTAGAAGAGGAGATATCTCATTCTTGGTTTGCATGCACAAATAAGATGTACATGTTGTATGAAACTGTTCTTGACTGTTTTTCTCTGCATCTTCCATTCCCAAAGACTACTTTGCCTGTAGGTGAGCAACTCTAAAAATGTTACTGCTGGAACCACAAAAAAAATATTGAATTCCAGATGTGCACTGTGAACATATTTCAAGAAATTGATGATACCTGCTGTATTGCCAGCTTCCTGTAGGAACCCACCATCACACAGTGTTAACAAAGAAGTCAGGCCTGACTATGAATTATTCTGTATGAATTATGCTGCTGGGGTAAGAGCAATCTTTTCATCTTCTCATTTTTAGGGATTTGTGTGTCCTACCTTGTTTCTGCTCTCTTTTCATACTTCAGCCAAGACATCTTCCCATAAAAAACCAAGATGCAATTAGGATTTATTCTCTTGCAGTCAGATTTCTAAAACAAAACAAAAATCAGCAAATATGGAGACATAAGACATACTCAATTCCCATTAACATTTATCACATATAGTCAAGGTGTTCTTATGATTAAGGAAATGACCTGGTACTTGAGAGACCGAGATTTAAATTCTGTCGATAATTCTCTATTTATTTCTGCTGCAGAAAAACACTTAAACATGTGCTACAAATTAAGGACAAGCTTAAGTGGTTTTTGAGTCTGAGACTATAGACCTGGGGCAAACCACTTTGTCTCTTGGAGTCAGAATATGAAATCTTTTATTCAGCTTGGTGAGCAGTTTCATGCACAACTAATGTCATTGATTTTAATATGGTTAGTCATGATAGTAACCACTTGCCAACCTCAGGCTGGTACCTCAGCTCTTATTCTGTAAAAGGGGGTAATTAAATTTCCATGCCTCCCAGAAATATTAGTGTGTTACGCACTAGGTAATTTAGGTAAATTTAAAAATCCCACTCTTTGGAACTGCTTGAAGTCTTTTCATCAAATTTCTCCATACATGATTTTGCACAGATACAACATTTCTTTATCTTTTATTTTCTTTATTGAAAAATTGTGCAAAAAAGAGCACATTAGCATCCTTAAGAAAATTGAAGTGATTTGAGAAATGATTATGGAAATAATTTCAGAGGAATATACTTGTTCTGTTTAATATGGCATTTTCAGAGAAAATATTGCCTGCCTGTCATCCTTTAATATTACCAAGTCAATATGCCTTATATCTAATCTATATCAGAGTAAAGCTTGGAAGAAGGTTTTTAAATGCAAAAGAAATAGCCTGAATTACTGTAATGTTTGGGGGTTTACCTTATGTCTCTTTTATCTATTATGGTTTTTTAAAATAACTACCAGTAGAGCTGAGCCCACTGTGATATGCAAGATAAGCTGTTCTGAGATCCTTCATGTTCCATAAACCAGGGTATGTTCTTGATTAAGCAATCACTGGAAGAGGAAACTCACAGAGCAATTGCACTTACATGTCAAAATTATATTTATTAAGGGAAGAAAAGGAAATGTTGGAATCTGAATCTGTAGAGTTTAACATCACTTGTCCTAACCTTTTGTATCTCAGTAGAAATCAATGGAAAAAGAAAATAGCAAAGAAGCATGGATTTATATAGAGAGACATAGACACACATATGTATACATACATACATGCACTCACACATATATATATCATATTTGAGTTTCATCCTCCACTATTTTAATCTCAAAACCAATGGGGAATGTTTGATTGCAGATTTTCCTTTCAAATCCACCACAAATTCCTTCAGTACATTCAAAAAAAAGTCTTTTTCTCCCTCTGCTATTTCTGGTGGCCCACAGAAACCAATTTTTGAATGTTGAAACTGTAGGAGTAGAGTCAGTCATTAGTCTATCTAATTAGATGCTTTGGTCAAACACAGTAAGCACTTGAGAGAACCTGGACAATTATGTCATAGCAGGGCTGGGACTTTAAAGGACAGAAATACTCTGCATAAAAAGTGTCAATTGTCATGGATATGTTTTTGTAGTAACCAAATTATTCTTGTGAACTTGACCCATTCCACTAAGCTTTTAAAAATGTGGATCATGAGGCTTGTAATGAAATTTGTTCCACTGTGTGCAATCATGTGCAGTCCTTCAGTTTGAGTCAGCCAGGCTAGTGGGCTCTTTTGTCAGGCTGAGCTCCTCCTCTCTGTTAACCTCCCAAACAGTGCCTAGCTCAACTTTACAGCTCTTAATTGTATTTGTTCCACTTTGTGCAATTAGGCTCACTCCATGCACCAGTCCACCAGCTCTCACGTAGGACTCCAGAATGTTGCAATTCATGGATGTTTGTTAGAAAGGTATGAAAATTATGGAATCCCAAATGGCCCTGGCAAACATGAGGTGACACAGTACTTCGCTCCACAGCATTCAGCAGTGAGGGATTTTGAGTGCAGGGAGAGAACAAAATGACCAAGGAGAGATGTATGTGTAGAGGAGAGGCTATGAGAAAAGGTAATAGGAGTCATGGTTACTACCCCTGCGTGTCACTATTCCTCTTTTACATTAATTGTGTGGAGAAAGAACAATGTTAGCACATTTTTTGTATGTCAGCCATATATACCAGCTTCAGTAGACTCGGCTGACTTTTGCAAACAGTTCTCATTATGTGCCCTGCCTCCCCTTATTTAAGAGACAGACTGCATATTTAGGTATCTAGAACATTCAGCGCAGAAGTTGCTTTTGGAGATCACGAAAGAAGTTTATTTTCCAACCATGTTTATATGGGATCAAATCAATTTCCAAGGATACGGTGCTAGGGAAAGATGAGATATTAAGTCACCTTGTCTCTGTGTACCTGCCTGTGGTTGGTCTCCCTCTGTCTTTAAAATTAATTAAATTTTAGTATAGCAGTATAGATCTCAACCCTGGTCAAAGTCCTTTTCTTTTTTCAGGAAAGGAGAGGAGATAGAGTCTAAGACTTGGCTAGGCAAAACCACAGCTGAATTAATCCTGGAAAAAAAAAAATATAAAGAAATTTAAAATTAATCATTAACCCAGTGCTACTAGGAAGCCTCCAGGAAACTGCATTTCCACAGAAAATTTCTCTGTAAATGTAAATGTGATGTCACGAAAACTTTCCAGGCAAAACTCATGCAGGCTCCCCAGTGTCTTGAGTCCAGTTGTATCTGCTTATACCATGGATGATTTTGCCATATTCTACTTGTTGAAATTTTGCCTAATGAAGCACATATAATATAAAATGGCATGTACTTATCTAAAATGCAGTCCTGTGAAAATCATAAGTAAGCATAGGCCCTCAGTATTGTTCTTTCTTCATTTCAGTGGTTAAAACATCATTACTCAGATCCTCTTTCAATTTAAGAAGAATTTAGTGTATTCAGAGGGAATAAAGCAATGTTTTTGCCTTAGTAATATAAGTCATAATCTGTTCCTTTGAACAACAGGTTGTGAAAGCCAGAGTCCTTGTGACATTAAACGGCACAGCAGCAGTCATACCTCTGAGATGGCATCCAGTGGTCATTTCTCCTTGTTCATTCATCTGACAGAAGAGTTTGTCATCTTTGTATCCATCCTTCATGACACCAAAAGAGTGGCTGCAAAATACCTGTTTTTAAATGGCTTCTGAAAAGTAAGCACTAGCTAGAGAAGAGTTCTTTCATAATCACCAAGAAAACACGTGAAACTCAGACTTTACAAGTCAACATGAAATGCCACTGAACAAAACATAAAGTATTTACCTCTTGTGATCCTACTTTTGTTGTGACAATATTCCCTATGACAACAAATTAGATTTCAGTACAGCAGCACTGGCAGAGGTAATGACCTGTCACCAAATCATATACTTTTAGTATTAAAAATAGTAAGTCTTGTGGGGGCTAACTCATAAGCTTCTCTGGTGTACCCTGGAGAATGAACCTCTGTGCATGCATCATCGTTCTGTTGCCAGACAACTTTCAGAGCCAGCGACATGATACAACTGAAGTCTAAGCCAGAAAGAAAGTATAGAACACTTTTTTCCAGCTTTATCAAGGCTCTCCAGTACTTAATGGTGCATGCTGTATCCACACAAGTCTATTTTAATAAACTAAACTAAACTAAACTAATAAATGATGAACTGTGTTAAAACTGCAGAGAGAAATCACAGGTCCATGTTCATGGCAGCATAACAAGAGGAGACACATTACCATGATTTGTAGGTAAGACATTCATGAACCATTATTTTCTTTGGGTAAAAATCTTGGTTCCATCTTTTGCCTTTTAAAGAACAATTTAAAAGGCAATTGTTCTCAAAAACTTGCGATGACATTAATTTTTGCAATAAAATCACTTTCTGGATATATTAAAGTGTTTTAGGTAATGCACAGGAAGTATCCAGGAGGCTGAAATTTAAAACTTCACAGTAACTCCACTGTACTCAGGGGCCTCAGATATACATCTTATCAACTGTTAGAATAATTTCAGTTTGAATCCCTTCCAGAGTCTGAAAATTTTGCTATTCCTGGATTTATTTCTGTGATGCTAGTGCGATATCTGTGCCTAATTTTTTTTTTGAGTGCCGTGGGAATCTGTCCCACTCAACTGAAAGGAAATGTGATGAGTGCAGCCCTTCAGACACCCACTCATGCCTATAGACGAGGCAGTTGGAAGTGGGGTAAATTTTTTCTACATGAGAACAAAGAAATGTGGTCTGAATTGATGGGAAATAGTCAGCATAGCAATAAGGTTTTATAAGTTCTCACCCAAAAGCCAATAACTCCTCCTCCACATGCTCATACTTTGCACTCACCATTGGCAAGATCTATTCTCATGTATTAGGACAGAGGCACTGATGGATGGAAGTCTCTTCTTGATGCCTTTTGTATTCTCTCTCTCAAACAGAGCTTTCCTTCTCATATTCCTTCTTAGTTTCACTTTTGCCAACTTTAAATTGGGATACCAATTTCTAAACTCCCATTTTTAGTGATTCCATTTCTTGCCACTTCTGATGTTTATGCCCACAGATGTCTGCCATGCAGATGACAGCTGTTGTCATTCGTTTCATTGTTCTTACACCTTAAAACCAGTGCTCTCACCTTATATTCTCTGTGAATTCTGGTCTTTATTTACTGCTGTCCTGTGCCTATACTTGCACTGTGTGCAGCTTTGCCTTAAGAATCTTAGGCACAAATTTACCACATAATTTAGTCATCCGGTGTGAAATACAAAATGAGCCAAATTACATCATAAACATTCCTGAAAGTTATTTTAATGGTTGCATATCAAGATCGAGTGTTTGGTGGAAATGGTCTGGAAGTAGTGACCTCTTGAGAGGAGATGTAGAACGCTACCACCTGCATCGGTGAATGAGCATTTTGAAGGGTCTCTGGGGCAAGCCATTGTTGCACAGAAAAATTTGGGTAAGAATGATGAAATGCCCCAATGTCTGAGGACATTTTGTGCTCCTTCCTGCCAGTATGAGTGGAAAGACAGAGGAATGCTGCCAGACAAAACTACTCTAAAAAGCGAAGGCTGTATATTGGATTTTTTAATTATTTTTTTTACAGCTGTTACCAGGTGATGCCATTCATATGTTATTCCATAATGAATAAATAACACATATGCTGTTTTCAAATGTGTATATAAATATAATATAATATTTTGATGTTCAGGAATTAACTGCAGTAATAAGTGCAGCATCTTCAATATGTCTTTCAGTTACCATGTTAATCACTTATGTGGAGTAAACAGAAACATCAGTTCTCTCTCAAGATTTCAGTCAATGAGAATTTTTCCAGTATTTAAAGTGTCTTTTGGGTCTTCACAACCAATTTTATCACTGTAGCCCTTAGGCATCAGTATAAGCTTAAGCGTATAAGTATTTGTATAGATAGTAATGGAGGAAAATAAGCCCTTTCAGAAGAAAATTTGCCTAAATTATTTTACGCTAAAATTTCAGAGGAGATTAAAACCACCTAAATGTATCATTATGAGAGGCAGTCCTGCCTTGTTTTCAGTTTTTTAACATCCTCTCTTTCATGTTGCTGCATGTAACTGTGGATTACATCAGAGAACTTATCTGGACAGACATAAGAAATAGAAGAATATAAGAAATTTCATTCACTAGTTCTAGCAAATTTTGCATTGTGGTAACTGATTATTTTCTGAGAGTTCCTGATCCTGTAGTACTTAATTTTTGTTTAAAAATTAAGTATATTTCTAGACCTCATAATTGCACAGAAAAACCTGAAAAAGTGTTGTGAGTTCATTTGAGCTTATCAGATTCCTGAAGTTCCTGAAAACGAAGAGAGTAGACTTTAATTTAAGTTTTTTGAATTTCAAAAGGTTCTTTACAAGTTAAGGTTTATTATACTGGAGTAAAATGAATATTACTTTTGGTTTTATCCTTCAGAATATCGAAAACTTAATGCAGTAGTAGCCAAGGGCATTTTTTAAGGTTGAAGGAACACAGACGGAGAATCATAGGATCATCTAAAAATTTAGGTTATAGGGAGATTTTGGAGGCCATCTGGTCCGGCCTTCTGCTTGGATCAAGGTTAATCTCAAACTGGATCATGTCACCCAGGGATCTGTCCAACCAAGTTTTGAAAAATCTCCAAGGACAGTTTCCCACAGTTCTCGAACAACCTGTTCCAGGGCTTTTTCATTCCCTTTGTGCATTGTTTTTTTCCTTGAGTCCAATTGTAATTTTCCTTCTGTAAATTGTGACTGTGACTTCTTTCCTTTCACTGTGCACCCATGTGAAGCATCTGTTTGCATTTTCTGTAACTCCCCTGAGGCAAACAGATACCCCTCTCAGCCTTCAGACCCGGTTTCCTCAGCTTTAAAGTGCATGTCAAATTCTCCAGCTCCCTCCAAATCATGGTTTCCCTCCTCTGGATTCTGCAGCTTCTAAGTACCTCTTTTGCATCAGTAAGCCCAAAACTGGACTATGGACAAACCTGCACTAGGACTGAGCAGGGGGGGATAATCACCTCCCTGGTTTCCTGGCCCTCCTCTGGTTCCTGCAGCTGTCTGCACTGAGCCTCCCTCACTGCAAGGAGCTCGGCTGGCTCTCAGTGCGCTGTCTGCCACAACACACAGGGCTGCTAGGGTTAAACTCACAGACAGACCAGATGAAACCCGGGGACAACAGGTGAACAGCACTTTTACCTATGCATGATTAAATTAATTTAACTCAAAAAGCATTGAACTTTGATTGTTTACAGCTTTTTAGGACAAATATTATAACCTGATAAAAAGAGATCCCTATTTGTCTTGGCTTAGGTGGTAAAATGCTTCTGATATCAGAGCAGCTATGCCAGGTCAGAATCTGACATGATATGCTGAATAACTAGGAGGCAAAAAAAAAGGTAATACATTATATATTAGAAAACATATACTGGAAACCATTATTCTATGCTTGGAAAGCTTTGGGCATTTTTTAAAACGATGAATATCTCTGCTGGTTTCAAAGATGATTTAAACCAAAGTTTTAGTTGCAAGCTGTAACTTGAGACTGTTGTGAGTTATATCACTGTTTTATTATTCTTAATAGCATCAAGTCAATCCAGAGATATTTCATCCTGCAATTTTCTTCTGATATGAAAATGCATAATGTTAATCTTTGTAATACTTTATAAACTGACCATAAACCAATGTTTATGGTCAGTTAATCATTGTATTACTTTGCTTTAGGTAATTTAGTACATTACCATAATGTAACAATCTACTTAATATAAATTTTAAAGAGAGCACAGTGCAAGTTGCAGGGCATTAATATGTTATGTTTTCTAACCAGAAATTCAGAGCACAGCTAAAGTTTAGACGCAGATCAGATATTTTCTGCTTCGAGTGACTTAGTGTTTTGCCTAAGGAATGTTGTGATTTTATGAAAGTCACTACACTTTTTTTTTTTATTATAGTGTGCCTTACAGTTCATTTGGAAGTCCCAACAGGATTGGAGCAACCATTGCAATAATCACAACACAAGAACAACATATGAGGAAGTCTTCTAGAACATCAGTTCCAGTGGACACACTGTAGGGTACTGTCTCCACCAACACTGAAGCATATCAAATCCCACTGAATCCAGGGGAGATTTAAAAGCTGACATTAGTGGGAGTTCAAACGAAAGGCATTAATGCTAACACATGATGATATTATTGATTATATGAAAAAATAATACAGCGGGTGGAGGATGATGCAAAAGTAATAACAAGCTGTGATTTTGGAATTTAATTAATTTAATTAATGATTTTTTAGACATTCTGTATATTGTTAGATGGTGAGATTTCATTAAATATGATGAAAATTGGTGGGTCTCACCACTAGTAACTTCCATAAACTTGTAAGAGACAGCTGTGCTTCTTAAAGGACAGCTGAAACTAAGGTAGATTCCAGACAAACCAAGAGACCTTCCACAGTCCAAAAAAGAAAGTAAGTCCTCCTAATATCACTTAAGAACTTCAGTAGTAGGGACAGTTATTTTTCATTAGGTATTGCACAATTAAAGCTCTGTGTACATACAGAGACTACTGTCTCCTTTCCTGAGAGAAGAAAAATATTGTCAGAAGAACACAGAGAACCTGGACATGAGAAAAAGTAAAGTAATAAGATTAAGAATTCAATGATCTAAGTGATCTGGGTCAGATTAATACTATGATTAGGGATTGGGTAAAATTGCTTTATCACCATTTTCAACTCTTAGGCACCAAATTTTAGCTAAATGCTCTACTTTAAAGAAAGGACTGTATTATATATTTCAAGAATGCTCTTCCTCCTTTAGCCAATTGAAACTAGTATTTTTGTTGTTGTTGTTAATTGCTTCTATAATTTGCTCAATACATAATCTGATACATAGTGTGCTCACAAGTCTGCACTTTGGCTTGAGGTACCTTCATCACATTTCATGGTGATGGAAGTAATTTGTTCATCTGCAAAGCTAAGACTCTGCCGAAGCTTGAACTGTTTGCAGTAAAAGAGAAAGGTGTGGCAGGAAATGTATCCAATCTCTGACTGCTGCATGGAAGGGAATGTGCTTTATGTATTGGGCTTAATTGTTGAAGGCATGACACAACAAAAAGAATCATACTTAATTATGAAGGATAACACAATGGTATTAACTTAGTTGTTCAAAGAAACACCAATACTACACATAGAAATCAACCTCTTTTCACAGAAATAATTACTGCAGGGTCTTGACTACTCTTGAGCCCTGAACAAAGCCAAGCATATTTTTGCATTGCCTTAAAGTAAACGGACAGGCAAATTGTGGCTCAAAGAGACAATGAGTCTCCTGGCTTTCCCTTTCAGTGCCTGAGTTCTTACATGCTGGTGCAACTAGGTCATACAGTGCAAGATTCCCTATTGTGGTTATTCTTTTTATTCACCTCTTACAGCTCCCCTGGATATTGGCAATAAAGGAGTGCTTTATTCCTTTATTCTCCCTCCTATCCTGCATAGCCATGCAAACTGGGTCACAATTTGGACCATAATTTGTAACACATCTGTGGATCCCTGCAACACTTTATAATCTACGTATGTTCGACCTGCCTGGAACTGTATAGACTTCGCAAGCATTTTATTTGGGGGTAGGGAGGGAGCAGTGCAAAGTGAATAGATAGTACTTTTTTTTTTTTTCAATCCTGTAGGAGAACAAAAACCATAAATGGTTTCATTATAATCGTATTTACTGCATTTGTGTCACTGCATAGCAACATCAACAGGGCTGAGATAATCAGTATGATTTCATATTTTATTGTAATGAGATTACATTGAAGTTTAACCTCTGCTCTTATTTCCTAGATTCCTTATATTTCATCCTATGTTATTTACATATAATATACAATGCATTTTGCCGTGAGTTACTATATGTCTCCAGAATTTTAAGTTTAATTGAGTGTAGTTTTTCTTCAGAAAGTTTCCCTGATTTGATTTTATTAATATGGAATAATATAACTCTCTTGACTGTTTACAATGACAGTTTTGTAAGACATTTAATTGTACATATATCATAGTCTCTAAAACAGTTAAGTTATTTAAATTAGATTAATAAAAAGTATGTCAAAAAATTAAACATTTACATGGAAAATGTTCATTGTAGGCTAGGCACTGTTTAACATTTCCTATTTTTACTTCATGACGATCCATTTCTTCCCCCTCTGACCCCGGTTAGGTGTATTACCAAATGACACAAAAGGAAAGATTTTGTGAGACTACTAAACACAAGTGCAATTGGAATGGACATAAGCCCTAACTTGAAATCTGATTTTACATAGAGTCCACTCATTCAAAGAGTGGTAGTAGAAATATTTCTAATACATCACGTAATCCAAGTCAAAGAGCATGGCTTCAAAACCCTGGACAAAAAGACTATTCTAAATGCACTTGATCATTCTTTTGCCTCTTCCTCTCACACATGCATGCCAGCTTAACTGAAGACATTGTTAGTCTTGAGCTGACACCACTTGTACCAATAAGACTTTTTTTTCAGGAGGATCTGGTTCCCTTCCTAGATAAATTGACCCATTTCACTGCTGCTTCTGAGCTGCTGGGCTTTCCTGTAATGGCTGCAAAGCCATTGCTTAGTTATCTTTAACCCCTGGTGTGATGCTTCGGGGTCTACCCACAGCAGAACTTACTGAGAGCTAAGAGAGGACTTGCCTGATATACTTTGTGAAGACTGGAATTCATCCCACCGACTCATGGTAACAAATCTGTTATTGATCAGGGCCAGATAAAATCCCACATGGCTGTGTAGGTAGAGAGCATGGAAATGGAATTGTTGAAAAAATATTTTAAAATTAAACATATATAATTTGTTTAGAAATTCCTCATGGGAGATGGAGATTTAATTTTTTGTTAAAAAAGAAATCCCCAAGTTTTCCAGCAAAAGAACAGTTTAGACAGAGTGCTGGAGACTTAAACACTACAGTGAACCAGGTTTAACCCAATTCTCTGTGGAATTATTTGTGGTACACTACAAAATACTACAAAATATTTGCATTATTCTTGAGAAGGCTGTGAAAGACATCCTTGGAGACTAAGCATCAGTCTTTGTTCAGAGAAAGTGGCTCAATCCTGCCATCTCCAGAACTGAAAAAAAGGGCCAACTCTCCCCTGTTTCCTGCACTTGCTGCTGCACTCTAGAAACAAAGCTGGCCTTATTCTGAGTTCAAGACAGTCAGATTGCAAGCTCATTTTAACATAGAATTACTGGCAATTAAAAGGAAACACTTCTACTACAAAAGGAAGCTCAAGACAGGCAACCTGCTCTGTCTGCTACCTGCAGCTCATTAACTAGTTATGTAAAAAATTTCATGAGAATTTGGTAGAATACTTATGTTGGCTTCAGATTCATTATTAAAAAAGAGATTAAATAATCTGGAGTCTCTTAAAGTAGAAGATACATTAAATAATCAATAAGTACAGGTTCTTTTCTCTGGAGCATCCTATATTTATGTGATAAGAATTTTTTCATCCCTTTCTGTATATATTTTTACTGATACAGGATTCTCCTCACCATCCTGCCCCCACAAAAACTCTATCTATCTATCTATCTATCTATCAATCTATATCTATCTATCTATCTATCTATCTATCTATCTATCTATCTATCTATCTATCTATCTATCTATCTCTGCTCCTTAACATTTGATAACACAAACTGTATTCTTTCTCCAAAACACACTGGTGGAGCAGCAGGAAGACCTGCCCAGTGAGAGCAGTGATTGTGGGGTAATGGTCTCTTTTTCTCATACGTCTCCCACTTAGGCTGTCTTGCATAGCCTTATATTCAGCACTGAGCCCTGCCACTTGTGCCTTGTGCTTGCTGCTGTGTGTTTCTTTTTGCATTTGTTCCAAGTGTTTCAACTGAGTTTTCTGTTCTTGGCATTCTGTTGGATAAAAATTTCAGCTGTAATGGTAATGCCTTTTCCAAAACCAGGGTTTACAGAAACAAAGGAGAATTGTTCAAAACATTCTGATAAAAATTTAACATCAACCCATCTTGGAAAAGGCACTTAAAATTTCTGAGGTGTTGTAAAGGGCTGAGTTTTTTGTCATCCATAGAGAATTTTTGTCCCAACGCATTGAAGTGTGAAGACAGAAAAGAAAAAAGTTTGTAGATGCTCAGTAGCAGCTTGCTAGATTTTTGGCAGCAAAATTATCCTAATTTTCCAGTCACACCAATCCTCCCAACTTTTGTGTGGCAGACAGCTTGCACACCATCACAAAGCTGAGGCATTTTGTTACTCTAAAATGTATTAGTTATTTTACAATATCCCTAGAGACAAGTGACATTTTACAAGATGAGGAAATGAGAACAGCAATGGCAGCAAAATTAAGATAATTCTTCTTTTTTTTCCCCCTTCTTCCAGCATATCTCTTACTGAAAATTATCAAATCCATTGTACAATCCAACTATACTAAACTGCATAAATGTACAGAACTGAATTTTTGGGTCCTGGGAGTAGGATGAACAGAGTGCAACAGAAATGTACTTCCAAATAAATGCAGCAGCTCCATTGGAAGAATATTTCTCTAGTTCACTTGGCAAGATATACCCTTCCCATTTTAATACAGTAAGGTCTAAGTCCACTTTCTATATAATGCAATGAAAATAGACGCAATTTAGTAAAAAGAGAATTTGTCTTACTGTATTTCATAACTGCTACATATGTGTCTGTGTGTTTGTAAATACAATTTCTCAGTGTCCAAGAATTAAATCCTTGCCTCATAATGCTAGTAATAATAATAATAGTGGTGTCCTTAAATTCTATGGAAAATAAAGATGGTCTATTACTTTCATTAGGCACTGGTAAGGGAGTGCGCACAGGTCACAGAATGCAAGCTATTAAGATTGAAGGCATCTGCACAAACAGCCTTGACTGCTTTTTAAAGGCTAAGCTGCACAATTTGTCTTTCATTAAGAGCTGTTGTGCAGTTTTGTGATTTGTAGCCAGCTCAACTGAGCTTCCAGAGTGTGTACTTCTATTTTGAGATCTTGTCAATAAACAAATAAGACATATGCTTCAGTGAGTCATCTGAGCAGAGCAGGCTATCACAAGAATCAGTTGACCTGTACTTCCTTCCTGCTACTGAATCTTTCTCTACCTTTTCTTGTTAGCACAAAGTGTGTCCCTGTACACATCACAAAACAGAGAAGCCAGGGATGGCAAGACAAGGTCTCTTTCATCCATATGGGTTTATTTGTGTTCTGCTGGCACCGTTATAGTCATACAGTAACCAACATAAATTTTTAGTTTTATTATCACCTCTAAAAAGAGACAGAAATGTGAAAATTGAAGCCAGAAGGTTTGTATCACAGGATTAATTAGGCAGGGCCAAGTGGAGTCACACTCCTCCTGGCAGTGAGTGCCTCAAGAAGGTGCCTGCCTTCAATTATGGAGTGCACAAAGCAATTAAAAACCCTGTTTCTTTTTCCTGCGGTGTTACTTGTTGAGAAACCTTTTTTCTTTCTTTTTTTCTTTTTTTTTTCTTTTTAATTCTCTGGAGGTCTGAACTGGTTTGAGGTGTAATCTGCTAGGGTAGATATTCATGAAAAATTGATTTAGCTGAAACTTAAGTGCAATAGGTTTAAAATAAACCTGAAAGGAATGAACAGTGTGTTTCTCAGCTGAAATTTTATTGGCCATTTTTTAAATACACACACACATGCACAGAAGACCAGATAATTAAGGATCCAGACATTATGGATCCCCAGGAAAGAATTTTGTCACTGGGACACATGAATCAAATCAGCCACTCAATGCATTTCCTTAAGCCATGCAGCACACTTGATTAACGTTTTCCTCAGTACTTTTTGCAGATATATGAAAGTTTCTGAATGGCAGGGTTGTGTGTGTCAGTTTTAAACATATGTTTCAGGCAGCCGTATTCCATGGTCCATTGGAAATTAGTACTCTGTTTCACCTGTACCTCGTTTACAGGATGTGAGAGCCTTTCTCTGGATTTACGAGCCTCTTTGCTCTCCTGGTGTTACCAGGAGCTTTACCACCATCACTGACTCTGACCCTTTGTACCAGGACTCGACATCTGATTTTGTGCAGCTGGACTTGCACATTAATGCTTTTGCCACATTCCTTTCAAACACCCAGCTAACTCCTTCCTCTCCTGTTATTTCCCATGACAGATAAATAATTCAAAATATGATATAAAGTATGGTGTATATCTGGTTTAAATAGTGCTCGATCAAGACGTGTTTCAGCTATAGCAATGACTTCATACTTCCTGTTGAGTAGGGAGAAGCAAAAAGATATTTAAATCGATAGAATAAGGGAGCCATAGCAGTGGATACTGCAGTGCATGTGAGTTTTCTTCACAGGTATTATGTGACAAAAAAATGTATGATAGGACATTAAAAAGATGTAAATAATGACCACTGGTTTATTATTGTTTCTAACATTGGAATGCCTATATTCCCAGGCTTCCTCATTAATGTTGCCTGAGAAGTAATTACATTTTTGAACAAAAAAAGTAGTGGGTAATGGAGATTTTTTTTCTCCCATTGTGCACTTTAATTTTATTATTCCCTAGTTTAAATATAACTCACAGAAGAATGAGAAAATTCTTTATAAAGGTCATTAAATAAATGTTGCTGGAACAAATCTTTAAACAGGATCATCACTGAAATGGGAAGTTATGCATATGGAACACTTTTACTTGTAGTACAGATTAAACAGTTGGCAAAATAAAGCTTTAGATTGCCAGACATTATGTGTCACTAGAAATCAATTCTGACAGATTTTATTGAGGCTTTTACCCATATTATTGCTGCTATTTTTTTTTTTCAGTTAAAAAAAAAGGAGGAAGAGGATTGACTTTTTCATCACAGGTCAGCCCATTTGGCAAAGGCTATCCTGTCACATGGCACACTGTTATACCCATTTTGATTTAGTGTGCATAGTATGTTTATCAGTGGTGAATGTCAAAATGACAATAGTTTCACATTGCTGAGCCATTGCCAGAAGAACTCACACATTCTCTTATGATTATTTCAAGATATTTTTTAAAGTTTCAGCAGTTCCACCATACATATAAAACAAAACATAGCAAAGACTTTTTTCTTTCTTTTCCAAAGTTATTTTTCATTTGGTCCATGAACCTTAAATAAGTATTTCTTAAAATTAGCTGACAACTAGGGGATAGCAGAGCAATATTCTTTCTCTCAATTAAATATCTTGTCACAGGGATAAAACCATAAATTTAGTGCTGGTGGATTTTGGAGTTAGGTTGCCATATTATCTATATGTTGTTTTCTTCAAAAGGTCATATACATTTGTACATACAAACTTCAGTATTTTTGTAAAAAGCCTTCAATTTTCACACCAGTTGGGGGGTTACTGATGCAATTTACTTAAGGGGATACGTATACATACATACGTATGCACACACACCAGGACAGTCACAGCAGAACTAGATAAAAGAATACATCGTATTTGCATTGAAAATCCAATCCTGGTATTAACTGCCTTTTGTACTGCAAAGAGTAGATAGGATTCAGCTGCAACACTTTTAGAAATAATTAGGAAAGGCTGTTACATTCTTAGTGCAGCTACCTTGGACCCTGCTGCCACACGATGTGTCTGAGGCCAGAAGTTTTGAGCTCTACAGAAAGAGTGAGAGTCACACTGTTAGCAAAAAGACTTATAATAGACTGAAAAAACACCAAAGAATCAACAGCTTTACAAGTGTTTTAGGATATTCACCAGCAAATAACAAGCTAAAAAATAGGCTGTGGTCCCAGTGTCAGTAACTTTATTCACCGCTGCAGGTGGGTGAAGAGTGAGCTGAATATGATGTGTTTCAACCACTGACATTGAAACTTGTCTTTATAAAGTATCTCTGTACTGGGAACTGAGGCTTCATTGTGTGCAAAAGATCAGTCTTGCTGGCTTTAAGAAATAAGAAACACATTTTTTAGGCATCTTGCTTACTTTTGATTATCTTTCCTCCTCTCCTCAAGTTTTCTTTATCCAATCTTCAAGACAAGTTCAAAAGGCTCATTTGGTTAAGATAGCAACAGAGGATATGGATAAAATTGTTAAATTTCTGACTTTGCTTGGTCTATCTGGGCAAAGGCAAAGGGCTGAAGTCTCAAGTAAACAAATATGTTGTCAAATTTCCTGTGAAGCCTCATACTAAAGAGATTATAAGAAAAATAATTAGGGACAAAAACTTAATAACATAAACCAAACAAAAAGTGAAACATTTTGGAACTCAGTTCCCATTTTGATTGAAGGTCCATGCTTATGCACTGTGATTTTTTCTGGATATGAAGATTATACAGATGCTCTCCCTAGGCATTGCGCAGGAACCACCAGATTGCACACTGACAGGGTGGGCCTTGCTGTGCTGGTGCAAAGCACTGACTTGAGCCCTGCTGTGCTGAACTCCCCTGTGAGAGCCTTTGAGAGGAGCAGGGGAGGCATTGCTCGAGGCCCCTTACTGCTCCTTCCTGAGAGGCCAATACTCCTCCATTATTACAGGTGTGTGTGTGTCTCTCTTTTGTGCTTCGTGCTGCACTATACAGCATCATACATCGACAGCGTGTGCGTTTACTCACCTAAAGGGAAAGATATTTGTCTTTTGAATAACATTAACAAAATCAGGCTTCATATAGTGATTTGGTTCATTTACACATAGATGGACTTTATACAGATATGTTGTGAGACCAAATTTTTTTAGAAACTTTTTTAGTAGGTAGTGACTACAATGGCATCAGATTTAGCAGGACTTCTACGTGTGGTTATTTGGGAAAAAAGAATTCAAAGAGTAGAAGTTTGAGGTGTGAGACTGTTCAGTGGGAGATTCTCCCAGGTTCCTTTATTACAAATATTGACAAACACTAATTGAAATCCTTAATAATAAAAGAAAGATGCAATATTGGGAACAGAGACATTCAACTGGAATTTTGTAGAGATGTAAGGCAGGCAAAACTGCAAGATATTAAAAGAAGTAATCAATGTGTCCCTTGTCATTTTAGGGTCTATTTTAGAATAAAAATAATTGTACTTGTATCTTTCCTATTCTTTCTTAATTCCAGTAGATAATTTTTAATATAATTATTTTTTGAGGATAAAACTCACTCTTGACTTGGGGTATCTATCATATGAATTAAAGGTCATTATGAACTAGGAATTCTCCTATTTGTGTGTTAATAACACCCAAAGTTGTGATTACTTCCAGAAATATTTTTCAGGACTTCATTTGCATAATAACCTTTTTTTCCTGCCTTTTTATTTTTTTCAGAAAGGAGAAGCATCACTGTGAGAGCATAAAAAACAGGTTTTATAAGAGTTTACACTAAGATACACACAGAGTCACCTAAGAAATTATTTAATAAATAATTAATCAGATTGGATAATTTGTTTCTAAAATAAGGGCAATTTCAGTAAATATTATCTTATTCAAGTAATATTTGTATTGAGAAAATAAGATATGACATCTCTGCCCATCAGAGGAATGGAGGGAGTCATCCTTAGTCAGTCAGTATGAGTAAAGGAAAATACAAGGATTATCCAGTTCTTTGATGGATAGGCGAGATATTTTTCAGTGTTTCCTGCTTTTGGTTTGTAAGACAGAGTCAAATCATATAATTTGTCAATCATCCACGTGTAGGACTGCCTTATTATTTTGAACTAAATGTAAAGTGTAGACATATCTTCGTATCTGTAGAGCCCAATCAGAGCATGTGTTTCTTCCATCACCTACTCCAAGGATCATTCAGCAGTGCACTCGAAGGTGTTCACCTACTCCAGCCATAGATCATGATGTTAAATGGTGACTAACACCACATTTTAACTGCCCATTATCTCTTACCACCAATTTAAATTCTGGGAAAAGTTGCCTTGTAAATGAACATCCTCCCTTGGCTTTTATATAAAATACTACTACTCTAATAATAATGCAGGTCCATCATCTTTAATAAATTAAACAGGACCTTCATTCTCCTTTAATAGCAGTACAGGAAGTCTGAAACTTCTTCTTAAGCCCTTAAATTTAGGGGAACACTAAAGGAGATGCAAATTCTCAAACATAATAGTATTTCTGGTCAGCTACATAGAAAATTTCACTAAATGGCCAAAGTAGGAGACCACAGTTTCTAACTAGATCCAAATAGGTCAACACTAGCTAATAAATTTTGATCGACTGGTTGTTCTTTGGTGGGGAATGAACAAAATGAAGGGCCATGAAAAAGAGATATACAATAAACTAAAACTGCAGCATTGGTTTGTTCTCATATAGTGTCTGTGTGATGGATTAAAAAATAATAACAACTTTCTCCAAGGTTCTCATCACAAAAATCAATTTGACTGAGACACGGGCGTTTGTTATTACTATTTTTAAGCAAAAGCCTTATTGACAGGAATTTGTTTTATAAGAAAATACCATATAAAATTATACTCCACAAATAAATATCACGAAGTGAAGGAAAGTATTGTATTAAATTTACTTCTCATAAGGCAATTGCAAAATCCAGTCACAATACACAGAAAAAGTCCATATTTTCTGGTTTCCACCAATAAAAATTTTTAACAGAAAATTTTTAATGCATTTGCACAATAAATAGAAATAAATACAAACTTCCAAAAGACACAAGTACTTGCAACTCATCTGACACATGGATTTCTTTTTTTCATTGTTTTTAAAAAATGAAACACACATGCAAAAAAATCTCACCCCAAAACACAGCAACTCTAAGTTTTGTATATCTCGTAGGACAGAGCCACAGCTTCCAGTGGACAGACAATGCATTCTGTATTAAAGGCTAATGCATTTATATATTTTCTTGCAGCTATGAAAGCATAGTTATTATGAACCCGTTGCTAAAGTAATTAATGGGGGAAATGAAGCAATCTTAGAAATTATTTTCACAAGTTGATTTGGGAGAATGTAGAATGATTATGTTTTTGATGGTAAAATAATTACTTCAGTGAAGTAAATAAAACTAATACTACTGATTTGAAAAGGACAGAACTTCGAAGTATTTTTCTGTGAAATAAATCATATGTACACTTTTAGATATCAAAGAAAATGGAGAGAGATAACGCAAATATGTTTATGGGAGTTTCAAATGCAAAAAACACTCCGCTTCAAAGGCACAGTAAGTGTTTCCATCCCTTATGCATTACCAAGGATTATGATTCCTGAGGCTGATACCTTGGAAGTCCATGTAAACAGAACACATTTAACCAATACGTACCTACAACCTAAAGGTATAAAAAGAAGAGTGTTTTCCATTTTTGCTATACTTGTTATCTGAAATTGCAATAATGTTCCATAAACAGTGCTCACAAAGCCTTGGATATTGCTGTTTGATGCCATTTGTTTATAATGGTGTGACTGCAGTTATAAGTATTACAGATTTTTGTCTTACTTGATATGATGCAGAGAGATCTTGTCAGGGAGTTTTGTTTCTTATTCTTCGGCTGACTCTTGACTGGGCTGAGCAATGTGCCTGGAGAAGTGTCAGCTTCAACCAAGTTTTCCCCACAGTGGCAATATTTACATTCTCCTTGGAGCACACTTAAAGCCTGGCTGCCCTTCCTGTCCCACTGCCTGGAAAGGCACTAGCTGTGCTGCAGGAAAAGATCACAGGGCAGGGGACAGAAGCCAGCTCTAGCCCCTTCTCTTTTGACAGTTTTACCCTTACTTTCAGTGTGAATTGGGTGGTCCTGGAGGTTTCTGCTCAGCAAACTCCTCTCCCATCTTGTGGCAGTTTTGCTGATGTGAGGCAGACAAAAGAATCAGGATCCCTTTTACAAGGCTGCATAGTGGAGGAATTATAGGGTAAGGAGCAACAGGTGTCCACAGTGCTGCAATGGTGACATGCTTGGCTTTAAGCACAGCCATAATGTCAGTTATTAACAAAAAAGTGAATAATAGGAACGGACATTAGTGTTGTTTACGAGTTACAGAGAAGGAGTTATTTTATTTGTGTTGTGCAATAGTTCTGCTTTATTTCAGAGGTTTTTTTTCTTTTCATGACATTTCATCACTTCTCATTTCCCCCAAATTAGATTGTAAACCAAAGTGTTCATTCTTTATTCCAGTCTCACAGAAAAAAAGAAGGAACAACAAAACCCCTGTAAAATAAACATTGCATAGATTTCAATGTACAGTTTATGCTTTTTAGTACATAGTTACGATGCATTGGTAGAAATAAGCTCAGTAATGTTGAAAACAGAACAAGAATATTGTTTAATGTTTAAACAGATAAAACTAGATATAAAGTGTTTGAAAGTAATTATAATTTTTTTCAGATAAAACTTAGTTCCTTATTTTTCATTCACAGTAGGGAAAACTAAGGGAATACAAAGCAGTAGAAGATGAAAAAATCTTCTGAAGTGCTGGCATGACTTCATCATCGGTTGTGAAAACTTTAACTCGGAACACGTTCCTAGTTTAGCTAAAAATTCACTGTACACCTTAATCCATGTCACATAAGATTATTCTGCTGCGTGACACAGGTGTCACTGAAGGCTTCCAGAATATATGAGATTACTTTTGTTCTTTAGACAATTAACAAGATTTCTGTCTTACCCTCTGTGACAGTTACAGAAGTACTGAACTTACCAGAGACAGAATAACATAAACCTTCATACGTGAGCATACGTAATCATTTTATCATGATGCTCTCAAACAGCAATCTTTTCCCTTCTTTTCACTTGAACAATTTCTCTTAGAATTGTTTAATGTCAATGCTTATATCAAGCAGACTAGAATATTGTATACTAGAATATTATATACTAGCTAGAATATAATATATACAGACTAGAATATTATATACTAGCAGTATATATTTGGCAGTAAATCAGAGAAACAACTCAAATTAACAAACAAAAATAAAACAAAACCAAAAAAGGTAAAGTTGGCAACAAATGGAAAGATATTTCAGAATATTTCCAATGACCACTGGCACCTGGAATATAATTTAGAATTCTCAATCTGCCATAACTCAGTTGGAAATTTCAGCAAAAAACTTGGGGAAAGTGAAAGCACAGGCACAGGACTATCGAGGTGCACAATGAATAACATATATATAACTCTTATAAAAAACCCCCAATGCAGTCCACAGAAACTGTTGTCTGAACCACCTGTGGCATTCTCTGAATGAATTAACCTTACCTCAGCCTCTTGCACACTGCAAGTACAATGATACTGTAGGAATGTTCAGTTCAAAGTAATTCAGGAGATTGAAACATGGATGTTTAAAGAGAAATAGTAACTACTTTTAGCTGAGAAAACTCTCTTCTGGAGTACTCTGCTGATTAACAAAGCTGTCTGTGAAATTCATGATGCCACCAGAAGATCAGAGCAGAGGAGGATAAAATGTCCATTCAGAGATCAGAAAATTGATTTTACTGGCTAAAAAAGTCTTTTCTCCACTGAAAAAATGTATTGTGAAATTCATTAGAACTGAGTTATATTCTACAAGCACAGTGGTTTTTTATTTTTATTACCGGTTAGTATTTCATTTTAATTGCACACCACTATAACTCCTTGAGAATGTATACAAGCAGGCTTATGGAAAGCTGAGAGAGACACTAAAGATCATAACTTTTCTAAGAGATGGTGCTGTTGTTATTCAGGGGTTTTTCTGAGTCCTATACGAAGTCCTCAAAATCTTGGAGAGTATTGGAAGCATCTGCCCTCTACCCTCCTTTTAAACTACTGTGGCTGAGACAGTGATTAGAAATGGAAAAAAAGGTTCTTCTGCTTGTAATACAAAGCATTTGCTTCCCTGGCTCGTTTGTCCTCCATCATAGATTGGCATCTTGTCAGTAGGTGCTATAAATATGTCTGCTGGAAAAGATCAAAAGGCTACTCAGTGACGAAATCTAGCACAAACATGGTATAGTGTCTTTTCTTCTTTACAAACCCTCTATGTTGAAATCAGCTCTTTAAGTTCTAGGCAAAGTTTAGGAACCACTCAAAGATAATTCTAGAAAAAAAAAATAAATAAAGGCAGAACAGCCAGCTGTCAATAATATTGATAAGAGTTGCACCTGAAATTATAACTTGCTTTCTTAGACCCTAACTCATATATACCATCATTGCTTGAGATATAAAATATATTTTTTTATTCAGCAAACTTATGTTCTGTAACAGACCTTGAAATAGTGCTGGAAAGTTTAGAAACAGTGCAGTGGAGACAACATTATGTGCACATAGATGTTATTCATTCTGACACCATTTCCCATTATACACTCCAATTCAGTCTACCATGAGCAGAGCTCTGAATCCCAGAGGACCAGCTGTATCCTGTTGTACCAAGGCATCCCTCATCCCAGTCATCTTTTGCTCCTTCCCAATCAAATACCCGAGAACCAGCTCTCTGCTGACAGAAATCCAGTGCCAGAGTACTGACTTCCAATGCCAAGAGAGGAGCCTAGGCAGACCTATGGCTCTGAAAATTACTAGACCTGCTTTTTTGTAACAACGGTTATTTCATAACTGCAGCAAAACTGCAAAGCCCTCTAAGTCTACATTTCCTCTGGCACTGCACTGCCCTGTGTGCTTTTTTGGCTTTTGGAGGCAATTGTTTGAGATGTTCTCCTAGTGACATTTACAAAATCTGAGTTTGGGGGTTTTTTTCTGCATGGTGGAAGTTATAGAAGGTTCTCAATCCTTGAATGTGTCCTCCTTAAATTAGGTATATTATTGGTTCCAATAAAAGCCTAAAGAGAAGCTACTTTCAGATCATACAAAAGAACCTAAATTTCTAAATAAGTACTACAAAACTTTGAGAAGAGGTCAATGTATATGAAAATGGTGAAGGCTTGAACATGAATAGCCAGTTGCTGCTTGGAGTCTTGAGTGATAGATTTTGGCTGAATGACTGACTAAATGCAAATATAACTGCATTTGCTGCTTTTAGTGCATAAGGACTCAGTTCAGAGACTAGTGAAAATATCTCACCCAGCTCAGGATAGGATAAGTTATTCCACCTAGCAGGATCATAAGAAGGTCCAGGTGACCCAATACCCCTGAGGTTTGTTTGGAGTGCTTCTTTTTCTGGGCTAGTGCTGCAGCACCACATATTCTTTTAGAAAATGGGTGAAGTAGTGAATACAAACTTCACAATATTCTGTAAAGTTCAAGAAGTGTCCTAAATGCAAAATAAAAATAAAGCATTATTACTGTAAAAGCAATAAACATATTCATCCGTAGGGATCTAAAAGAACCTTGCATAATAAAAGGGTAGTAAAATGATCTAACTCTTGAGCATAATGGCTCGTTCTTGGTTACAAACATGCTGGGTTTTATGTAAATAAATCTGCAAGAATTTTAATGACAGTGTCTGTTCTGGAGAATAGGATTTTTTAATTTTATTTGATCAATGTCGGAGAGAATAAAACATCAGAACTATTATTTTCTATTAAGTGTATCTGGCATTGGCATAAACAGTCTACTTTGCCAACAATTTGAATGGGTAAAGAAGTAAGAAAAAAGAGTTTGTCAAACTTAGTAAAAACTTTATCATCTACATAAAAGGCCTCACCTACTTACACCTTTTTGTTTGAAAATATTTTATAAAACCAAAATCCTGTTGATATTGTTCAGCTAAAAAAAAAAATAAAATCTCACACATGTAAGAGTTTGAATGTCTGGCTCATCACAATTTTAATTGTAAATCCCAGGAAATGCAGAATATGAAAATTAAATTAGGAAGTGCTCAATGGATTGCAGAGTAGTAAATTTTATTAAATTTCTTTACAAAATAACATTTGGAAAATAATTTAATAAAAAGCTGTATGTGCCTTACTAAGAAACAATGAAAAAGGTTCAAGCAGTTTTTAGTGGATCTAGAATATTTTTTTTCAATGTCTGTGGTCCTAGGCAAACTGTGCCTCAAGAAAATGTGAATTGATCAAAATATATGTACCTTTAATCTAATACATAATTTATGTATAGATTACTGAAAATATAATTTATGACAAACAACAGCATGACTCTTTAAAGCTATTTTATATGGGCACTCTTCATGACAATATAACAAACTGTTAACCAGTCTTGCAGAGTTGCAATCTAGTGTTCGTCACAGACAACACATTTAATTTCAATTTTTAAAAAAATGTATTCCCAAACTGTACAGACATATGTAGTATTCTTAGCAGAAGTCATAACCTGCTGCCCATATCTGTTCTGCTGTAAAAATCCACATTTTACGACACGGGCAAAACATTAAATTTATATATGCTTTTTTTCATATTGGTGTACATGGCTCTCATACCAAGAACATCTATTTTTCAAAAGATTGTTTCTTGGAGAGACAAATCAGAAGTCTTCTCGTATTTTTGCTTCTGTAGCAGTACTATGAACTAGGTATGAAAAGAAAGAGAACTAGAAGAACACACATTTTCTATGTACCTTGGAATAACTGTGTAGTGTTAGACCTTATTGCTGAAATATATAGAACTTGTGCTATTTGGACAAATAGGATGAAGATTTCTGGTTTGACATGAAGACAATATTAAACCTGAATTTAATCATGCTGGTCCAACCAATATTGCAGTATCATCTTTCCAACTGCAGTTTCATGAAAGACAATTACACCAATATATTCCTTTCAGGATAGTTATCATTCCATGAGGCTGTTGCATTGTCCTCAGAGCAAGACCTCCAAATCCTCTTAACCAAAAATCTCTTCCACTACCAATCTGTGGCAGTATTTTTCTAAGTCACCTTGTCGTGGAAGCCTACTGAGTGAACAGCACAACTAATTTGGACAAGAATTTTCCACCAGATGCAAAGAAAATTCCGATGTTAAGAAGAAAAATCCCACTTTCTTTCTACAGGACGCTGTTCAGTACAAGCCATTCAGAGTCCTTCTGCTTTAGGTCACGAAACAGCTGGAACACTGCTTAGATTGATCCACTTGATTAACTTAATTAGTATGGCTAATAATATTAATAGCAGAGAGTTGCTCATCACTACATTATTTGTAATGTGTAATCCACACTGTCAGTGGATACACCAAGTTCATGAAACGTCTAAAAAAAACCAAAAAAAGAGTAAATAATGTAAAATCTTGTTTTCAGATCCTCTGACATTGCCAAGAACAAGAATAGCGCGTGAGACACCTTGTAGATCTCATCATCATGAACTCAGAGTGATAGTTCTGAGGACATTGATGTCATCAGCTCAGGAGAGTGTCTCACACCGAGGACTCACTCCTCACTGTCCTAGTGCCTTACTTAATAGCCTGGATGCTTCTCTTTAATACAGCAGGTTGCCTTCCATTCCTGAGGATCAGCAGATAGCGCAGGAAGGCTTTTATTTCATGCCTCATTTCTTCCAATATCCTTGGAATGACTTACCTCACTCACATTCTCCTGGCAGTTGTGGAAAAAGAAGAGAGTTGCAAATGAATTGTTATTTCCTGTATCTGTGCACACAGGTGTAAACATCACAGCACAAGGGATACAGAGAGAATTTTTAACAACAAAGATTTCAGTGACAAAAATGGTTATCTTAGCAGCCCTCAGTCCAAACGGGTGGGGTGGCCAAATGCCTGTGAATTAGCTGAGGGGGAGTTTTAGTCAGTATTAATGTGATTCAAAGAAAAATACTATTGATTTAATTAGGGTTAATTGGTGCCTCATCAAGGAAGAAGGTTGCCTGCCTTCTATGTCCTAGAAAGGCCAACACGCAGCTCCTATCTGAGACATGGCTGAATTGCCTATGTGTCACTCAATCAATATCTATGTGACATTCAACATCTAAGCACCAAAATGCTTTGAATATTCCTTTTGAATACATCCCCTTGTTCAAATGCAAGATGGGGGACATATGCACTAATCACATTTCTACTGTGGATCTGTCAAACCACAAAATTTTTGTGAAAACTACAGGAGTTTTACAAGAAAATCAGTTGCCTGTCAGCGAAATATGCTTTGCCTTAATAGAGTCACATGGCAAATCCCAATGATTTGGAATTTTGTTCAATTGTTGAGTTTTGTTCAATTTTCAGATTTTATTTTAAGAATTTTACCTGGAAACCAGGTAGAAGATACAGACAGCTAGTAAAAAAAAAAAATTAAATTAATCACTAATGTTCTGCAATAGAAAGTGTAACATTGATCAGTAAATAAATATAAACAATATAGGCACTGAAGAGTTTCACAATGAATCTAAATTTAGAAACTCACATCTTTTAAAAATAACTTTCAATTATAGTCTGTTCTCCCCTCCAGGAGTCCATCCCAGCTTGCCATTATGAACAGTGGACTGTGGTACCTGAAACCACATTTTTTGCACAGCAAATATTGCTTCAGCGCCAAGACTCCTCCTTCGTCAAAGGGGCAGAGGTTCCCTTGGAAGGTGGCACCCCTGGCAAGAGTTTTTGGTCAACTCAGCTCATTCAAAAAAGTGACAACCGTGAAAACAGGGCCAAAAGTTGTTATACCTACTGGCTCTGCCATACCTAGTGCTGCTAAGGGGTTGGATATGGTAACTGACTGTTACCTTTTTTTCTTCAGGCAGATGTAAGTTCACTAAATACACACAAAGGTGAGCAAGTGTGAGCCAGTGGTGTATATAAAACTAGAAAGCTGCAATTCATAGGAGGTTGCTCTTGTAATACATGGTAGACTTGAACAATAACATTCCAGTAATGTTTAGTCAACAAGAATGGCAGGGCTATTGGCAAAGGAGGTAGAGTAAAACTCATTTTCCTACAGCAGCATTGTGTGATGCACCTAAAGTTAAGTACAATGTGGCACTTCAGCCTTTTGGCTTTGACTACGAATTCACAACTCCCCTTAGAGAAAAACCTGTAAGGAAAGAAGATTTAGAAGCAAGAAAGGAAAAAAAAGGCAGACAAAATGTGAAACAGAGCCAACCCTGTTTTTCCTTTGTCTCTTCTTCAGTCTTCCGCATCCTTTTGTATTCTGTGTTGAAACCAGAATCAACTATGCAGTATTTATAGTGATGTTACTCTCCTGATAAAGTATTGCACAGGCTGTGCCAACAATCTAGGGCTCAGCAGGGAAGCTGTGAGACAGCTATTTTTGTAATGTTCAAAATTATACTAAATTAATAAAAATAAAATCTCCTGCTGGGCTTCCAGTTTTAAATAGCACATTGTGGTGTAAATTATCAGAGCATCAGGGTTCTGCTAATTTAGTACATATTATAACACTGAAGACATTAAAAGATCATAGCATTTTTCATTTTAAAAACTACACTGTGAACTGGCTGAATAATTTCAATAGTTTATACTAAGAATGGCTAATATATGCTCAATGGGATAGAGGGAAATGGGAAAACTGCATATCATAACTTTTAGGGCTTTGAAGGTATAATTGTTTAGAACTCTGTCAGAGAGGATTCTGCCTGTTCCTCAGATTATGGCAGCCTAACTTACTAAATTATCACCTTCTAAAATTAGAATGCTACTTAAAAATAATAACTATACATAATTTTTTATTAAAGCAAGATGACATATTTCCTAATAGGAAAAAAAAAAAAAGATTGCTTTAGAATAAGAGAACTTCCATTGTCTCATACCTGTATGGAAAACTTCTGCAAAGCAGTGCTGAAAATCCTACCACAAAGCATATATTAGGTTAGATAGTCATCAAGCATACACCTTTTGAAATCATACGGAAAATACCCATTAACTTACAGAGAAGGAATGAGCTGAAAGCATTTAGTCAGATGTTGGGCAGCATGAAGTGCTAACTTGTGTGCAAGACCAAGTCCTAAGCAGAGTAAAAGAGAAAGATGATGACACACGTTTCCAGAGAAACAATGTTAAAAATAAAAATGTCCACTTGACAGTAAACCCACGTATTGGCTCCTTAGATATTTCCCCCCTACAACTAGAAACCTCTTACGGCCATTCATCCCTGGTAGAAAAGGATCAGAGAAATGGCAAAACAAAATGGGCCACTGTTAACCAAACTGTCTGGTACGCTTTGGCAAGGTTAGGCAGACTGAGAACAGCATGAGCGCTTTGCAGGTACTTATTGCTGCCACCCCCGGGTGGAGCTATGCCCAGGATAATGGCAACAGGACATTTGTGGGGAAAGTTCAAGCAAGACAACGGGCTGAGACATCTCTTCCCCACACCAGTTTTTTCTGTCTGCTTTTGAAATGCTAGAAGCTGTGTTTCAAAGCATGGAAGACTTATGACTACTGCTAGCATTTGTGTTTGCTCATGCCAGATTATATATTTTCAAAAGTACTGCTTGTTAAGTAAATAAAAGACAATATAATTTTGGCAATTACTGTGTTTACAGGGAGATGGAACAAGGTGAAAGTCACTGGCATTCTTGTTGAGCTAGCTGATAAAATGTGACCTGAAATAATGTGTTACTAGTGAAGTCATGCACAAAATCCCTAGACCCAGTACACTGAGACCGTGTCCTCATTGTGAAGAGAGCAATATTCATACTGTGCTGTGGCAGCCTAATATGTGTGTATCATAAAATACTGAACAAGCAAATAAAAGTAAGATAACTGCAACTTCTTGGGATGACTTTTGGACAGCAGTTTATCAAAATTTACATGTAAAGCAGCTCAACTCTTTCAGAAACCTTGAGTCTGAAAAAAACCCTCTTTTCGACCCTGATCAGGTACTGCTTTGCTGGCTCACTTGGGTTTTCATAAAGGGTGAATTGACTTAGAACGCCATTGAATTCAATAGAAAATCATAAAACAGAAATCAGTGTTGCTGCTGTAATGCAGAAAACTGACCAAGATACTTAAAATTATTTTATTTTTTTTATCAGAAGCTGGCAATTTTTCAAAACTGGAATTTTTAATACAATTGTAATGATTGAATAAAAGCTTGGAGAATGGGGAATAACTGATTAGCAACATCTCCCTTTCCACCAATCTTGTGGCATCTCAGAGGCCCACTCGGCACCTGGGAGAGCAGCAACTGAATTTTTGGTTTTCAAAATTATTCTAAATTATTTGAATCTGGGTTTTCAATATTATGTGTCAGTAGCATGATCATTGTCTACACTGGATTCAACAGCTGAGTATGAATGTTAATCCTGAGTATATGAAAGAGCTCAACCTGATTTTCATTTCTTACTAGGCTTCCAAATCAAACTTTTCTTTGTGATGTCAAATTCTGATTTACTAGCCAACATCAATGACAGAGTCAGAAAATTATCTGAAAATTCCCAGGTTTTGGGGCTTCACCACTGTGAAGAGATTTTTTTTTCCACCACTCAGCAGTTCTGTTCTTCCCTCCCAGTTGCTCAAGTGGGGACAACACCTTTTCCCCCCTTTCCCAGAGGACGTCAGAGAGGGCAAACAGTTTTCGTCCATAAGATATCTCAGGAACAGGGGCTATAAATGTGACATCTGTAGTAGTATGAACACTGAGAGAAATGAGGCCATGACTGAGGCAAGCTTTGCTCCTTGCTCTCTGGAGCAGGGAGGCTGTGTTCAGCCTGTCTGCTGAGGGCAGACTCCTCAGATGGGAACTCACTCTGCAAGCCATACCATGTCAATATTGTGACAGTGAGGGTGTTAATTATTAATTCATATGATAAATACAGTGCCCAAGTTGAGCTTATACCCTGCCTTTGTGTAATTTGTTAGTACAGTAAACTTAGAAAAGAGAAACAGGCAAAAAAGATGCAGGGAAAAGGACACATAGATCCATAAAGCTAGTTAGTGATATATCTTCTTGACTCATATATAATTTTTCTCAGGCTTCTGTTGAGCATCTATGAAGCCATATTTTACTGACCCTCTTCCAGAAAAATCCATGTCTAAATAAGTGGCCATGCAAATTTATCTGGCTTTAGAAAGTAATATTCAGTATTAATACAAAATTAATATTTAGACCGTGCTTGTTGTACTTTGGGTACAGGTGGAATATAAATATTGCCCCTATGAACACTCAGAAGGACAAGTTTTTGTATTTTTTTTCAACCACAAATGCTCAAATACGCACAGCCATGGCAGGGAAAATGCACAGATACATGGAGGAAGCTGCTTGCACCTTACCTGACACACTGGAATAACCTGTGTGATGACATATTTTTATCTCTATGGAATCTAACATGGTTCTAAAAAGGCCTTTAGCTCAGATCTCACAAAACCTTGCGTTGGAGGCGTCTGTTCACCCCATAGACTGGTTGTCTGAGTTTTCACCGTTATTCTGAAACACTTTTTATTCTCATTTCCAACCTTTTTTTTCTCCCTGTTTCATTCTTTGTGCTGGCATTTATTCATATGGATTTTTTTTAACTGTTATTAATTACAGATGATGTTCCTTCTTCACACTTGACCGCAAAACCAGACTGAAATGGACATTTATTGAATGGAGATGCAATGTAGTGCACTACCAGTTCATGTGCTGCTCAGGCAGATTTTGAGGCCTTCCTTCCCCCTCTACTGATCCATAATTTATTAAGCTCAGGAGCTCTGTCAAAAAACTGAAACTACAGCTCAGCAGCACTAATTGCCACTTCCATCATTAAAACTGATTCATTCTCCCTTGATGCAACCCAACCAAGGAATAAAATGACAAAGAAATCTTACGGTCCCTAAAGACAGAGCTTCTTACACGATAACACTTTCAAAAACTAAATAAATACAAAATTATGAACAACGGCAGAGGATGTTGGCGTATCCCAGGGTTCTGAGTGTGCCGATTTATTTAGAGTATGATGAAAATATTGGGAGGAATAAGAAGGTGGCCACAATTTATCATTTAGAGAATTTTTTTTGAGGCACCAGCTTTGTTGCAAGGAGTCTGGGATCAAATGAATGGTGCTAAGAAAGCACACAAGATTCTGGATAGCCCATTGTCCTAGATAATGGAGGAATAAGGTTTCAAAATGCATTTCCAAATGCTATGTTGAATCACAATCTCCATGGAGATAGACTCACATGAGACATCTATGTGTATAAAATGAAGTACAGTAAAAGACAGTTCATTTCTTTTGTCAAGTGAATAAGAGACAGCTCATTTGTCAGGAACAAGTACAAAGCTCATAGGATTATTGCTGCTGTGACACTAGAGCAAGAGTGAGACATTTAGATAGAGCAGAGGTGGTAAAATGTTGTGGAAATTTGAGCCTGCCCCAGAACGGGCTCTAGGAAGTGCTCTAGAACCTGTTTGCAAAAGGCAGATGTTTGTAGAGATCTGGCCAAGCCCCAGATGAATCAAAATTTTTGAGACATGTTGATAAAAATGAGTACTTGCTTTCTATACAGGCATGGGAGGGGGAAAATATCTACTCTTCACCAAACTTTCAAAAATAGGAAAGAGATGAAGCAAACTGTAAAAATTAAAGAAGATTAAATCAGAATTCAATGTAAATAACTTCACTTGAGTGAGGTGACATCATATTTTTGTCTTCTGTCCATGGAGGTTCAAACCCACAAAAGCAAAAGTAGGAAGTGCAAGCACTGCAGAAGCAGAAATAATATTCAACTAGGTTATTAAAATAATAATGTACAATACTCTGCTGATGGCATATATTCACAAAACAAATGTTTTTACCATTTGTTAGAAATGCGTACACATGCACTCAAAGAAAAATCTAAGTCCATAACACAGATGAGAAAGATCTCATAGAGGGTCTTGATTATGACAGTCATAACCAATTCTCTATTCAGCATAAAAGAAGGAACAATATTCCATTAGCAAAAAGGTGTAAGGTAAACTAACAAAGTTATCTGAAGGATCCATCTCGAGTTACATATATGATAGCTTATATCTCAAAATACTAGTGTGCAGATGTACACTGCTATTAGGATTATCTTGCATGACTCCTAATATGACTACAATCTTCTTCAGTGATTTCTTAGGCTTCTTCTCATTTTTTTCTTATGACTTCTAAAGATAGCTTGAAATAAAGTCAATAAATTTAAACATTTTTTGTGGTTTTTTATATTACTGCCTTTGTCCACAACACTGAAAGCTTTCATTGCTCCGACTGTTCACTAGTGTCAAATTTACACTCCCTCACAATCATTCCCATGAACAAGGATATGTTTCTCTTCTTTCTTTGAGTTTATATCCTCAGCCAGCACCTAACTTTACCAATTACTGATCTCTACTTCCAACCTATTTTATTTGATAAATCAAACTACTTTGAATAAATAATGTATTCACGTTTAGGCTTCCTGTTGTAGATTATCCATAAGGAAGGCAACTACAGCTTTGTCTAATTTATTTGGCTTTGAAAGTGTTTACTAATTTTGTGTGAGAAATTTTCACCCTATGGCCCAGTCAGGAAAGAACTTTGTTGATATTTTGAACTAAGTCTGATGTTGATGGCCTAAAGCCATATGTAGGAGCGTGAACCAAAAGTAAAGTAAAATGCTGTTTTGTTTAAGCTAATGAGAAGACCATATTTTGGAGACGAAATTTGTATTGTTTGTCCTCTCCAGAAACAGTGAAGAATCCATATTTCTTTGTTAGGGTATGTTGTGGGATCATAACAACATGGTAATTAAATAAAGCTGAGCACCCATTTCCACTCTTCTATAACACTGAACAAAAAGAGAACAAAGATATATAAATAAAAAAATTAATTCCAAATAATTACTGGATTCAAATTTTATTTCCTTACCTGGTGTGGCCTCATTAAGAAATGGTATTAGTTCTGGAGTTAGAACTCTTTGAGTTGGAGCTTAGGACTTTTCCCTTATGGCAAGATACCTAGAGAAGAACAAAAACATGTTCAACTTAAAATATGTAGATTTTCTGTTAATGCAAACGAAAGTACTCTTTGGTATTGTTTTTTTTTTGGTGGTTGTTGTTGTTTTTTGGTTGTTTTTATTTTTTTCATTTTTTTCTTTTTAAGTAGTTGAAAACTTGGGATTTCTAGAAAAGGCAGAAATAGGAAAAGCTTTATAAAGAAATCTCTGCCAAAATCTCTCCTTGATTATTTTATCCCCACGTGGAAAGTCCTTTGTAGCTTTGTTTCAGTCAACTTGGTGGCCTTTTGATTTTGCCTCAAACTGCACGGTGGCCTCTGATCCCCAGGAACTTATTGTTTCTGCCGTCTCTGAAGCCAGAGCTGTTTAATCATTGATTCTCTCAGTGGTTTCCAACCCGCTTCTTGAGATGGAAAGCCTGTCTCTGTGCTGTGACTCTGTTCTGCCTGCCACTTCCTCTAATCCAGAAATTTCCATCCTGAGCAGAGCCAGTCACTCCCAGGGACAGGAAGACTGTCTCCACCTAGCACATTGTGTCTTTTCTTTCCTCCCCATGACTTACTCCAACTCAGTTTGCTTTACTTTTCCCAGAGACCACCCTCTGATGATGCCCTGGATCTGCCTCAGCTATCTGCCTCTTTCATAGCTTCCTCCTAAGATTTTCTGAGAGTTGCTGGAGCTATAAACATAGCTGCCTAAAGCACAGGGAAGCTTCCAGGCACTGAAGGAGGTGAAATTGCTGTAATTCTGCTTTCAGAACTCTAAGATAGGGAAAAGGTAGACAAATGTCTAGAAAAGGAAAAAGGCAAGCCAAAATCATAGCCCTTTCACAGGAAAGACTAGTGAACACCCAGACCTTTACAAAAGTGCAAGACAAGCATCGCTTCAATAATTTTGAGTTATAGAGAGGAAAATAAAGTCAATCAGATCCTGAAGTGTTAGACTTGGCTTTAAACAATGCAAGGTCCAGAGCAAGATTCTGATCATTTTTCTCCAGTAAGGGATTGCTCTCATAGAACAAGGAAGAAGCTTTGTATGCTCCTATTAAAACTTTCACAGACAGCCCTTGGTATAGTTACCAGCATTCAAATCTAAATATTGTAATACACTTCAACCAAACAAGACTTAGTAAATGGATGCATATCCACAAAGTCCAAAATATTTTTTAGTCACAAGACATTTGAAACTAAACAAAATATCCTGCAGGTTACCCTTTTCTAAAAGTAGATTTCATGCTGTGGTTTGCATTCCGGCTCTGTGTGCCAGACTTGATGACCTCTGAGGGAATGCAAATATATAAAGATGAGCCATATTTTCACCAAAAGAGATAATTAAAGAGAGGAAGGAAATTAAAAAAGAGAAAAATACACTGCAAATTTCAGAAAATCTACCTAATAGTGGAATAAGTGGATTGAGGGATAAATGGTCTCCCAAGAGATAGAACAGAAAGGCTATCTGCTTGGATTAGTACTAAATGGAATGAACAAAACACTAGAAATTACATTGCAAGGAATAATATTGCACTGCCAGGGGAATGGTCAGGATAATCTAATAGCACTGTTTATCGCCAACCCCCCAAAACTGCAGGAGATAGTATCATGAACAACACCTTTTTATTCTCTCACTTTGTCACTCCTCTATACTCAAACTCTTTATTTTGTCCTGCCAAGAACTGCTTTTGATATGATGTGAGGATGTGTCCAGCCTGAAAGGAAGTGAAAAGAAGGAGAGTCCATGAAATATTTTGGGAAAAGCACGTGCTCACCATTCTCAGGGTTTACAGCAGGTCTAGTATTTCAGCAGGTATGACTCCTCCAGCAGGTGTGACTGTTCTAGTGGGGTGTCTGTACTCTCCTCCTTTGCCATTCAATAACTTGAAGAGATACAGGAGCGGGCTACAGAAGCCTTTGTTGCTTTGATGCAGCTGTTCTGGTTGCTCGTCAAACAGCAGTGATAGTCCTAGAAAAGCTGCTGACAAAGAGAATGTAGGAGACTCACATTTATGGGTTTTGTTTCTGTTTTTCAAGGGAGCACTCCCCTTTGGAAACAGCCGTATGACAGCAGGCCAGAGGGGTGACATACGTGTGAACATATGTCACTGCCCCCCGTGGTAATGTACATGCAAACATATGGCATTGCCCTCCTGGTGCATATTAGTTGTCAACAGACACAGGAAGGACCTTGCCCTGGTTATGTTTTTTATCATCCATATGGTTTTCTATTGCTCCTGATAGCAGATAAATTACGACTCCTTCCAAAATCTCTGTCTAATTATAGTTTGTGTTTATTCCAAATATAGATGCTTACTCTCTCCCTTTGGTACTTCCACAGAATTCATTGAGAACCAAGCAACATTTTTTCATTGCACTGCAGGACTCTGATGATTTGAAAACAGAGGAAAAAAAAAAAGAGGAGTCAGCACAGACACAGCCAACAAGATGAATATCTGGAAGTAAACATGCAGCTTGACCCCTGTAACTTGGAAGGGACTCAGCCGCCTCACAGGAAGGAAAAGCTGCCCTGCCACATTGCATACACACCACTGTGGTCAACAGAGAAAATCAGGATAGTGGCCCAATATGAGGACATAGTGCTTCCATAGACAGTTTTAAAAAATGACATGATTCTATGAAAAATTGAGCTGGAAGATAACAAAGTTTAATCAGTTAGCATTTGGACTCATGTTTTTCTTAAGAGAAAGTAATCTGCTAGACATTTTATAGTGAAAACTCCACTGGCAAAAGCACAGACCATCTCTAGATGATGCTGAAGTGAATACCTTCAAAGACTAGTTACATGAACTGTGACGATAAGGAATCCAAAGAGCAGCTAGCAGTTGTTCTGCATTAGTTTGCTGCCTTACTGTCTCTTCCAGACATAATCCCAAACCTTTAGGCAGCCACTTCAATAAGCTCCATAATCAGTCTCTAAAATGGTCTAAAACACAACGTGCACAAAATCAGTGTTTGTTTGAAAGCGCTACTGTAAATGACCCAAAGTCTAAAAGACAGGAAAATCCCACAGCTGTCCTGCCCCCATAAAGTCAATCTCCTTGTCTGCTCCCTTTCACACCTCAGTATCTCAGTCACACGACACATGTGGGAGCTGCCATTTGTTTGCTGTGCGTTCAAAACCTGCTGCTTGGTTTAGTGTTTCTGTTGAGAAAGAAGAAGACATATGCATTGCACTAAAACAAGCAGCATTATTCTTGAAACTCAGGTCTTAGTATGTTGAAACTCAGGCTTAAATATGGCAGGGCATAGTCAGACATCTGATCTGGCCTTTCCTGTTTGACTGGCAGAAGAATATCTTGCCTGTAAGATTGGTTGTGGTGCACATTGAGTTTGCAGAAGTACAAAACAATAAAGGAAATATATCACAAAATACTTTTTCATTAAAAAAAAATAAAAAATGCTGTGGGTTTGTGGTACTTCAATTCAGCTTAGATGATCTTGTGGCACTGAGAAAAGTCTTCCAACATTGCATGTCAGTAAAATACATTTGAATAGGTTTATGCAGAAGCTCTCAAAACAGTTTTTGATGGAGTGTACATAAAACGATTGGCATGAGAAAACTCAGCCTAGCATAGCACTCTGTGCTATCAAGAATCATAACATGGGTCCTTAGGATGATTTGGAAAGCGTTTTACTGGATCAGAACCAGTGTTATTATTGTTAGCTGGATTTAGTATAGTAATTGCAAAGAATCAAAAGCTGAGAGTTGTATACAACAGCAAATGCTACATGGAGATAAATATTTCTGACTTTCAGTAGTTACTGAAATGATTTGGTGGAGTCATGCTCAATGAGTGTTCCAAACTATGTTTGTAATAGTCTAGGATTATAAAAATTACCAAAGATCAAAAGTTTAGGATGCATTGATGGGGTTGTCTTTATCTTTCAGGTGGAGAGAACTTTATGACAGGAAACAACAATAGGTTAATGTAAACAACTTATTTTTCCTACCTTCATATTTCAATACAGTAGTTCAATATAACCACATTTCTCCAAAGACTCATATTCTGTTATTGAAAGGTAATGGTGGGAACCAACTTAAGAACATGTAAAATGCAAGATTTTTTAATCAATGAGAAGCTATTAATTTAACCAAGCCTTCCTGTAATAATATTGAGACAGACTGTCTGCCTGTTTTTACATTATAGCTAGCTTTGCAATCTGTACGGAATCTAATGAGGTGTGTAATTTTTGTGAATATATTGATTGAGAGTGGTCCTTAGGAATCCAATACTGCCAAAAACTTGGTATCTCTCCATGATTCTTAAAGGGTTGTTTGCTTCCTGGAACAACAAAGTTGTTATTTTAGTAGGAGTTGTTGACTCTTGCCACTCACTACATAGGGAACGCGTTTAGCTCATCTTCACTAGATCACACTGAGCTCAGACCTCACGAAGTCCAGACTTGATGTGATCCAATGGATCAGTGATCTGACAGACCCCCGTGTTAAACCACACTGATGCATCACTTGACAGGTTCATTAAAGTCATTGTGCACATGTGTCTCTGCAGCAGCAGGATTCCTTAGGTTATTAGGTTTCCAAATAACCTAAGCCAGTATTCTGAGCGGTTCTTGACCTGACATATTTGGAGTTGAATAAAAATTCAAGGCAAAAATTTGAGGTAGAAAATCTATTTTTTAAGACTTACGGAAACCAAATGGATCTTCTTAATCTAAAACCATGCGTTAGTTTAAGTTCATGATGTATCACTGCTGACTTCAATAGAATAGGCCACAGCTGAAATCCAACAAAGAATTATGGTTTTTTTATCAATTGTGGCTCTATCATAATCAGATTTTATTAAAAATTGTTATTAGCTTTGAAGATACATACAAAAGAGGATGTGCTGCTAAATATACTCAAATCATTGAAAAATTAAGAAGCTTGTTGCTTGATGATTTCTTTAACTTGGTTTTATAGTTATTTGGTATATTTTTTGTTTGTACTGACTTTTTGGTGTAGTATCTGTGTGCCTTCCATTAGCCCATTAAGCAATATGACTAATGTCTGAAATATGATACATACTCTGGAAAAATTTTACTTTGTGTGTGGAAAAACAAAGCAAATGTACTGGCACGTGGAAAAAGTAGAATCAGTGACACTTCTTCCAGTGTTGAACACAGCTGGCTGGAAAACAGGTATTTCTGAAAATCTCAAGGTTTTGCAACTTGTGCTTATCCCACATTAGAACAAAGCTGGGAAAAAAAAAGGAGAAAAACCAGCTTGTGGGTAAGACAGTTTTACACTTTTCATTAGAAGTGGGAGACAAGGATGAAATGATGGCCCTGGTTGTTGGGGGGGCTTGGACTAGATGAGCTTTAAAGGTCCTTTTCGACTCAAACCGTGCTTTGTCTCTGAGTGATTCCATGACTGCAATTCCATGAATATTCTTTATAATGGCTGCCAAAGCCACTAGAGGTTTTGCTGTACGGTGTACATGTATTATCCCCAACATTTGCTGCTGCTTACATTCTAGCCTGAGAAATGGGCTCTGGGAAACCCTGAGGGAATTGGAGCAACCTGCCCTGTGGTCGGTCTGCTCCAGAGGAGTTCATCTCCCTTCCCACGTGCCCCCAACACAGAAAAAAGCAGGAAAGAGCTCAGTATGTATTTAGAAAGGTCATGTGTTGTACAGTCTAAAGACGGATCACATGTTAAATACTGGAACATAATGATTAATAGGGACACATTGCTCTGTGGGTTGCCTGGTGCATTTCAATAACTTTTATTCTACATGCCACCTAGCTAACTGAAATAAAATACAGAATAATTATAGTCTGGTGTTTACAATTTCTAATGAAAATTTTAGCTATAAAGTAGTGTCTATCTTGGAATATTTTTATTTATTTTTTGACAGAAATAAAAGGAAAGCTTTGAGTTTCTAGTGAAAAGAAATTACTACTAAAATATTTTGTTCTTCCACATCCAAAGTGGAGCTAATGTTAGCATGAAATTCTTTGAAAGTTGAAAGAATACTTAATCATGGGCTTTACTTGTAATCAAAAGAAAAATTACATCAAAGTCAAAGGCCATTTTATTGACATCTTTTGGATCACAAATTTGCATTTTGATTCGAACGGGGCAGCTTGGCTGTTAGAAGTTTATGGTTTTAAAGACTGATTAATCAGGACCCAAGTAGATAATTTTATCTCTCTCTAATCACAAAGATAAAATATTATTTAAAAAGTCACTATAAGCTGATCTATATTCTGTTACCTGTATAATCTATACCAATTACTGGCAATCCATTTTAACTTAAAGATGGTGAAATAAATAGTGCCTTTCAGTCTATAGCTGGTGAAATTTTAAGTTCTCTGAATGTGTTCTAAATGTCACTCTAATATTTTTTAGGCTGCAAAAAACTAATGAAGCAATTCAAGTGTGTTGCCAAACTAGGCTACAGTTCAGGATAAAACCTTTCTATTGCACGTTGTATAGGTGCCTGTAAATTTATTAAGGCAAAGACTTTAAATCTGTGTACTAACTCTTTCCCATTAAAATGTATATATGATCTGAATCCAAGAAACTCCAAAATTCATTAAGTGGCCTTCCTATTTTTTATTATGGACTATTACTTAAAAAAAAAAAAAAGAATAAATGTTTGACAAATTTGGTGCAGTGCAGACTTACTGTACTCATTTAGTTAAAGTGAAAAACAAAAACCAAACTGAAACAGGACTTCAGTAATCACAATAGAAATAAATACCAAATAAAAATACAGAAACCATAACCTAGGATAGTGTTTCATGGTGAAAGGAGACCTAAGGTGACTGGATATGGATATGTACCCACTAGCTAACAGTTTATGACAAATGAAACATATTTAAGTAGCCTAATTTTCTTTCTGATTTAATAGGATCCAATAAATGGAAACTGTATGGCCAGAATAATGAAAAGAGCACAAAATTTATCTCATTCTGTTGCGTCCTCTCTGTGTTCTTTTGTCCTTTGATTGCACTGGTGGATAATATTATTTTGTTCCCAAGGAAATATGTCCCTTTGATTAGGTTGCAGATATTCTCTCATTTGTCACTGTTCTATCAAGCTATGCCATGTAACAGCAGGAACCCTTGATTATTTAATTGCTTGTAAGAACTCATTAAATCTTACTATCAATCATTGGACATATGGCAAATATCACCCAATGGTATGAGAGGTTTTAACAGTGATCTGTCACTGGGGCATACCCTTTCTTTAGTAGCATAGGCCCTTTGTTTAGTTCTCTGATCATAATAATTTTTAATTAATATTGATTTGTAAAAGAGTGTTCATGCAGTGGCCTTAATCTATGGATACAAGGATAATCTTCTAACAGGAGCATTTGTAATTCCATATAAATATCCAGGAACCCCATCTAAGAGAGTTTAACCTTTTTACAATGTTTTGTAGATCATGTTAGTCTGATGATAACCTAATTTAGTCTTCAAAGTGGATACAGCTCATTAAGAAGAACATATAAGAACAAGTCGCACAATAGGTTTTGCATCAACACCTTGATCCTATGAGCTACCTCTGATGATATGAATGCAAAAGACATTTTTCAAAATATAGAAGATTAGCTATAGCTAATAGAGGTAGCAACCTGTGCAGCTACTTGTTTTGTCTATAACAAAAATCAAGTCAAAGGAGTGAGAAGAAATCTCGCCAAAAACTGCTTAATTTCATCACAGATCCTTAAGGTTTCGATATATATTTACACAGATGGATAGACTTAAAGTAATGAAATAATTTGACTATGGAAAAAAGTGGGATATGTAGAGTTTAACATGAGAAAAATTTAGACTCAGCGTTCTTTGCCATCAGAACTTTAGCAACAGCTAGGTTCAAACAGGAGGTTCAAAATTAGCCACGCTCTAAAACTAAATAAACTTTCAAAGATGAAAGATCACAGCAGTTGGTAATGGAAATAGTCCATTTTTTCAATCATAAAAAAGTGATGTTTGACCATTTTCTTGTGGTGCCTACTCTTTACCTCTACTGGACTCATAACCTTTTACATAATTTGTTCATTAGTGTTATTCGCAAGTTGCAGGAAACAAGAGAAAAGCCCAATCACAAAACACTTCTTTGATGATTATATTCAACAAAATCTTGCCTTCATCTTTCTTATTCTTGATATACTGTTATTTGGAAATAAAAACAGAGTATATAAGCTACTATTTTGTAATAACTTGGTCAAAAATCCCTTTTCTTTCCAAAATTGTGTATCAAAAAATCTAAGAATAATTCATAAACAGAGAAAAGTGGAAACTGGAAGATTTCTGTAGCTGAGTCAGGCTTCTATCCCTTCATGCTACCTGTGACATGTTACACTCTTTATCTGAGGTGTGGCTGCCTTTGTAAGATGACATGTATGTCTTGCCGTAGCACCAGTTTAGGTTTGGGAAGGGGAGGTAAATTCTAAAATGTGGACGTTCTTGGAACAAATTTTTGAATATGGCTCACAACTGGTGTCAATGCCAATTTTTTTGTGGTTTTGGTTCAGTGGGTGAGCTCCATAAAAGAAGTAGAGATTTGCGTGTATAGAAATAGTAAAGAGCCACAGACACCTTGCTTTGATATAGAGTGAAAGGACAGCTGTGAGAAGTAAGAAAGAGCATCAGAATCTTATTACCTGAGATAAGTATCTGCACTTTTAGGTATGGAAATTATTAAGAAAAGAGGCAGAAAAGAAAAAAGAGTTTTGAGGCTGGATTTCTCCCTGTGTTAGTATTTCAGGTTCATTTTCTTGTTTGATGAACTTCTACCTGGACATATTGCTGTGTATTCATCCCTTTTCTGTTATTAGCAGTATTGTATCAGGCATCTATAATTTGTCTTATGTTATGTTGCTAATGATCATATCACAGTTTTTGCAAAAAAAAAAAATCTGCTTTATGTTTTCACAAGGACTTATGTTGACTCTCACGTTTTGAAACAATTATATGGATTTAAAAATCTATAATAATTATTTTAAAACTTAATTTCTGAATCTTTGATTCTTTTCCAAAGAGGATTCACCTATGTCTAAATAGCTGTATGCATACATACAGCTTTGAGGACAGATTATTCAGGTGTTTTGTATTCTCTGATAAAGCAAAATCTAATTCATTCCTGTAGAGGCAGAACTCAGTCCTATAACAAGGGGAAAACCTTCATGACAGATATTCAGCTACATTTAATATGTGCTTAACGTTATTACAACAGTATAAGGGATGTAAAAGAGTAATTTTCCTTTCCTGGAAAACACTATAAGACTGTCTTGAGATTCCTCTAAGCAGTGCTGCCCATGAAAAACTATCCCAAGGAGCAAATCAGATGCCATGGCTCATGAGAGAATTGTTTGGGAAATGTTTCAATGAATATATACAATTTAATTATTATTTTGTTTTGTAGTTTACATAAACTTGACAAAACATTACAGGTAGATAAATCACAAGTTTCAGTGGTTCTATAAGCATTTTGTTACTGAGTTTGTTCCTGATTCCTCTTTTTTTTTTTTTTCATGTTGTGACATTGTTGGAGTCCTTTTTGGGCTTTTTACTTCCCTTTTCCTGAAGTTTAATAATTGTAAAATGATAATAATAATGTGAGACGATAAACAAATTTTCATATTCTGTTTGAAATTCTGAGCATACTCAGACTTGTTAGCATTCTAGCTGAGAGTTCAGTTCTTATTTCATTTATTGTACAGAAATGGGTCCATCTGATTTCCTTCTGTGTAAGATAGTGATGAAGATCTCTTTTGTCAGCTGGCTTGAGACTATGCAAGTGAAGTACTTCATTAACCATTCAGAGATACTGGAAACACCGTTTTCTCAAGAAACTGCTTTAACTTAAGGACTTCACAGACAGCCTGTTAACAAGAACTACAATACATTACAGTAACTTCACTACTTCCAAGGTAGGCTAGAGTGTCATTTCAGGAGTAATGAATGATGCTTTAAGGTATTAGGCAGATACCCTAAAGACACTGAGATTATGCCACAAAATACAGAAAGTCTTCCAGGAAGCAAATGAATAAGCTTTGCTAAGGGAGAGTAGAATAAAACCCATTAAAACCCATTAAAGGAACCCAAACTGTAGACAGAAGGTAAGGAAGGATTGATTTGTTGTAGCTGTAAAGGCAATAGAATGTCTATTTATTAATTAAAAGTACATTTTATGTATTGTGATGTGATAAATTGTTGACTGTTTAGGTGAATTACCTCAGAAATGCACCTAAGGCTATTAACACTGATAAATTATGCACTACTACTTTTTAAATTTCTGAAACAATCTTCACAAGTATGCTCGACTTTTATTCAGTTTTAAGCAGCAGTTTTGTGTAACCATATTCGACGTTTAACTATTGCCACTAAAATCTTCCGAGCCAGAAAAAAAGCCAAGCTTCCACAAACAGTTTTAACTCTACTATTTTTCCTTATTTTCCTGTTAAATATACCTACATATGAAACAGAAAGTTTTCTATTTTGACAGAATATGATGAAAATGAGTAACATACTCTTAACAATATACTCCCTTGACTTTATATTCCCTTTAACTTGGGAGTGCTAAAACAAGTAACCTCCACCTGAAAAAAATGTTTAAAATATGAAAATGACATTTTTTGAGTATAAATAAACACAAAGAGAAAACTGAAGGTGTATCTGTATAAATAAATCTATATATTTTCACACACCAAATTTCTGGGAAAATATATTAATCTTTGGGTTTTTTTTCTTCTAGGATACTAACTAAATCAGCTGTAGGTGAAAAACACTAAGTATTTTTCATAAGTGTTCTGTGTCTTTGAACACATAATGTTTTAAGTTCAATATCTATATTTTGTACATATATATATATAAATATAGTGTCTGTATTCTGATATAGACATATATTCTGTGTACTTACGACAGAGTTTATATTTGAAAATCAGGCATCCATCCAATACCAAGTTAAAAAATTCAACATTATATTTGTCATCCTCTATAAATTTGAATGTGTGATTATGTATATATATGTATGGGAGTGAGTGTGCATGTGTGAGTGTGTCTGTCTTGAAAAACAGGCCTTTTTTGTCACTCTGATGGTGGTGATGGAGGGAGAATAATACCTTTACCCCACTATAATTTCTAAAGGCATTTAAAGGGTTCATTGTTTCAAATCAAAGAGCTATTCATAAGTTCCAATAAAATACAATCCATCACAATTTCACATGAGAAGAAGCTTTCAGCTTGTGCATATTTTGTCAGGAAGGCAATTTAAAGCTTATAAACACAAATCACATCTTTGGGTTTTAACCACAAAACATTTACACAGTACTGACCTACCGCCCACAATATCTCAGTACAAAGCCAAGAAGTAGAGCAGGCAGGACTAGGAAGCAAGGACCTGGAGACAGCATTTTATTTTAGAGTAGACCAGATGCTGCGGCATCAACTCAGCAATTCTCAAAAGATCGAGACAGAAAAGGACGTTCCCTTGTGCTTATATCCCTTATCAGAGTGTATATGACATAATAATTGTTTGGATGACAGACCTATCTGAAGCAGGTTTCCATATCCAGGAAGAAGGACTCTGGAATAATTTATTTGTCCTTTTTGACCCCATGTATTTGATGATTATGCTTGTGAACTAATATGTACATTGACCAGATACACAATTGCTATGACACCATAGCATCTCTGATCAGTAACTGAAAACCTTTGATGCATAAGGGTGAATCACTCTTAGAAAAAAAATGTGAAGAAATATTACTCATTCTATTTTATTGGAGGAGAATTGAATCTCAGAGATGCTCTTTTGTTTACCTAAAGTTGCAATCATTTAAGTGACTTACTCAAAGAGATGGAATCAACCAGTTCTGCCCTAGTCTGTCTTAATGTGCAAATATTACTCTATTTTTATTTAGTATTTCCTATTCCGGGAGTCTTGAAAATACAGTGCAGATTCATCTTCCTATGGAACTGGTATTCATAGACTCATGAATCATAGGATAATCTTTGTTGGATGGGAGCTCTGTAGGTTATCTTGTCCAACCATCTGCCCAAAGCAAGACTAACTCAGAAGCTAGACCAGATTAAATAGGACACAGTCCAGTAAAATTTTGAAAGCCTTGCTGAAAGTCCACAGCCTTTCCTGACAGTCTGTTCAGCACTTAGCCATTCTCATTGTGAAGAATTTTTTCCTTAAGTCCCCTTGCAAGGTCTCGTGATGCAACTTTTTATCACCACCATTCGTCATTTCATTGTAAATCTTGGAGAAGAGACTACCTATGTTTCTCCATAACCACCCATTATGTACTCAAAGACAGAAAATAAATCACCTTTTAGCCTTCTTTTTGAAGGGTTAAATAGGGTGTTGTGTTCTCCAGCTCCTGTCTATCCCAGCATTCCTCTCCGGCTTTGCTCCAATTTGTCAGTACCTCTCTCATCGTGAGGAGCTGGACACCGTGGCACTACAGGTGTAAGTGCACATGCAAGTGCTTAGTGGGAATAAACACTTCCCGTGACCTGCTGGCCATGCTCTTACTGATGCAGCCCAGTATGGACTTTGTTTACCTTTGGCTGTGCTCGCTGTTGGCTCCTTCAACTTGCTGTGCACCAGAATCCTGGTGTCCTCCAGGGACCTGCTTTCCAGACAGCTGGACCCCAACTCACACAGATGCAAAAACAGCACTTCCTCCTAAAAAAAATACAATCGTTTATATTTTAGGAGAAAGAAGCTCTTCAATACCATCATAACATGGGAATGCAGTCTGACAATAGCTAAATATCCTCTGTTTCCCATTAGGAGTAAGGAGGATTTCAGGTCCCACACCCGTTAGCTCTTAAAAAGGAATCAAGTGAATTACAGTGAAAAAAAAAATCACTTTGTAAGAGAAAAGTGGAGAACTTGCTAGTCATTGTAATGAACACTATTATATTCTTTAGCAGCAACATTATTTTATTCCAAATAATCACAAGTCAGCAAATGACAAATTTACTGTTATCTATAAACTCATTCTGTTACAACATCCCTGAGACTTATAACTCCCACACTGGATCCTTACCCCTTTCCTACTGTTAAACAGTTATCCTCTCTCCCTCTTTTATTTTTTCTAATTTTTAAACTTTTTTTATTTTTAAATTTTTAAATTAGGCCCATGTACTTTCATCATTTCAAAAGACTGCATATTTATTCTGGAACTGTTAGCTGTTACTGGGTTGTTTGCATGATTAAATCATGGTCCAACATAAATATTTTGTGTTATAAAGTGCTTTGTAGCATATTAAGGAGCCAACCAAAAATGAAAGGGTATGGTTACTCTAAAATCTTTTTCTCATTTGATGCTAGCAGATAATTTTAAAAATTCACATCTTCTTTTCTGTGCACAAACTGCCTACAAAAATAGTGGTGGCAGTTGGATTGTTTTTAAAGCACATACAACTCTAACCTTTCTTAATCTAATTTACATTTTAAAATGTTTGCTGTTTCAATTCAATTTGTGCCGATCCTGCCGTGGAAAAGTGAGATGAAAATGTTTAAAATAATAATAATTCTTGCCTCTTTCAGACAGCCAAGCTTAGAAAAGAACACTTCAGAATAGGTTGGGAGAAGAAAGAAAACAGGCCTGGATTCACTTCGGTTGTATACAGAATTGTATATTCACAATAGAGGTTTTGGAACAAGCACACATGGCCTGATAAATAAAGGAAAGAAAGTAGTGAGAGAAAATCAAGCTACTTCTAAGTTGCAGAACGTTGCTGCAGAGGGAGGAGATGAAGAGACAGAGCCACTACTGCTGGAACGGAGACTTGTTGCCATGGGAGCAGGGATAAGGAAAGCTGGTATCCTGGAGGCAGCGACTGGGGACAAGAACAAAAAGGAGAGGGATAAGAACTTGGAACACTGCACATACAGGGAACAGACTCATGCACACACACCCCTGTATTTTAGGAAGCCCAAAATGCCTTATTTCCAACGTACATAATCACATGCACGATGGGGCCAAGGCCAGAAGGGCAAAATTTTGCAAGGAGAATATTAAGGACCTGTTACAGAAGTAGTTGGTTATTTTTCTGACCAGTCTGGAATTTGTGGTTTTCTGTTCCCTTTGAGCTCATTTTAAAATACACATGATATGTGACATACAAGGCGAATATCCATGCTTACAGGCCGATATCTTCTGGATCACTAAGGAAAAGATAAAGGCGTTTATCCATGGAAACAGAAGATTCACAGTTTCTTCCCCTAGCAAGTCATATATTGTCTCATAGGAGTGCAATGAGAATTCTAATATTATGAGGATTTGGTTTATAGAGAAAGACAATTTTTAAAAACCTCCCTAAATATTTCTACTGACATTTTTCAGTAAAATATGGCACAAAAATTAAAGCAATATCCTGATGTCATGAGACATTACCATGCAACAACGGGGATAAAACCTGCTGTAGAATTTAACCATGGCATTTTTAGTTTTGAAGTAAGTTACTTTAAATTAGGTTGCCGTTTCCTGTATAAAAATAATGTATTGCAATTTCCCATTTTCCCAAAGAGCAGGCATTTTATATAGAAAAGATCAGCAAAGCAACTTTTCTCATTTGCATTTTCTAGGCAGAGAGGGTGCAAATGGTTAAATTTTTTTCGCATACCTACATATCAAACTTTAAACCCTCTGCCCCATGGTTTACCTGCATGATTTTATTCTCTTTCCTCTCAAGTCTGCCTTGCACTTACGTTCTTTTATTCTACAGTATGAGCTGATTGTTCAAACTCTGTGACCAAACCCCTCACTTTGTAACCTTTTCTGAAAGTGTATATTAATAAAAACAAGCAGGAGTTGTCAGTGCAGCAAAAAAATAAAACTGACTGTTATATGCAAAGTACGTCTTTAATGATGTTTAAAAAGGAGCTAAACATCTCTGTGGGAATTCTTAAAACACTTATCTCTTAGGCCCTTATTTAGTTTTGCAAGTCTTTGTTGTTTAACAAGCTGGAGAAATGGGTCATCTAATGTTATATTAATCAGTAAATTAATATTTTAATTTGATTTTCTTTATAGTTGAGATGCTTGCGGCATCTCCAGTGTTTTTTCTCTCTGTACACTGATGTTAAGCAGTATCATTATCATACTGTACCTTGGGGTTGTGAGATAACAGGGTCCAGTGATAGCTCTATTCTTAGGAGAGTGGGAGGTTTATGATGACACTTCTACATTTTAAATGGCACATGGAGGCTCTCGTGCAATGGAATGTCTTACAGCTGAGTCATAGGCTTTTCTACACTGGGCTTTTTAGTTCGTATACTTGAAATCACACACTTTCATGTCCGAGCAGGTGATACATTTTGCCAATTTTTTGATAAGATCTTTACAGTGTGCTGGAGTAAAAATCTCAGTGATTCAGTTTTTCATAACCAGTCCTATTTTGAAAATTTTTGATCAGTTGCAAGAGATATGACTATCAATAGATGAAAAGGAGAGAAAATGAAAATTAATTCTTTTTTTGTGAAGGTTAAGTTCAAGTTAAACACATTTTTTTCAAATATTTAGTCAGTCAAATACAGAAGATTTGTTGACACAAGAAGAGACACAAACGTTTATTTAACATTATCTAATTACCCTTCTGAAATGTGCTTGGAAATTCAGAATTTTGATTAGACCAGGCAAGACTGTCCCTGTCCCTTGTGCATCTTTACAAGAGCTGACAAAGAAAGCTTTCTCCTTTTTGCTCTCTTATGCATGACCTTTAAACAGGTCAAAATAGTGCTAAGATGGAAATGGTTCACAGGTTACTGTTAGGTGAGTACAAAGGAAGAAACAGTCTTTGTTCCTTTTACCTCCTTAGACAGTCACAATCTGACCTTCTCACCTTCTCCTTTCCCTCCAGACTCCATAATTGAGGATATTTACTACATCAAAGATCCCATGCCTAGTACAGGCCCCCTCCCTCTGCTGCAAATACACAAATCACACGTCCTAGTGCATGTTCACTCTGGTCCAATGGTAAGTTACATGTCTGAGTGAAAATATATGCTTGGTGATACCCTCACATACCAAGGTCAAAGCAAATCACATTCACACATTCCATATCACACTTGGTTTACTGGCCATACCTCAGCAGATGCACCATATATGGTACCATATATAACCATATATGACTGTAAAACAGCCAATACTTTATTGTTTCTTGAGCTTCACTGGCTTTGTAATGTAGCCATTCATAAAAATGCATCCAAATGCAGGTTCCACTTACGCTTGCAACTGGGCAAGTGCAAAATTGGCTCAGGAGGAACGTAGGCGTGGTGCCAGTTTCCTTCTCTCCCTCTCTTTTCTTTTTCTTCTTTTTTTTTCTTTTTTCTTTTATTTTTTAAATAACTTACTAATGTGAAATGGCATTTTAAACATTGCATAGCACAGGATTCTGGGTTTGGGGACTGAGTCATGTCTGGCAACCCTTACTTTCAGTCAGAAGCTTTTTTCCTGTCTCAGAATAGTGGTACCAGCTTTTCAAAAGATAAATCTGCCTGGATTGAGTCAGCCTCGAGGGCAGAAATGTTGTGTGGGCCATTGGCTGGATTACTGCACCAGAACGTTTTGAAGTTAAAATAAATGGAAGAATCTAAATGAACGTGCTTATTATTTTAGCATAGTAATAGAGTTAATTGATAATCTTACATTATGAGATCCATGAAAATTTTTGTGATGGATCATTGAAAACTTGTGGGAATATTCACATTGCTTTTGATCGGTACTAGTTTTCTCTGAGGAAAGTACTCATTTTTCACAAAAGCCTATAAATAGACTAATGCCTGAATTAGCTTTGAATTAAAATGAAGTCTGAGTCTAATTCAATGTCAAAATCCTTTTGAATTCCAGAGTAGGCTTACCTCAGTTTTAATATGAAGGACTTTTCTAAAAGTATGAAACTTCAGAGGTGTTTGGCTTCATCGAGAACATTTCACACATCTCTAGCTATCCCGTTGTTAAAGTCAGCACTTGCCAGTGTCAACAGAATGACCTTGTTACACGCCGCTGAATGTTGTGGGGGCAGGTCTGATGCCCTATATGATTTCGAAGTCTCATTTTTTTGAGTCTCAACACAAAACAGATAACATCTGTCTTCAAAGAGAGTTTCACCAGCTCCAGAAGCAGGAAGTCAATAGACTGCATAAGCAGGAATAGCAGAGGTGTCTTAAAAAGCGGGGTGCTCCAGAAGTGAACATGCATTGAAAAAAGAGACTGTCGGCTTAAACTAAACCAAGTAACCTAAGGGGTCTGGCTACTCTCACATTTTTACAATGCATGCAAAAAAACAAGTTAAGAATAAGTTTCTTCCTTTAGCAACTTAAAAAATAGATTGAAATTCCAATTCTTTTGTCCCAAAAGCACAGCAATATTTTCTCTCTCTATTGATTATCAGTCCACTTCAGTTGAAACAGTCCTGACTAAGATCAAAATCGCCTTGAAAAGATGACTTTAAACCTGATGAAGTACCAGCACCACTGCACTATGCTATCAGATGGGTATTTTTGGAAAATGAAAGTAAATCAATATTAATAATATAAACCAGAAATTGATTGATTTTGCCATTAAAATATGTAATGGCGAGAGAGCCCATATCTAATGATTTCTGTTAAAGTCTTGTAAGTAACAAATTAATTAAACTGGATACATGAAAATATTTGAAAACATTTGTAAGACTTACTTTGGTCAACCAATTTTTAAAAGCAAAAGTTTTACCATTAATAAACTGGAGAAAGATCATAGCTGTTAAGCAATAAGGATGAAAGTCACATGAAAGGATGACTATGAGAAATTCGAAAAAAAAGAGAATTTGCAGTCTCCATCATTCTCTGTCTCTTACAGTCTAATAAGTTAACTTGTACTGACTGGTAAGAGAGGCAATAAAAACTGATAATTCTTTAAATGACACTAATTCCAGGATGTATGCAAAGCCTCACCAATGCCTTAGCATCTATCAAGGACATATTAAATAACTCAAGATAGTGGATTAATATTGTGTAACCATCTTCAGAAATACTAAACCATCCATTCCAACATCCTTACTAGCATTGATCATGAACCATTGAATCAGTACTTTATGTTCATTTCCTTTCATTTGCTTTATTTTACACTGGGGAATATTTGCATTTGTACTACATTCCTGTTTCACATCAAACATACTCTAAAATTCCTACCTGCCTTAATGTAATAGTAACTTTGGTAGCCAGTTGTGGTCCTTGATAACTATGCTCATCCCCCACTCTACCCAACAGAGAGACTAAAATCGCAAAAACAAAGGAAGAAATGAAAAGGAAAATAAAGACCTAAAAGGCCGGTGATCTGATAACAAAACCAATAAATTTGTTATTATAGTAATAACAAATTGGTAAATTTGGAAATTAACATCTAACGTATGTCAATAAAGCTCTAGTAACAGCTTAAAAAAAAAAAAAAGTTAACAAAAGCACCACCAACAACAAAATGAGGAATTAGAAAGCACATTAGAGCAATCAGTAAATCATTTTGAAAAAGAATCAAAATCACTATACAGAACTGAAAACCACTAAGTCAATCCTTATTGTCAAGCCTAATGTGATCCAATGTACTGTAGTGAGGGAACAGGAAGGAAGTGTCTACACCACATGTTGAATTAAAGGGAATCAACCAGCCATTTACTTTCATTTATTTAGTAACCTTCGTGATGAGATCATCAAATATATTGTCTCCTTGGGAATCATAGAAGGCTGGTATCTTGCTCTCTTTCTTCTATCCCACCCTTTCCAACCTGATTTTTCAATCAAACTACTTGACCATTTAAATGCATGGGATTTTTTTAGGGAAAAATTGGTTTTGCTTTGTACCAGAAGAAAAACATATCAAGATATTATGCTAACAGATTAATTTTAAGTCACTCTGAAGGATTCACTAATGGACTTCTGAATATTACCGTATCATATTCTTAAGGAGTAGTGCTCACAACAGGCAACTGAGACCAATAGGAAATAATTTGACTGCAAAAGGTAAGTAAAAGGAAAAATGTTTCCTGTTCCACAAAAGCAAAATCAAACAAGAAAAATATATTTATGGCAACACTTTACCTATGAATCTAGAGATCACCGCATTAAACAGAGAGGACTTCTCTTGTCCCTTGTTTTTGTAGGTGAGTCGTCTGCTGTTGGAGAAATTTGTTGTCAAAGGTGTTTCAGATGAACTGTGTTCCTGTTTCTTCTATCCCACTTCCATGATGGGAACCTGAAACAACAGCCCTGCCTGTAGGTATTTATTCTGTGGAACACCCAAAAGAAGGTGAAAAGAATCTCACAATGGGTAAGCTTCTCTTTCCAAAGGCAGTTAGTTTAACCAAAATAATCCACAGAACACAAGCACCCGAGTGCCTCCATGGCTCACTGCTCACTGGCTTACAGGATCCCTTATCCATGCTACCTATAAATGACTTGATGAGTTTGAGAGAGCACGCAGAAATCCTTTCTTTGGTCATGCAGCCCCTTAGTACAGTCCTCTGTCTAGGCAACACTGCCTCATTCTGGCTAGTTCAGAATTGAGTATTGCTATAGGGCTTCAGTTTGAGTCATACTTGTATTTTGAAAGCAACAAAACTTTTAGCTTTGGAGTTTTCTTCACCTACTTCAAATGTGCTGGAGTCCATACGTATTTAAAAGCCTGCAATTTTTTTTCCCAGCTGTAGAAGCTGGTCCAATAGTAGATACTATCACACTTTACAAATCTTAACTCAATTATATCAGTACATGGTGGTGGGAATATTACTGCTGAGACATTTTTCCTGCTTGTTTTGTTCCCTTACTACTTTTACAGAGTATAAAAGTAAATTTGCACTTCATGTTACTTCTAATACTCATACTCCCACACAGTTTGAGATGATCTCTTCAATGAAATATAAAACAGATATCTCATAAAAGGGACTTTCTTTGAACTATGTCTTTTTTCATAGGTTAAACTGGTTAAACTGGTTCACTACCTGCTTCCATGATAACAGCAATAAAGCCTCAAAGTGAAAGTTATAGATAATAAAAAGGTAATAAATATATTAATTGATATAATAATAAATATTATAATAATTATACCACCACTTAAAAATGCACCGTAACGTCATTTAAAGATTGGACCAAACAATCTCTAAAGCAAGGAAGCCACAGGTTTAACTCTTTGTTGTTTCTTGGAATAATTTCAGTAGTTTAGTTTTCTCTCTTGAATAGCTTCTGCACAATTTATTCTAGTTTTACTTGGTCGTGGTGCTGATTGTGTATATCAACAGAGTTTATTTGAAAAAATAAACTGTTTATAATTCCAATCTTTTATCAAAGGAGGTCAAAATATTATTCTTTTAAGTATAAAACTTCCAATTAGTGATAGCTGATGCATACATTCTCTAAAACACTATATTCCTTTTTTCTGTTCCAATTCGTCTGGTAAAGAATTTGAGTTCCCATGAATTTATTCCTTGTTTTCATTGTATATGTGAACAGTATATGAACCAAATTTCTGTACATAGGGAGATTTGCTGACAGTTTACTTTGACAATTCACAATTTGTAGAGCATAACTGCTAGCTAAATCATGTGGTTTTGCTTCTGCTCTCTAAACAGAGTCTTATTTTTTTAAATGTGGAAATAACAAATAATGCTTAGCCAGTAAAAATAAAAAAAGTTAATACTCTTTAGGAGATTTCTGATTCCCTTCTTCCTCTCATATTCATGCAACAAAAGCTGTTTGAGTAAACACTCACAAATACTAAAATGAAAGAGCATAGGCAGACAGGAAGAATGGCTTTTCAACTGGTTACTTAAAAGTCTTCCATTAGGTGTCAGCTGCTTACATTTCCAAACATTATATCCCACAATAATGAATAAAAGACTTCCTAATAAAAGGAAGGCTTTTTAGCATGAACATTATGAGTGCCTACTCAAGACTAAGGTTAATTTTGTGCCTTGCATGAGCACTTTGGCTTGCAGATAGTTTGATTTAGGAATGGGTCACACTCCACAGACATGAAATATCCATCTGTTGTGTGAACAGTCACATTCTAGAGTGAATGGAATTTCTCAGATCAGAAGAAAGTAACTGAGTATTTCGTGATACCCGATCTCTCCCCCACCTGTGGAAACCTATTGAAGCAGCTCTACTTATAAGACATTTGTCAGAATGTTAATTGGAAAAATGACTTCATTGTGTGAGTCATACAGTCACCTCTGCGGACCTCATTAGGTTTAAATGAGCAGACTGAAGGCCAGAGCAATCATTCTGAGCACAGCCATATGTTGGTGAAGAAACTCTCTCAGAAACAGGCTCGTGGCCAACTTTGGGTACTTACAAATGACTAGATGGAAGATGGAGGTCTTGGTGGCAGGAAATACACTGGAAACACTGACATATGTAGCATGTTCGCTTTCATAAAAAGGACAATTTAAAAACAAATCTTCTAAAATAGCAGATTCACTAGATGGTGGGTTTTTAAATAGCTTGCAGCTTTTGAGTTGGGACTACAATATTTTTAGGTGGCTCTAGAGCATGCTTGGATGTACCTGTGGTGTTCTTTGCAGGACACTCCGTAGCTCTGGTTTGAAATCCTCAGGAACACAAAATTTTTGCCGGGAAATGAAGTCATTCCAGCCTGACTTCAAAAAATAGCAAGGACACCGAAAATAAACTATTGGTTGAGTCTGTGACTTTCTGTGAAAATATAAGCTACATTTGTGGAGCTGTTTTTTACCTACCTTTGAGAATTAGGTAGATCTGGATGAGGGCTTTAGTAGAAAATGAAAACAACTCTGTCCCCCACAGCAGTTAAGAAGTTATCTCCAGCAGCAGAAGCAGTACAAAGAGAGTGACACACTCTACTATTCATTTAACTTTTTTAACTTGAAAGATTCTGCTATCAGGATATCCAGACTCAGAAGTGCCCAGAAAAACTATATCTCATAGTGAGGAATCTTATCAGAACAAGTAAATGGAAGGAACATGGGATAGCATTCTTCTTCTTACGTCATCTAAATATAATATACATTTGCAATGAGGCTTAAGGTGACTTAGAAAGCTTGATCAGCAAACAGGGAATTAACCTCTGTATACTTTTTCAGAGGATAAAAGTAAGTAATATAGTCATTAATATCTATGGAATAACATCACCCAAACCAAAACTCTTGAAATACAAGACTTCTATGATTACAGATTTGTCTTACCTTAAATATATCTATTTTGAAGCTATAGATTAAGGTACTTCTGTGGGTGTGAAACTCTCAACAGCCTGACCTTTATGAAATTTATTTCAACTACTCATATATGTCTGAAATTCAGAAAACTACACATTTTGCTTCTTTCTCTCAGTTGCTGTGTACACAGTCCTTTTTCTATCTGACCTCAAAATAAACAAGAATGAAAAAAAAAATTTTAAAAACTGACTGCTCGCTACAACTAAGCAGAAATAAAACAATAAGCTTTTAAAAACCAATAAGCTACCAAAAAGTAGACTGGAAATCTTGACATTGTCATCATCACTTCAGAGACTGAATTATATCTACTCAACTCCACCTTCCCACATGATGGAAGATAAATCTAAGATATGGCCTTGAGGTATCAAGCCCTCCAAAACTCTGCTCGTGAAAGTTATGTTCTTCCAACAGGTATATTTTTATTAGATTTAGTATCATAATTGGAAACACAGAGATGAACAGCATTTCACAAAAGTGGCCATAAAATCTTATGCTCCCATACAAAGAGCAACCAACTGCAAACTTTTTTGTAGCAAAACGAGAGGATAAAAACTAGGAATTTAAGCACATTGGCTATTGTGAGAGCTCTCACATCCAACAAACATATGGTTCTTTTCCCACGTACTCGCCCAAGAGACAGAAAATATGCCCCTAAAGCCCAGAATTTAGTTTTTAACACATGCAGTGACCTGGAGTATCTGCATCAAAACACTTAAAATTTAGAGGTTCCTGCCCTGGATTCATTAATAGATTTGTGATTCACAGGGCTCACCTAGTCTTTATTTTATTAAAGTTCTATTCAGAAATTTTAAGCATCTTTCAATTTACTTATCACTTCTAAGGATACTTCCTATTCCTGTGGTTGGATGTAAATATAGATACTGCTGTGTCACCAATATGACTAATCATTATTACCCAGCCAGGCATACCTTTCTAGTCATATTCATCTTTAAAGAATTATGACAACCAAATCTTCAAAGCAAAAAGTTGTCATCTGAAAATTCTTTCTTCCTTTCTTTGAAGTCCCTTTGCACTCAGAGGTGCTGCCTATGGAATATAATCTGGCATGCACAGCTGCTTTCACTCTCAATGTTTCAAATTTTGAGCTTTTTCTAGAAAGCCAGCCAAGGAACAAACAGCGCTGAAGTTTATGTGAACCAATCATTCTCTATGTCAGCACTACAACGTTATGGTGGTATAATTCATTTAACCACAGCCATGCAATCCCTGTGGATAAACAAACTCTTTGTCCTTGGTGTACCCACAAACTCCTTGTGCTTCCTCCCAGTGTCTGACTTCATGTCCATCCTTAAATTATTAACTCCCAGAGCAACCTCTCCTTCTTTGAACATAATAAAACTATGCCAATTGTTGTTACCATGTAAAAAATTAATTTTTCATAATCACATTAAAGAAAAATGTAAATATCTTCATGGTAAAATTCTGCTAATATTAATGAAACACTTTGGTTCAAAACCAGCGCTGCCTGCTCTAGAAATTAGTATCCATATTTAATTTTAATATTTAACAATTCCTGTCAGTAATCAGCAGAATTCATGGAAAAAACTTGCTTAATTGTCCAAACACAATCAATTACTGGTATGGCTTGTAGTTTACTTAATTCCATAAAATGGAACTGTGGTTTGAGCATTTTAAAACACAGGTTCATATGTGTTCAATATTCTGTTCAGTTACACTCTTTGCCAATATTTCCTCCAATTACAGTAGCACATTCCAACTGCCTTTTCATAAAGCCAGCTTTCCCATTTATCTTTTTTTGTCCACTTGGCAAGAAATATCCATAATGATGACTGTTTTCCTAACCTTTTACGATCAGACAGGATAAAAAGCAACATCAGCCACATGCTTCTCTGAGGTACTGCTTAAAGTTATTTGTTCCCCAGATAACAATGTTATTTGTGTCACAGATAAAAATGCAGAAGGTGCTTTTCAGTTTACTGATTAGACTACTGGTAAGTTGCATTTTTCTGAATAAGCCTCTGCTCAGTGCCTCTGCACTTCCAGCTGTCTATACTTCCAACACTCCATTCCAGTTTGAACACTCCATTGTTCAAAGCTCGTGAACTAAATGAAAGCTTCCATTCCATGGAGCAATAAGACTTCCCACAAGGTGGATCGACTGTTAGAGACCAGCCTTTACAAATATTTGGGCAAGTCTTGCACTGCATCAGATGCAGAGAACAATACACATATGCAAGAGTGAACTCTTGTCTCTGATTGGAGGTTTTTTCTAGCCTGATCACTGTTTCTACCAAATTTAGACAAATAAGGAAATGGAATGTAAGAAGCTAGAAAGACACACACCATATAGAAAATTAAACAGTTCTTCCTGAATTGCTAATTTTTTCATATAACATATGCTATTTTCATTCATTATTAGTTATGCTGGTAAATTGACTGGAAATGTATCATTACACCTTAATAACCCTATTATAAGTGCAAAGTACATCCTTAACCGGGACCTTATACGTGATGCAATACTGATATAGGTTATAGACTTCTTGTGTATTTCAAGTGTTCATACCATTTATAAATGTCTGCAAACCAAGAACTGATAAAATTAGATTTTGATAAATAAAATGTAATTATTTTCAGTGTTTCACAGATCATACTGTATGCCAAATAAGGTTCTTTTGCATAACCTGGGCCACATGCTTTCAAGCTTAATAGAGTTAATTTTCCCCTCTCAGTAACTATTTTGAGTCTGGTTGTGCAACTTACTTCACTAATGGTGAATTTCTTCACAGCACACAAATACTATTACTAGTATTGACGTATATTTTTTCCTCTTCTCTGTATGTCTGCTTCCTACAGAAGAGCTGTACGACACACATGCAAATTAATCTGTGGGAGATAAGCCCAGTCCCTCAGTTCACCCACTTCAACATCAGGAAATAAAGAAGTCCAGTACTGAAAGCTCTGTAGCGTTAGGGCTTGCAGAGCATTGCCACACAACGTATTTTCCTGCATGTATTGTTTAACTGCAATTTTGGACTAATTTTTAGTTAAGTTTAATTACATAATAATAATTGTATTTACATATCAATATAGATTTCAAAAGTCTCAGAAAAACTTACTGTACTTACTAAAAAGTGTTTTGCAACATTCCCTTTCTCTATTTTATTGTTTCCACACTACAGAAGTGCACCAAATCCATATCCATTTCCTTTGCTAGTGTCAGCTGGTGCACATCCAGGCCTGTGGTGGAGGCGGTTTGGTCTCGTTCCCCAAGTGGCTGCTAAAACCTGCTCCTTGCAGCTCCTCTCCCCACAACTCATTCCTTCACCTGGCTGCTGTGTTCTCCCTGAGGGCTGCTGTGGCAATTCCCTGCTCTGGGCATATCTTCTCAGCTGCCCACCCAAGCCTGGCCCCTGGTGCCGGTGCACTGCCCTCCATCCTCATCCCCCAACAGAAGCCGTCAGCATTTCTTTGGCAGAGCAAGGCTTGGAGAGCTCTGGGCTCTGGAGCTACAGCACGAGGCTGGGGCCGGCCTTATCAGGCTGTGAAATTCCACTGAAACCAAGGGGATTTCTTCTGTCAAGAGGAAAGCATGCAGAAGGGCTGTCGGGATTGGGATCTTATGTAGTACTCACGAGTAGAAGAAAGAAAATGGAAATATTTTCAATGAGCCTGTTTGCTTTGTAATATAAAACCATGTAATGAAAGAACATTCACATCATTGTAATTTTCTAATGTTTTATACTTTAGTCATATTTTTCATAGCAGTTTCTCTGATTTATCCATTTCAATTTTTTTATGTTACTTCTTTTTTTGTTGTTGTTGTTGCCTGTTTATTATTGGTATATATTTTTAGTATTTTTCCTTTGGATTTTTTTAAATTGACAGGATTTCATCTCTGTTTGTTAAAGAGAACCAGCTGTTTTCTTCAAAGATAATTTTCTGAAGCTGTTGTGTGCCATAATTACACTGCAATTACACAGCAATATCCATAAAAGCAGATGAGGATTCTATGTGTCCTTCTGACTCATTAGAAGTTGCAAAAATGATGGATGCAGTCTTTCCTAGCTTGACTATTGCCCTCTGTTGGCAAACCCAAGTCCTGTCCTATCAAGAAAGAGCTAAGGCAAGGAATAAAACCTTTGAAAGGAGATCAATTTCAGTTTTGGTAGTGGGAACACTGAGATAATGCTGAAGCTGGGAAGCATTTTCTAGGTGCATTTTACGGAGAACACTTTGAGGGGTTTTTTGTAATGTTTGCAATAAATCAGTATTGTACACATTTTGCACACTTTCTGATAAATTATTTCTTTTCTCATATAGTCAAATTACTTGAGCAATTATTCTCTTTGCAGTTCAGTTTCACATTCATGTAATTTCAGTGCAAAATCCTTCAAACAATTTCTCGTTTTGAAAGAGATGGTCAAATTCTATTCAGTTTTGTTTGTTCAGGTGTTCTGACATGAATAAGATGAAAAAAGTCAAAACATGCTCATATGGCTTCGGAATACCTTAGATCTTCGTGTTCTGACTATGGAGAAGAAAAAAATCAGAGAGCTGCTATTTTCACTCAAATCAAAGCAGATGAAACAGAATTCCTTGTGAATCAACAGACCAAAAATATTTTCACTTGGGAATGAGTTCTCAAATATTTAAGATGACAAAAGAGAGCGATTAGGATGGAAAGGGTGAGATTTGGATGGTGAGATTTTGGGAAGGTGTGGGGGGAAGAGGGGTTACTTTGTTCTTTTTGCATTAAAAATTGAATCAGGTGAGCTCTTTAATTTTGTTCATTCATTTCTGGTTAGGGTTTAGCATGGTCACTTCATGATGAGCCTAGGCTAAGGTAAAGAATCAGTGAGGCTACTGGCACTGATTTTCAATGGGCTCTTCTGCACTCCCATCACAGCAGCCACTAAAGTCTAGGTTTGCAAAAGGCTGTGGATAGGGCAGAACTTCAGAAAACAAGTTCATTTCATTAAAATTCTGCAAATTTGAGTTGAAAATTGGGAGAGACCTATCAGCACATGGATTCCTCCCGGGTCTTTGCTAGATCCTGATACAGTTTCAAAACATTTACTTTGGTATGGGCAATAGGGAGTATTCTGGTTTTGTAGTCAACTGGTCAACTAAAGCATACAAGGCGATTATTAGTCCTCCAGTGGCTTTCAGCAAACAGACCATATTTAAACAGCAGAGCTAAACAAAACTCAGTTTAGAGAGTCTATTCCGGAAAAAAATGGCAGCGGGAAACGAACTCGCTTTATTTTCAGTTGTCTTTCTAGCTGTCATAACATCTATAATGTATATCTCAGCTTGCAGCATTTTTAGATACTCAGAATTCGAGTACTTCCTCTAATGCCAGACAAGGACCAGATTTTGTTAAGGCTAACACAAGGACAGGAATACGTTTTCTAATGTTCACATTTTTTCAGTATTGATAGCTAAGGCAACTTGAGTGAAGCTTCACAGGTCAGTGACTTCTTGTTTAATATCACCGAGTTGACCGAAAATTATTTTGTATTGTCTTTTCCCTCTCTTTTCAGCAACAATTCATTAATAAGTCCAAGTTTTTTTTCTCCAGAAAATTAGACTTGCACACTAAGACACTGTGAATGTAATAAAAACCTACCATGGGAAAATGGAAATATGGAAAGGCACCGTTTGTAAAATGAGGAACCAACTGTCTGTCCACTGCAAATGCACTATCAATTTTCAGTTTCTATGTAGGATGGTAGTTCTTTCAATACATAAGACAATTATGTAATTGCAGGACTTCCAGCTTTTCTTCCATCCAGTGATTGCTGACTAAACTGTGCTGATTAGCTTTCAATACAAGGTTTGACAGTGGCTCTGCAATCATTCTGCACAGCTCAGACCAAGCAGTATTTTAATTTGTTACAAGAAATACCTGATGAAGTGTTTTGTTGGAGTCACGGCTTTTATCCTGCTGGTCTTTTAGAAGATACCACTTTTGATGCCAAGTATATATTTTCCACTGTCCCTTTGCATTTTTTTTCCACTATCACTTTTCATTCAATATTTAGAGAGTTTTTTCTTTAACTCAATTATTTACAGCAATGAAATAAAAAAACCCTCCACAATTACCCCTGTTTTGTTAAATTGTGAAACAGTACATTTAGCAATTCTGTCAAATCTCTAGTAGTGAAAGCCAGCTCTTTGTCAGCTTGGTTTATATATTTTTGGTACTATATGTACTTAAAATATCAATAGATAGGAAATTAGAATTCAGCTACCAAAGAAAAGTTTTTAAATATTGCAGAGACCACAAGCACAAAACCCACTGAAAAGGCATATTTTTGCATATATAACTAAGACAAAATACGCAGCAGTTAAAGCTCATACTTTTCACTTTTCTTCATATGTACAGAATCTCTACTTTTTTTGAGGCATAAAATTCTGATGGTGAAATTGTGACTGCATGAACTGCATAGAATTAAAACATTATTTTTATCTATCTAGATTCATTAAAATGTAAAGAGGAAAGAGGTAGACCCTAAAGTCCAATTAATCATCAGTCTCTGAAAATTATGATGTTATAGTTTGACGCCCTCATTAAAAAAAAAATCTGAACAGTGTTTACTAGCGTCTAAATTTCCCTAAATGCCCATTTTATTTGTGTTGTCAAATCAAAGACTGCATATGTTTCACTGCAGGAAATATAGGAAAAATTGACTGGGAGATAAATCCTCTGGTTACTGCATGCAGGAATTGCAAAGGTCTTTGCTTAGACATATCAGGACATACTGTCCTGCTGTAAATATAACGGTTATCAGGGAGTGAAAATTTAGTCTTACTGCCACAGTAGGGGACAGCTTTTTTTTCCTCATTTGGTGGTTGTTCTGAGATTAATACACAAGCAGTGCAATGTTTCTGAAAAAAAGATCCTTTTTAACCCCTTTTAGAAGATTGTTTTAGTGGTACTAGCAGTGGCACTATCAGATGTACAATAATCTGGATGCCATTCAACAGTTCAAGCCATTCTCTTTTAAATATTTCACTTTTCTCTTTGAAAGCATATAACTCATATCAAATATTTTATTAAACTCTGCTGTCAGATTATTTTTGAACTTTCATATTGGTGTTATGTACTCAATGATGCAATATGCATGTACAGTACATTTCTCACAAACACTATTAGCTTCATTATTTGTGATTTAGGATTAAGATTTGTCTTTCAAATCCACAGTTTCTGTCAACTGCAATCATTTTCTGCTTGCCTTTACACATAAGATCAATGCTCTTAGAGTTCAGGTTTCTGCGACTGTCATCCTGAAGTTGATGGTATTTCTGGTTCTTTATTGCCTTCTGACATATCAGTACACTTAAGTACAATTTTTCTCCAGTGCCTGAGGCTGAGATGAATGAAGTGGTCCTTCAGTCGCATTCAGTCATCTGTGTGTTGACCATGACCTTCATGGTTTATTTATGATTAAGAGGTTATGTCTTTCCTTACTCTAGCAACGGTATTTTAGCAAAGTTCTTTATACATTTCTTAGTTCTGCACATACCTTGCAATTCTGCAGGCTTGCTCTCTGCCATATTCTTCAATAAATAATAGGAAGCTAGCCTGCACTTTTAGAGAAACTTTTCTACATGTGTTGCTAGTGCCTGCTTAGATTGTTGCTCACATTGTCTGCTGTCCTGCAGAGCTAGACAAATAATGAACGATCTTTGCCATCTCTGGATTGTACCACTGTGAGTTCTTAGATGACATTTCACTGTGAGGTCTTTTATGATCTGGTAAGGAATCTACTTGATTGTGTACATCTGCCTGGGAGTGAATGTGTCGGGTAGACACTGAAAAGAATTAAGCATGAACAGTTTATCTTCATAAGCTTTGAATTTCAACAGCTGATAGAACATGAACTAGACATCATCAGAGAACTAGACATGTTTCAGACTATGTCTAGTGTTAATTAAATTCGGAATTTTACTTGAGATTACTGCTACTATTTAAACTTACGCTATAAATTGAGGAATGATACTTCCTTGTGCAAAACCCTTCAGTGAAATCTTCTACAGCTCACCAGTAAGCAGAAGGATTGCTGCCAATCCTGTTACACGACTTTTGTGAATGTGAATACAGTTTTCTGAGCATGAAGGTCATGAATTTTTTTGAGAACCAACTTCCTCACAACATAGGTTCTCTTACAGGAATCTCAGGCACACAAAAATTTAATCCAACTCATAGGTTTTGCACTGCATCACTGGTCAAGGGTCTGGAATCAGTATTAGGAAAGATCTGTTTATCTATTTGGTGTATGTGATTAGTAATTCTGACTTAACCTCTTGGATTGTACATACTGAAGATATAAAAAAACCTCAAACAACAACCCAACAAAAATGCAGAATCAGTTGGTCTTGACACTTTTATGACAGACAAATGGAAATGGCAGGACACAAGTCCAGTAATGAGTGTCATAGTCCAAAGTACAGAATCACAGCTAATTTGTAAAACTGTTAACACACATGACATTTACCCTTCTGTTTAAAGATCTGCATTATTCAAAAGGTTTAAGGGAAAAGAAGCCAAGTACTTGATGATTCATTAGTCTGAGAGACATACACGCTCTTGTTAAGACAATTAAGGCTTTGGTCACAAATCCTTTGGTTTTATTGATTTGGCAGAAATCATAACCCTGGCTCATTTTATACTTAACACTGAAGAGCTCTGAACAAGGGGAAGATAGGTTAAGCAATTATTCTGTGATATTTGCATTGAACCGATCCTGCAGTTTCAAAACACAGATCACTGACCAAATGCTGTATGATGATGTAATGTGGCTACAGCAAGTGCCATTCATCCTGCACAAAAGGCAAATAGAAGGCTTTTGTATTCGTATGTTGAAAATTCAATAGGATAAAATGTCAAATAATTTTTTGCAGGCTCCTCAGAGGAAAGCCTTCTATGTATAGATGCTCTGATATATTACCTATCTAAATAGTACCCTTTCATAGATGGAACTGTTACTTACAGAAGGTGCAGCTTTACTTTCTTTCCAAACACCCTTTCAAAGATACTTTTGAAATCTGCCTTGCAATCAGTAGATTTTCCTTACGAAAGGGTTCTATATTTTAATTTCTTCAAGCCCTCTGTTCCATATTGGACACATGAAAACCTTTTATTGGAGATGTACCACTCAGAAGAGACAGATTTCAGAACCATCGTGGACAGTTCTCTAAAAGCATCAGCTCAAACTCCAACAGATGTCAAAAAGAAAAACCAACAATAAAATGTTGATGCTGGGCGTAATCAAGAATATAACTGAGGATGAACATGAAATGCAATACTGTCACTATCAACTGCATGCAGCACTCTCCATAGCTGCAGGATACAGCAGAGCCAGAAAAAGCAAGAGAAGAACAAATGAAATTAATAAGGGCTTGGTGCAGCTGTCTCGGCAGAGAGACAGACTAACAACCTAGACCTAAGGTTATCTGCTGAAACTCCTATCAACTTGGATTAAAACAAGAGAGTTCTATTTTATGCAAAGGGTAGTGAACAGAGTTGGAGGAAACAACATGTTCCAGAAGAGATTAAACAAAACAATGAAAAACCATCTCCAAAAGCAGATGCTGAAGGGGATAGGTGGGGATGCAGCCTCTATTGTCCTTCATCTGCTAATTGTGGATGTTAGGGCAGCAAACCACAGCTAGGCACCAGGCTTGAGGCCTTCTTCTATTGCAAGTGCTAGACAGGGAGCAAGATGGGTTCTGTTCAAAGAATATGATTCTTTGAGCTGTTTTACAGGTAAGGCAGGGAATGTGTTTCTGCCATGAATAGTGTTTCTAATTATGGAAATTTTATTTGTACATATATATATACAATGTAAGGATGAGTTTAAGCCATGCATAAGCAGATTTCAAGGATATTTTGGGGTTTTTTCTACCATTAAAATGACAAATAAATTAATGAATAGTGAAATATATATAAAAATATATTGCAAACAATTTAATGTATCCTCTTTTTCAACTTATATTGTCCTTTAATATTAGTTTTCCATCTTTTACCTGCACAATATGTTAAATAAGATTATCAATCCAAAATGTTTTAAACAAACATCATGAAATACTTCAGGAAGTTTATCTGAAATTCATAATTTAAAATTTTTGCTCTAGAAGCCTGCTTTTAAAGATTATGCTCAGAACACCAAAAAACACAATAGTGCTGTCAAATCAAGATAATCTGAATGTCTTAAATTAATTTGAAATGCTTTTAAACAATGCAAATTCTTTTTATTTTTACAAAATATTTGGATAAAAGCAGAAAATAATATTCAGGATACAGACATTGTTCAAAAATCAGTAAACATTATCATTGTATCCCTCAATTTATTTGTCATGGATTATGAAACTAGTTCTGAACTTCTTGTGTTAAAAAGAGTTCTGAATAAAGGAAACTGGCACTGTTCAAAATATTTGTGATTAGAGGTAGGACTTTCTTAATTTTACTTCACAACTAAAATTACTTTCCACACAAGTTAGGATCTTTACTAACTCAACAACTAAAGTTTTGTTTTGCCTAAAACTTCCCATACTATTCAGCTCCAACATTTTAAAACAGTAACATATGGTAAGCAGCTTGTCAGAAAAAGTGAGATACTGAAAAATTTAAAACAAAAAGTGTAAAGAAAAAGGCTTCTCTTCCCTACTTCTCTGTAATGCCACTGTAAATCTATCTCAATTTGAGTTGATTTAATTCTTGCTGCAGGATGCACCAATCCTTTGATGCCCTCAAATAATCCTAGTTTGTGAGACCAGCTGGAACCCTTACAGAAATGTCCACAGAAAGAGACTTGGCTCAGTAATTAGCCCAATGTTTGATGTGTTGGAATCTCATGAGATGTCCTAGTGATGAGTAATAGGTTCACACTAACTCACAGCTTCATTCATGTTCTGCAAGAAAATATGAAACTGTGTGCTTGTAAGGTTCACAGATAACAATAATTTGTGAAGACTGGATCATGCCCAATAGCACAGAAATTATATCAAGTTTAGACACCTTTTAGAGAAGTAATTAAAAACTAAATCTTAGAGAGATTGGCAGTATTTTAATCATAGCATTAATCAAGTTGAATATTTTGTTAGAGCTTCACTCATGTGACCAAGTTTTCTTCTAAACACACACCCTTGCAGAAACAGTTTTACAGGCAGCAGCTGATGTGTGACAAACTGGTGAGCAATTGGGAAATGTGCCTGCAGCTGAAAGTATTAGTCTTCATGGTTGAGAGTACTTTGGGGTTTATTTTTCCTGTGCTGCAGAAGGATGAAGCCACAACCGTTCTGAACTTTCCCACACATACATAAAGCATGTGTAAAAAGCCTGAAATCCCAGCTTTTCCAGTCTGTCACTCCCTCAGCAAGACAAAATCACTGAGACCACTTAGAAGCAAGACCCTCTCCATCTTCTGATAGAGACCTCCATGACAAAGTCTTCTGGTGATCGTACTCGGCCACTACTGGTCTTTCAAATGTGGCATGAAGCACAAAATCACTCGACTGGAGAACAGGTTATCCCCTAGGCCTCATATATATAACACCTCTCTCCAAGAGGTGCAACTGAGAGAGTCTCAGAACAGCCATCAGTCAAGATACTTTGCTTCAGGAATCCACAAACACAGGTTCACAAGTTATACTTGGACAGTGCAAGAACTTGTGATATTTATATACATTTTGTTTCCACTGTTGGCTAATTAATAGCTGTCAGAAAGGCAGAAATGTTGAACATTAGCAAAATTTTCGAAATCACAATTTTAAAAAACTTCATTTGGCTTTTAAAACCAGCTCTAAACACACTACTATTAGAAGCGATATATAAAATGCAAAAAGCACGTGTCTGGTATAATTTACAGCAAGAATAAAGCAGAATTATTTGGAAAAATCAAGAAAAAGTATTATGTGAATAGAAATAACACATCAAGGTAAGCAGGTAACATGCACACAAAAGGCATTTGGGGAGTTACTTTTAATATGGGGGGGGTTGTGTGCACTTTGGAGGAAGCACTTGTTAAAATGTACACTTTAGGTTAGTCTTCTCCCAGGAGTTAATAGGGAATTAATCATCTGTACACCAGGGGAGAGTGGTTTGATCAATACTGAAACTATAACTTTCACTGAGGCAAGGTATCTAATAAGTACATCTTGAATAAAATTCCTTCATGCACTGACTCATTTTTCTTAAAACACAAAACCAATAAGCATTAGAATCCTTTTGGAGTGAGGGTGATCTCAGCAACACTTCTGACTGGTCTAACCAAAGTGTACCCATCTATACATCCACAGATAGGCAATAAGCACATCTAATGCATTATTAACACTGAGTAAAAATAATAATGGATCAAGAATTAAACTTTCATGAGCAATATGAAGGTCTGGTGTTGTGCCTATAAAAGAAAAAACAAACCCAAACCCCATATTTATCTAAATTAACAAAGAGAGTTAGAGATTTCCTTCTCAAGCAAATAACTAGGGTGAAAAAAAATCATTATACAATTTGAAACTTTTCACTGTGAGAGTAAATGCAGTAAAGAGTGCTGAATAGTTATGAATTTTACAGGAATATATTAATTGAAGCATTCTAAGAGAAGTATTAGATCTAAAAAGTGTGATATAAGCCTAAAGATCTCTTTTGATTCATTCTGCCTTTTGCATTTTTCTTTTATTTTTAATGGCTGAACAGGGCGTTAAATTGGAGTAAAAGACTGGCAGGAAGAAACATGCTGTATTTAGTACATCCAGATGAACTTTACAGCTGGATAGGTGAATTATTCCCCAAGTTACCTATCCAGAAGTCAGAGGATTTAACCTATTGATTTACTTACTGTGGGGCCTGCAACTTACTCTAATAAACCTTCTGATGCATCTCTTATATTATGTAATGAGCAGGGAAAAAGAGAGAAGTGTAAAGGTTGAAAGATTAGAGATTTTCAAATCAGAAACACAATAAAGCTGTGAGATTTTTAAGTAACTCCCCTACTTTCACACCTCTGCAAAACTATTTCAGCTAATGCAGATTGCTTTGGTGGGACTGATGTAGTGTAGGCAGCTGATTTGCTCTGTATTTTTTAAAGAAATAAGTAGAGGAACAGAGATAACCAAGAAGTAATGCTTCTCCTAATTCAGAAGAAGCATTTGGTATCTACTTGGTTTATTGTACCAACGATGCAGTTTACTGCTTTTTGTACATTTAATTTCAAAAGCTCACTACTTTTGCCAGACCTCTGGCAGCAACCACCAGCCAACTATTTCCAAGTGCTTACCAAGAAATCCACCATTGGGAATAATGACATTGGCACAACTCTAGTTCTTGCTCCTGTCTGACCACCCTTCCTCTTGTGCTAGTGGAGGGCTCTTTTGACAGCAAAAGAGCAGAAATTGAGGCCTGTGTCTTAAATCAATGAAAACCTTAGTTGAACTGAACTGTAAATTGTGGTGATTTACCTGCTTCTGTATTAACAGCTAAGACAAGGCAGAAAAATAGTGTAGGGCGGACAATCAATGAGAAGAATCACTATGAGTATCTGAAAAAGGAAGCTGATCATAGTCATAGTCAGTGCATGTATGGAATGGAGGCAACGACTTTGCCCTCACACCACTTCAGGCAACTCGGATTTACTGTACAAACCAAAAGAGTTTTATGCCAGAGAAAAGAATATCTGGAGAATGTGTGAGGAAGAAAAAAAAAGTACTATTGAGGTTTAATGAAGATATACTTTTACCAAAGTGTAATGGGTAAGAATGGACTTGAAACCCAAATTGTTGAGTCACAGTTTACCATTTCAGAGAAATACTTGCATTAGAACCATATTACTTCAATTTCTTATTGTATTATATTGAAATTTTTATTACGTAATTATCCAATTATCTCTGTGATAGTGCTGTTTGGGAAAGGGCTAAACAGAGATTTTAAAAAGACACTCACAGTATATGTAAAAATTAAGATGACTACTGCAAGCATCTAAGCAGAACTCCTTCGGTGGGTGATTTGTTCTTATGAGACAAATGCCACTAGGCCATATGTGCTCCAGTCCTTCAAAAATTTATATTCATGATTTAAAACATTTATATTTATCAACCTATAGTAGTTCATTAATGTCCAGTTCTCCCAAACTAGTTTCTTTAATGCACGCTTGAGATGGGCCGTGGCTGAGTGCACAGGTGGGAGATGTCCAGACAGCAACATGAGTCAGCTGCAACTCACGAGCAATTCAGATCAGTTTTAGTCACAGAACAGTTTGGGACTGGCAGGGACATCTTCAGCTGCATCAGGCTGCTCAGAGTCCTGTCCAACCAGGCCTTGGAGGTCTCCAGGCATGAGGCATCTACCACCTGGGAAATCTATTCCATTATTTTGCCTCCCTCATTGTAAAAAAATTTTTCCTTCTAACTAACCTAAGTCCTGTGGCTATGATACAGCACAGGCAAAGAGGTCATGCTGCAATAGCAGATGCTGCCTAAAGTGATCAGCCAGGAAGAAAAGGGCACTCCCACTGGTTCTTTCAGGTACACAGACACATGCTGTGGCTCACAGGCCTGGGAAAAGCAGAGCTTTCTACGATAAGGAAGGTAGCTGAACTGAGCCATGTTCATCTATTATGTAAGTAAGAAAAGTAGAAGGTAAAAAATTAAATGGAGGTAAAAAAATAACAGTGGTCAAAACAACTACATTTTAAAATATTTGAGCTGAAACTAGTAATAAAGAGAAAAATTAAATGTCAAAAGATTATTATCCTGATAGTGCCCCATCTAGGGGTGTTTTCAAGCCCACGATTAGCTTCAGTATCTTGTGTTGTGAAGAGCTTGGCTTGCAAGTTGAGGTTAATAAGTGCAGTAAGAGATGCAATGCCCTAACTGCTCCTGTTTTCTCAGCAAACAGATGATAAAGCGTAATTATCATTCACTGATAACTGAGTGTCTCTCTTTTTAGATCTTGTATTCTCCATAAACTGAATTTGTACTTAGAACAGAATTTTCAAGAAATCAGTCTGTCAACATAATATGGACTTGTTATTGCAATACTTTAGCTTGTAAACAACTTTTCTACTTCTTCCCTATTTTAGATTGACTGAATTATGTAAGTTATGTCACATTTATGATTAACAGTGAGCTATTTACACAGGGACTTAACCTCTGTTGGAAAGCTACAGACACTTAAAATTCAAGCTTTTTGGAAAGCTACACAAACTCTTATGTCTTTTAAAAATGGGATTGAAGTAATTTATCAACTGTAATACAATGAAGGCAAGAAAAAAACCAAAATAAAATCATCTCCAATTCATCATTTCAGTGTTTACTGAACAGGTACAATTTAGTATTTAAAAACAGAAAATCCTGATATCTGGGGATTGAATTTCACTTTGGCCTTATCAAGGGCAAATGTCACTCAGAAGCTGGAAGACTGCAACAGGAGGAGAGGATGAAGATTTTCAATAACTGCCAGCAGCATGTGCACTGTAGGAGAGATCAGGGTCCTGACCAAGCGTTCACTGTACATTCAATTCTCAGCAGTTTTGAGAATACTTAGACTATGTTTCTCTCTTCCACTTGAGGAATGAACTAAATACCCTCTACTCCTTGGAAGGGTAAGAGTGTTGAAAAATGTATTCATTTACACTCAAAAAGTATATTTTTTCTTTTTTTTTTTCATCCACAAGTCCAAAACCTTCTGTTTCTTTCAACTGCTTTTTTAAAGCTTTGAAGCTTGGCAATAAGATCAATGCACCTAAGAAAAACTCCAAAATGTTAAATCTGCTGTTTCAAAGAGGGCCATTTTGATGCTGATTAGAATTTCTTTAAATACAAGTCCAAAACTTGCAGAAAATTAGTCAACGTTATTAACTGGCAGAAAGCAGTTGGAGACCCCTCATTGCCAGCATCACAACCTTCTTAATTTATTTAAATCACAATACGTAATAAGACATCTCAAGACATCTGTTTGAAACTTGCCCTCCTCATTTTGCAAAATCTGCATGCCTGAATACATTGAAGCCATGCATTAAACACAATCAAAAGGCCATTCCAAAGATGTATGCTTTCACCGAGAAAATATTAGGGTGGAATAAAAGTACACCACCCACCCCCTACAAATCTCCCCGTAATAAAGGGCTAGCATTCAATCTCAGTTTAAACTGGGATCTGAACATTCTTAAACAGTGCAGTTCCACACAACTTTGAAGAGTTACTTAGAACAGAGTCTGGTCACAGACCTTGAAGTAAAACATCCTCCTTTGCTCACAGAGATTTAACCCTGAGTGTGCCAGCTGTTCCACTGTCTGATGGCCTATGAGCCAGCTTGCTCACCTTGTAGCTGTTCACCACCCTTCCTTCCTTCCGTCCCCCCAAAGCTGTGCTACTGTGAGGAATAAAAGGAACAGTGACACCAAACACTGATTTACAGAGCATAGCTTTTGTGCCTTTTATCCAACAACAAGATGATGTGAAAGACTGGAATACAACTTTGGGGATAGGCTCAATGCTTCTTTGAGCCAAATTCCCTGACTACTGGGTTGGAGAACCAGATATATTTTTAGTCCATTCCTGTGGCCTAACACATCATTGATTACCTTCTGCAGAGAAGAGATTTTAGCATATAATCTAATCTCTAGGATTTTCTCTAAAAGAGAACGGCACCAACATGTTACTAGTGTTTGATTAAAAGAAAGATATGAGTTTTACTTCATTACTTTATTTTCAAGAGCAAAGCACAGGTAGCCCCTTTCAAGGAGAGGTTTCTGATGCTTCTGGTCCTTAGTTACCATTGCCTTAGAAATGCAGAATTTGACATGTAACACTGTTAAATTGCCATACAACTTTAATCTTAATCCCCACCGCTCCCTATCCCTCCACTACAACTCCTCTCCCCTTCACCCCCTCAAATATATGAGGCCCCAGACAACAAATTCCTTACTCTTAGGGCAAGGTGGCTATAAATTTGGCATTGCTGTAGCTGATGCAGCTCACGTCTCACTCACATAGTAGGGTGACACAGGAATAACAGTTATAAACTAACACGAGTGTATGCGTAATACTTCTGAAAAGGTTTCAGAGGCTCACCTTTGTTCAGTTCACTCATCTTCAGTCAGCTCTGTCCAGGCTTACAGGTGATACTTTCCAGAACCATTTAAATCCTGAGATTAAGAAGCAGCAGTTTCTGTCTTTGTCCATTATGACTGCACTATTTTACAGTATAAAAATCAGAGCCTGGCTTTATTAGATTCTCTCCTTTGCCTCCCATCCCTCCTTCAGAGTGGGAGTGAGAGATAAAAACACAGTAATTAAAAAAAAACAAACCCTAGAAATCAAAAGTATAACATTTCCCACTGTTAACTTCATGAAGTTAGACTTTGCCAAGCAGAAAAATACATACTGAAACACAGCCAACACTTGTAATCTTAACTCTTGTTCTAACTTAATTTTGCTTTAAGGTTCTAACTGCAGGTGTTTGGGGGATTTTTCCCTCTCCAGTTTAAGGCTGCATGCTTGTTGCATCAGACCAACTTTGCTGAGCTACTGAGTTCCATTACACACACACAAAAGTACAGTATCACCTCATAAAACACTTCCAAGCTTCATCATCTGAGTAAAGATATGACAAGGCTGTTTATCAGTAGGTAATAAGACAGATAATTTAACTGTACAAGCTCTAATTGGTCTAATTCACTAACTGACCTCTCACCACTTGATTCACTAGTACAATTGAGCTCTGATAAAGCCTTTAATTGTAAATTGCACACAGCTGTGAGCTGCTTCTCACGCTGGCACAAAAACACTATCATCGACTGTTTCATCTCTGCGACCTGCTAATTTGGAGCATATGTAACTGTTTTTAATGCTGAAGGCTTGACATACCACAAACAGCAGATGTTGCAGCTGCCCCTGAGACGCTTTATTTAATTCAATTACGTCTTTTGGAGATATGTAAAAAAGCTAGGCGAGATGAGAGAGGGCAGGAGAATGTTAAAAATGGAGCCCCTGGTTGAGGCCCAGGTGGCTCGATAGGCAAATGATTGGGTGAATGTCTAAATGATCTTTTTAATTGAGTAGACTGACGGCTAATCAGGGTCATGAAGTGTTATCACACTGATGAGCTGAGTGGAGCCCTGGGCTGCTCTGCAATTAATGCTGCTTTTGTGAAAGGAGAAAAAAGGAAGATAATGTATACCATCTGGCAATTGTTTATGATAAAAGCAGCAGTTTGCTACAAATTCAAGTTAAATGCTATTCACAACATTATTTCTTCTGCTGCTGCAGAGGGCAAGGACATAGAACCCAGGCCTTTGTCTGACTTTCTCATTCTCTTTCAACAAGCAAAACATTCATTTGCTTCCACGTGTGTTATTACTAATTATTTGCCTGCTTGCTAATGTATGGCCCAAATGATCCTCTCTTTGAAATGCCATGAATAAGTCCAGAAATCTAGATCTTGGATGCTTCATGCCAAAGCATCCAGTGAGAGAAAAACAAAGCTAAAGTCTGAACCTGTAGCTAAAAGCCAGAGAAAACAAGTTAGCTGTTTTGGTAGTGGTGGGCACCCATTCCCCTGCCCCCTTTCCCTGCCCTGTTTCTTTTTAAAGAGCTTTAATCTTTGAAAGATACACTTAAAGGTTCAGAAAAAAAGCATGAGTTTGAGAAGGAGGGGGAAACTGAAGGTGGTGAGTATCTGTCTGAAGGAGTTTCACTGGGCCTAAGAAGGCTTGGCTTTACAAAAGAGAAAAACAGTTAACCAGCAAGTCATGGGTGTTCTTGGGCCTCAGCTTTCTATCAAGGTAAGGAGAAGTAGACAGGAACTGGTGATAGCATAACACTGAGCTGAAAGCCAGCATCCCTGTAAGTAGAATATTATTCTACTACTAGGTAGAAGGACTTGACAAGTGGAAAAAAAAAAATAATCCTGCCAATTCTTCTTAGGTTTTAAACCAGTTTTGAGCTGGAAATAATACTGCTGGGGCCCTCCTTAAAGAGGACAACCAGCAGTCAAGTTAGGGGAAAATTTAATATATAGTGTCACTTCTGACAAGAAGATGAAGCCTTGGCTTAAAACTTAGATATTAAGAGCCTATTTATTGCTTACAGATTAGTTCTGAAAATCAGGTCATTCCAATTCCTGACTGTGCCACGAATATATTGCACGTCCTTAATGGAGTCACTTAACTTGTATATGCTTTGTCTAACAGAGAATCTAATCCAACTTTTTTTTTTTAAACAAACACTCAAGTCAAAGTTGATCAAAATTAACAAATATCTGTTTTGACTCCTCTTTAAAACTTAAAAGGCTAGAAACAGAGACTGTCCCTCTGCCAGAAAAGTTGGAAAGAATTGGACTTTGTAAAGTTTCTTTAATTCTTGGGGTGCTGGAAGCACATTTTGTGTATCAGTCCTGTCATTGTGTTTTATACCTTTTTACTTTGGAACTGGATTTAAGCATCATGTATATCTTCAAAGCAAGATCTTGCTCTACAGTACTCTAGTAAAAGGAGGAATAGTCCTAAAAGCAAAGCATCAGCCTCAAGCTTAGATCTTAAGAGTTTTTGTCTTAACCCCTTTTTAATTTTTCAGTTCTGTGGACTACAGATGAATATACCAGTTATTACCTGTCATCACTTGTTATTTTCTGTCCTTACTAACCACTGTGTACTGAAGATGAAATATCAGTAATGTTTACAGAGACCATGTGTTTGCAACATAGAGAAGGATATGCTGCTTTAAGGATTTCACTCAGCAATTCTTATGCTCAAGCCATGCTTTGAGCCAAACTCCCAGCTACGATTAACAGACCCTTGCTGTATATATACACTGCAGACTCCTTAACAATTTCCTACCTTTTCCCTCCTCTTCCAGATACTGGGATGTTCAGAAGTGCCTGGGAGACTGTTTTCTCTTTCAAGGGAAGTTTTACAAGATTCCTTAAATTTTCTTGCTCTAAACGAGGTTAACAGCAACAACAACCACAAACAAAATACAACAAAACAAACCAAAAAAACAGTAAGAATTTGAAAGAAAGAAAGAAAGAAAAGAAAAAGAGTGAGGAGTAGGAAAATAAAATTAATGGGAAGGCATAGTCTGCAGGAGGACTTTGTCTGAAGAAGCTGAGAGATCCTCAGCGATCGCTGCCCTGGCTGATGCGGTGCACGGTGCAGCAGCACTACCCCAAAGCAGTGTCGGCAGGAAAGAGAGCAGCACTGCTGCTATCAGTGCAGTCCCCAGCACAGGTAAACCACGTTGGTCCAGCAGCAGGCTGACACAACCACACTGCTTTGAGATCCTGCTTAGCCCGTGTTGCTGTCTAGGCTGGCAGTGCCATGACCACTCCACATGCAGATAGGCAGAAGAGCTCCCTGAGTCATCCATTAAACTCTGAGTTATAAACACAAGTTGAAATGGTTCTACAATACTTCATGAAATAAAGGCACATTAAATGTTGATCTGTCCTCATGCTCAGCTCATGGATTTAAATACCCTAAATGGGTCAGATGAATAATGGGTCAGTACATCTATTTCTCACTGATCAGAAATAATTGCCTTATTAAATCAGGTACACACCATCTAGGGAAAAAATGTTTCAGTTTCAAGGAACAAGTGTATTCTGAGAAAAACATTCTTAATAAAATTCCCAACTGTATCTCTTCAACAACAGCTGTTCACAAGGCTACTGTATCACCATGGTAGTGAGAGATACAAAAGGGTTTTTGTACTGCACAATTGAAGTAGAACATTACCCTACTTTATGTTTTAGTAAGGGCAGCACAAAATACTAGGAAAAAATGCCATGCTAAGAGTATGTTGTGAGTTGTGTTGGGAAGAAGTGCCTGCTGAGGGTGCTTTGACAGTACAGGTAGTTATCAGACATCGTAGCAGGCAGCAGCTCTTGTTAAGACTATGGAGTTAGAGAGAAACCTTGTTACTAAAACCATGCTTTAGGAGACAGCTTAAAATAATACTCAGGAAAGTCTTTGTGGCACTTTGAAATCATGGCATTAAGCTCTGAATTATGGATGAATGCTGCTTTATTTTACTTTAATAAAGGTATCCCACACTTTCTCTCAGACTAGTATTACACACAATAAAAAAGAAACATTCTTTCCAAGATTTAATATGCTATTTGAGTTCTCTTCTGTGATCACAGTTTCCTATTCTCTTTCTGATTTTTTAGCTGCAGACTAATGTAAAATCTTCACACATAAAAAAGAATTTGTGGTGACATTTCTATTTATTTCTGGAAGAGTTTAGGAATCCTACATTTTATATACTTATAATGAGACAGCATATGAATTCTATTGCTTTAATTTCATTACAGTGTGACAGAACTTTTTCCAGGATGACTGGGACTACGTGAATAGCTGAACTTTCATTTTGATGACCGGACCCAAAACCAGTATCATTTTTAGTGAACTATGTAATTTGTTTCAGCTCAAACAAAGAAATAAAACATAGAGTAACCCTACATTGGCAGTCTGAGAAGACCTCTGGAAGGGTAAACCTGAATTAAAGGCCGTGAATCCAGGAATACTTGAGTACTTTGTAGGACTATTCCAACAGAAGAGATTAAGAGAGAATTACCTAAAAATATACCCTCCCAAATATTTGGTTCACAGTCCTATCTCTGTGCAAATAAAGGGAAGGAAGAAATCCTCCTTCCTTCATCGCAGCTCTATGACAAATATTTGGACTATTGGACCCTAAAAACTTTTACCATTAAAAAAAAAATGTGTACTTCCTCTTACTAGGAATAATATGACAGTGTTATCTTAAAAGTGAGCTTAATATGTTGTTCTGCCATACAGACTCACCTTTATCATGCTACAAGTATGTCTGTTGGAGAGAAGTGCAAAATTCTCATCAGGGCAATTAAATCACTATGTATTTTATCAGCAAAATTATGAATACAGATTTACATGATTTTAGCATTTAGCACCAATAACCATGCAAGCAGCTCCTAACATCGTTTCTTGGAAGTACCTTAAACTTTTATAAAAATCACAGGTTGGCACAATGACTTACAGACTCTTTGAAGTAAAAGGGATCTGAAAAGTAATGCTGCTTTGCCTTCCGAATTCAATATAGAGTCCATTCTGCTCCTTCCACAGAACTCCCATACTTTGGATATGGCTGAGGGAGAGACCAGGTTATAATTTACAACTCACACAACTGTCCCATGCATTCGTAAAATCCACTGTTCCTGCCCAAGGACAGGAGGGAAAAAAAGGTTCTGAGAAGGACTGTTCTTTCATTTCCACTGTTACCAACAGCCACATGATTTTCCTGAGTAGTGGTTTAGCCAGCATTTTAATCCTAAAACTACTCCTGCATTTGGCTATAGGCAGTGCCAGAGCACTACAAGAGCAAGGCATTTCAGCTGCCTCATAATTTTACCCAGGGGACTGAATTCCAGAAGCACAGCAATATATGTGTGAAAACCTGCTAAATACAGTATCTTCCCTAGATAAAAGCACAGGCAGGGAAACATAAGGTAGACTTACACTGCTACCCCTCTGAACATAACAAGACAAGATTTTTGCTATGTTTTCTTCCAAATTTACCTAGTAATGTGAGCATTCAAAGTGAACAGTTATGCTAAATGGCGAGGAAATCTTTATGGAAAGTGTTTTCCTTCATTCAACTTCTGTGAATAATATTCTGGAAATGCCTCTGTCCCTCTGTTTAGTGTAAACACCCAACTTTAGCCTACCTTAGGTTTCTAACAAGGTTGTTATTCAGAACAACTACATTAGATTGCATGAATACCTCCCATGGGGTCAAAATCCGAAAGACGACTTTAAAAAACGTTGGTTGCTAAGTTTGTACATTCATCAAATGAATTTTAATTAGGTGGAGTAAGGCCAATTATGTTTTGCAATGTAGTGTACAAATCTAAAATAAACCTGTGAATGAAAATATCCAAATGCAAACACACATTGATATAACTCAGAACATCCTAATTGCTCTTGGAAACATGAGTCTCATAAAACACATATAAACTGTGTCATCTTGACAAAAAGCACCCCTGGATCCCAGAGTTTTCTACTGAGTTTGTTTTAAGTTTATGCTAAAAAAAAAGGAACTATTCTCAAGGGCACAACAGACAGATAGATGTCTAACTCCAGGCAAAGTCAACACCTGAGGCAGTACATTGTACTGAAGTCTTGGGAAGATTTCCAAAGCCTCTAAAAAGAGATAGGCAGAATTCAACCACTGTCAGCTAAGTGCAGTTTTGTAACCAATGTAAGAAAATTGGAGATTGTTCTTCTGCCAAAAAAGGCTGTTCCTGACTTCCCACCACCTCATGGCCATATATTTTATTGTACCTTTCTTGAACTGGAATGAGGAAAAGCACAAAGTTTTCACTTTGTTTTTGTGAGATTATTTTTCACTTTATCTGAGGTAAAGAAAAGAGGGAGTATTTGGAGGAAGGCAGGAGTATCGTAACATCAAATTACTTATAAAGTTGGAGAGAGCAAAGCAGAAGGTGCAAATTGTAGTGACAGCCTACATCGAGAGATCAAAATTCCTAGGCCTCTTCAGCCTAGTTAGTTCTTCAGAGGTGCTATTAAGTATATGGTAGATATACTCACTAGATACTAAGCAAATGTAGTATATATTAGATATACTTGAAGCTTTCTAGCTATTTTAAGACAATGCAGACACAGCTATGTAAATACTTGCAATTTAATCCTTAGAAACCGATGTTCTCTACACAGACATATGGCATTTGTTAAAATTCAAAGCAAATATGTTTTCCAAATCACTTAGAAAAAGGAGAGAGAAGACAGAATGATCTAAATTACTCATTGATGCCTACTGAGAAACTCCATGCTGCTTCTGTGTCTATCCTCAATTCTCAGGTACACTGATAATTTCTCCAAAGTGCCTACTTATATTTTTTGTGTCACACTTTTGAAACTTTATCATTTCGGAGATTAAACCTAAACCAATGGAGAAAAACAAAAAAACCCACCCCACAATTGTTAAAAATTTTCCTTTTGATTTTTACCCTATTCTGCAAGGCATGACAATACTCAGATTATTGTCTTACGAGACATCTCTCTCTTTATAATGCAAATTAAATTGAAAAGAATCTCCTCATTATTTTCAAAACAAGCATATTAATTTTCAGTTCAAACTGTCCTGAATTTCAGCTTCTTTCCATAATAATTTTAAAGGTGTATTTCAAAGGGAAAAAAAAAAAAACAAAGCCAAAGAAATAAAAATAAATAATGTTTTATTTAACTCCAAACAACATTTTTGCTCCCCTGCACGTCTCATTCAGAACTGCAAGCTCACCAGAGCAAAAGATCAACCTCTTTTCTCACGAAACTTCAGCCTAAGGTCATTAGCATAGAATACAGTATTTCAAACAATGAACCACAGTTCAGACAGTTCAGTGACAGACTGAGAAAATTGGGACTGCTCATTCTGGAGAACAGAAGGGTGCATGGAGACCTCACAGCAACCTCCCAGTATCTGAAGGGGAAGCCAGAAAAGGACTCTGCCAGGAACTGTAATGATAGGACAAGGAGTAGTGGCTACAAACTGAAAGAGGGAAAATTTAGGTATTTAGGAATATTTCATAGGAATCTATAGGAATAATTTAGATATTAGGAGGAAATTCTTTGTTCTGAGGGTCCTGAAGCACTGGAACAGGTTGCCCAGAGAGGTCGTGGGTGCTCCAACCCTGGCAGCATTCAAAGCCAGGCTGGATAAGGCCTTGAGCAACCTGATCTAGTGGAAGGTGTCCCTGTCCATGGCAGGGGGCATTGGGACTAGATGATCTTTAAGGTGCCTTAACATTCTATGAATCTATAATTCTATGATTCTAAAAAGAGAACCAAATATTTTGAAATTTTCTTAATAAAATAAATGGTCACAAGTCTTCCTTCCCAGAAAGTGTGTGTGTTTGAAGTGATTGCTGTTTCAAGTGCCTCTGTCCTGCCTAATTTTAAATCTAAAACTCCATTTCATATATCTTAGATGAAGCTCAGATACAGATTACTTTCTTATAACTTACTAGATAGCCTGGGAAATTTTTATTAATAATGACCAGGAATTAAATTTTGGTGTAAAAACCATTACAGTGTATAAATAGAGTGTATTCACTGCTAACAAAAATGCAAAGTAGCTCTTATAAGCAACTTATATTTTCAGAAAGAAGTGGGAAGAAAGCAAAAAAAGGCTTGCTTCTGGTTTATCCTAGTGTACAAGATCCCCAGTGATATCTGTTCTCTTTCCAGGAAGGCAGACATTGGATGACAGCAATAGAGCAGTATCAACTCAGTCTCCTTGAAAAATGAGTATAATAGGGGTCTCTGGGAATGCAGTTTTCATGATTCACTTCCAGAAGGGACGCTGCTGGAGATTACACGAGGTGAGGTTCAGCAGCATCCACTGTGCACATACCAATATTTTCAGGGGAGGAATCAAGCCCAGAGCCTGCTCTTGTACTGTGGTATTTCTTGGCCAGAAGAAACCATGAAACATCCACACTCACATATGGATTTGTTTCCAGACCACGGAAGTTTAAATAACATTTTAAAAATACTTTGAAGGAAAACAAGTGAACTTTAAATGATAAACAACTTCTGTGAGACTCTGTATATTTATACTGCTCAGTTCCATGCAGAGCTAACAACAAAGAGCTTGAACAGTCTGCAGTGTTCCACGGTCTACCACCCTGCAAAGGTCACAGTGGGAGCCCAGCTCTGCTCTGTGCCTCCACCAACCACTTGGCAAGGTTTTGGCTGGCCTGCCTCCCTCTGCCCTTAGTCATCCTGCAGTCTAGGGATGCATGATCTGGATGGTGAGAGAGCGAGCTCGTGCTAATGATCCCTCCTTAGCATGCGGCTCTCATGCCTAATTCATCAGGCACTTTGGAGAGCGATCAACTCATCAACAGGCACACGGCGAATGCTTTAGCTCAGGGCTGGTGTATGCTCTCTTTGGCTGCACCACTGTGGTTAAAGAGACTGGGTAGATAAGTATATGTTGATAGATGAACTGTTACCAACACCTCTCCTTACTCACTGCCTACTGGACTCTTTTTCCAATATTAACAAAATTGAAGCAAAACAAAGTGAAAACAAAGAAATCAAACAAAAACAACAAAGAGGAGATTTGAAATAATTCCATGTCCTGAGTAGAATATTTGAGAAAAATATTGTCTCTTTGTGTGTATATATATATATATGTATATATATATATTTCAATGCATTTAAGACAATGAAAGATATCCTGACCTCTTTCTTACTTTCCTGAAAGGTTTTGAGTACACTACCATTGTGATTGCATACGCAGATATCCAATGCCTCCTGCCTATCCTAGTCTTCTTTCTACCCAGTATCTGCCAGTTTACTGTCTGGGTTTCTTCTCTTGCCTTTCTCTGGGTTTCTTTGTAAAGAAACTCTCACTACCAGCAACAGGCTGAGTGTGCTGCCAAATGCAGGTACACATGTGCACATGCACACAGAAAGAGAACAAAGTTTCCCTCACTTCACTTACTGGCTTTAGACCTTGCATAGTAGCCCTTGAATATTCACATTGAATTTTGAAGGTTTAAACTCTTCATTTGGTGATGCAGTCTCTTTCCTGTCAGGAATAGAAAACTTCAGTAAGTGTTCATAACAAAAAAAAAAAAAAAAAANAAAAAAAAAAAAAAAAAAAAGACATTAAAGCAAAAAGTGGGCAATCTATATTGTAAATCTATATTAGGAAACTAACCTTATTGAGAGTAAAAACAATCTCTGCCTAGAAGCAGAAATAAAAATTATACCAGTTGTATGTCCTGAAGATTCTCCAATGACTCTTTGAACTGCAGTAGGAAACTTTGGATTTACATTTGGCTTCTGCAGTTCAACAAAAGTCTTATTAAAAAAAAGTGAACAAAACCAGGCCAAATCTTATAAAATAATACCCCTGTCCTGCAAAAAAAAAAGAAAGAGCCACCCCCATTCCTCACAATGCAATACCAAATTTATATGAATTGCATCAGGTCTTTGATTCTTAACTTTTTCTTGAAATGTTCATATTCCTTAGTAGATTAGTGTATCCTTTGTTGCTGTTGTGCTTTCTAGCACAGTATGGCCACAGCTTTTCTGGGGAGAAACTTAAGGATGCACACTTCTGTCAGGGTGCAGAGCAACCTCTGATGTTCATACTTTAGCTGTTTAGCACTTATGGACAACGGAAGGTTTGCGGTCAAAACTGCTCCTGGCTTGCTTTCCCTCCTCAGTAGGAAAACGGATTTGTAAAGTGCTTATCCCCAGATGGACAGGAGTTTTTGAGCCTGCCAGTCCTGTTTGGGTATGTAAGGTAGTTACACATAAACATGTACATATATGTGTGATTTACAACTTCCTATGTGAAAATATTTTGACACCTTTCTGGCAGTGCAATAATTTCAAGTTTTTAGTTTGCTAAAGCACCCAAAGACCAACCTGACAGAGAATCAGATCCCACTGCTGAGTCATGATCCAACTTAGATTTCTAGAAATGGATGACATGATCAGGGATGTTCACTGCCCTTACAGAAATTCACTCAGGCTACTTTGGGATCTTGGTATCCAACCTGACCAGGCTATTTTTTCCACTTATTGAGCAGCACCTGACCTTTCACTGTGTCTGAAATCTGCTGGGGAGGCATGGAGATTTAATTGCTAGCTTTTCAGAAAGTTTCCCTGAAGTCAAAGGAATGAGACCCTCTGTTTAGCGCTAGAGGTCTGAAATAAAAAAACAAAAACACATACTCATAGTCCTTTGAAAACTGGAGATTAGTAGTCCAGTTTCATTTTGAAAAGGTTTGGGTTTGGGGCACTAAAAACCTAAGTGGTTTTCAAACCACCCTCTGTGCAAAATTAAATAACTGGTTTATGACAGATTTTAATTTGAACCTTTCTTTATTGTTCAGCAGGACCTACTAACTACTGATCTATATGAATTTTTTTTGTTATCTTTGTTTCACTTGCAAAGTTTACATTATGCTGTGTTGTCTGTAGTTTAAAAACCTGGATCATCATTATAAACACAGGAATCTTCAGGAAGGTATTTCTGAAGAAATACAAGAATATAAGGGCCTAAAATAAAATCTTTTACTAGATTTGTATCTCATAGGCCTCTCTCAATATGGTCTTTAAAATCTGGAATAACTTTATATAAATTTGTCTGCAGAAGATCCAAGCAGAAGCACAACTGTTTGCAAAAGTTGAGGAAAAGCATTTAAGTCTACTTGGCATCATTTCAGTTCTTTACAAATCTATTACACGAAAAAATCTTAGCTCCAGGGAGCCAAGCTATTGTACTTGAACTGGAAGGTCTGACCCAGATATGGATTGTACCTATTATGTAGAGACCATCAATTGACAAACATTTGAAAGTGTTCAGAGTACCAACACGAATTATATATAAAAAAAAATCCGTTGGCACAAAAACGCATCATAGAACACCTGAGATACAACAAAGAAGCTAGTGCTTGTTCATTGTGAGCAGACATTTTCAAGTGTTTTAGAGTTTTTGCTTTGTTTTGTAACAAGTCTATTGGAATTTAAAAAATAAAACTCAAAAACCACCTGGCTTTCAGAAAAATGCTTCTTTTAAAGAAAATCTAAAAAGTTACACATTGATTCTGGGCATGTGATCTGGGAACTTGGAGTATCCATAGCACTCATCAGAACTTGGGGGAGAGGAGCAGGATTTCTTTATTCTTTTTAAATTGTGATTCAGCTTGAGTGGGTTTCAGACAACAGTGCCCAGTGAAAACCAGATCTACAGGAACATTGGACAGTGTCAAGGAGATATTGGAGATGTGGGCTAAGGAGGAAGAACCAATTTTTTCCCCTTTGCCCATTAGATTTGGAAAATGGAGTTCAACCAAGTTGAAGTTGATTGATTGGTTTTACATGTGTAAACCAAAAGCTCACATCATTATTAGAAACTACATGCTCTGATCCCCATGCCAAAACAAACCAGGTGATCTGCCTCATACATAGACCTATTGTTAGCTGCAGGCCTTGTGACTGCTTTGAACTTTGTGCAACAATCAGCTGGGGCCATACTAAAATGAAACATTCTTCTTCATTTCTTTCAATTCAGGATGGAGCTAAATGAGTCCGAGGAGTTTTTCCATTGGTTTCAGTAGGATTGTGTTTAACGTCTTCTGAAACACCCCAGATTTTTTGTTGTGGTGTATAAAGCAACCTAAGGTATAAAATACCCCTTTTTGATGATATTAGAGCCATTCTTAAAAATAATAGAAGAAAATGAAATTTCAGGAAAAAATACCTCTGAATTTTCCCCTGTGTAGCATCCTTGGCTGCAGTCTAGAGCAGAGCAAGAGCTGTGTGCTTTCTATGTGAGTGCAGTATAAAGCACTACAAATGTTCAGCTTAGAACTGTCAAGCCACACATAAAATATTGATACCTTACATTGGCAGGGTTAATACAGTGTTATTTTAATTGCAAACACACTGTGGGTGATTAGTCAAACTTGGTGCGTCTTGAATTCTAAGATAAAAATGCCTTCTGGCTGGACCTCCTATGCAATTAGCACCATGACCCTCATGTGCTCTTCTCTGTTATTAATATGATTGGTCTAATATGAGTATTAGACATCATTCATTAACCTGTTGTGAACCATCGTAAAAACCATCTCTGAATAATAGACTACATTCCTTTTTCTAAATCCATTTACTAGTAAGGAAAGTGAAAAGGATGAAGACGAGCTTTCTCCATTATATTGACTGGTATAGTGTTAAGCAATATGTACTGTATGAAATTATGAAAGAGCAAATTAAATAACAGGGCATATCTGGCTTATTGGTAATGGATGATCAGGTGCTCATTATGTTGAATTTCCATCCTGTTCAGAAGATGAATGCACATGCCAGAACAGAAATATGTTAACTGACCCTGTCTGAAGATAAACTACTGTACATCTGGAAATTCACTGTTTTGCCAGCTCACTTTATGCTGGGTTTCTGTCTTTCTTTATTCTTTTTTCTTTTCTTCTCTTTTCCATTTTCTTTTCCATTTTCTTTTCCCTTTCCTTTTCCCTTTCCTTTTCCCTTTCCTTTCCTTTCCTTTCCTTTCCTTTCCTTTCCTTTCCTTTCCTTTCCTTTCCTTTCCTTTCCTTTCCTTTCCTTTCCTTTCCTTTTGAAATTGAATCTCTTACTTGTTATTAAAAGTGCATTTGCCTACACACCATTTATTAAAAAAATGCAGATTACTATTAGCAGTAAGTTAATTAAAGAAAAAAAAAGGAAAATATTTTGGAAGGGAAGTGCTCTTTTCTGTGGGGACAGGTATTCAGTTAAGATAAATCAAGTACTCCACTGGCTTCGGTGGAGTTTTATTTTTTACATCATCTGAGGAAAAAAAGCCCAGTAAAAGAACGTTATCTACAATAAACAAGACTGGATTGATGACAGGAATTGATTATAGATTAGAAAAGTTTCCTGGATCACCATTTTACCTAATAGCACTCTGAACTGAGTATTGCTGGTTTGTTCCTGTGTGAAAGCTTGGTCACTTCAAATTTTTAACCCATCTCATGCACCTGGTCCTGTCAGTGTTCCTGGCTTACGATGTGTGAGGTACCTGTTCTCTGGTCTGAAGACAAGGTCACACCTGTGGCAAGATGTCTGCCCAAGAAGGGTATTGTGATTTACTTTATCTGATGGGTAAGGCAAGCCCCATCACAGAGGAAAGGACTTAAAGCACTGCTAGAGGCAGAGAGAGGGTAAGATGAGGGGTGTTCCCTGGTCTCTGCCCTTCATTAGGAAGCACAAACTCCTGGTTTTGCAAAACTCCATGTGCTCCCTTCTACTTGATGGGCAAGGGGTCAGCTCTACTCTCTCTGCTTGTATGGGCACAACTAGGGCCTGGGGCCTGGGACACTACCCTGGAAATGTGTGGGGTGTAGGCACGTCAGCAGCAGAAGAATTCTCTTAGAGGTCCATCTCATAATGCCTGAGACTTGTCGGAACGCACAAGTAAAATAATCTTCCTGTAAGGAAGAAGTCAGTGTCCATGTTTCATACCTTTATTTGTTTGGAGTAGGATTCTAAGGGTGAGTCCCCACTAACATAGGACTGAATTTTACGTGTTTATAATAGGGTTAAACCTTCCTCAGTGAGTATATAATTATTCTATATATTCTATTGCAAGGGATAAGAGGCAGAAGATTTGCTGATTTTCTCTCTGATGTCTAGTATGCTATTTCATTAAGGTATCATCTTTTAAATCAAACTCCTGAATTACTTGAAGAATAGTAGTTTGGTGATTGCTTTTGACAAGTGGGCATGAAATACTCATTAAAGAACTGTCTGTTGTTGTCAAATGAGTATTGCGCTGTTTTCAGAGATTTCCAGGGCCTCTTAGAAAATCATACCTAATGCTTAAATTAAACATTGAATCATAGGATTTCAGCAGAAGTCAGCTACTAATAACATAATTCTTACTGATCTGCTAACAACCTGGAGATCAGTACAATTGTTAGGAATTCTAGCAATACCAAAATTACCACTGTGTTGAATTATTAATGGTTTGTATCAAAGAATGAGCTTAAATTGCTTTGGTCTTGTGTAAAAATTCCTCTGATCTTTGGCAATCATTATTTATTTACAGCTCCCATACGTTCTCCCTCTTTCACAAAGAAATAGGGTTTCTTAAGTATGGCCAGGAGGAACTGAATTTTCATATGTAGTACTGTCTCTCAGTTACAAAGACAGGGAAGAACTGCTGGCTTGAAGGTTCAGCAGCCAGCTTTTCTGTGTGAAAGGCAGGTTATCTAAACATTTTCTTCCCCTGAGAGAGATATTCATAATATTTATTCTAAAATACAAATATTAGGGCTCTTTGCTACATGTGAATTATCCTTAGGTATAGTAAATACAGTTCAGGTTAAAATAAAATCAGGGCATAGCAACAGCTAGTGTTTACATTTATAAAAAGTACATGTGGAGATTATTGCAGGAAAATGTTCCAGAATTTATTAAAAACCCCCTTTTTAGTTGGATGAAGAACATTTTAACATTTAGACTTGAACCCAAGTTGGCTGTAACTGTATAATGTGGCTGCCATAGAGTATCTCTCTGTTTAATGCAGACATCTTCCCCTAAGTTGGTTCATTTTGCAGAAGGCAGATTAATACCAAATGTCCTGATTTATAAATTACACAGGACTGGATATTTAATTTTTTTTCTTTAAATTCAGCTTCAATCTATCAACTAATGTCTTGACAATCCTTTAGAGTCAAAGAGAGATAGGATTACCCATTTATCACTATTAGTTGTGTGTGTCAGACGTATAACTACTTGAAGTATCTGGTCAGATACAATGAAAATGGAACAGAGAAATAAAGAACATATTTGAGATACCATTGCAGTTTGTACTTAAAACTGCAACACAATTTCAAATGGTACATGGCACTGCTTTAAAAAGAAAGGTATATAGAATAAGCCCCTAATTTTTTGGTTTTGAAAATAATTGATGCCATTTGTTGTTTGAACTGATGTTCTTCTGTTGATAATCTAACGTTCACAACATATATGTAGAACTGATTTTCTTCAGAAACAGGATATAGCTCATGTTCCAAGGAAATTACTTTCAAATTTTCATACGGCAGTTCTCAGTTCTGGCAGCTTTTATTTAAAACTGCTTCTACATCAGCAAATTAAAGGAAAATGATTTTTATTTGCTATTCCTTTCACTCTCTAGAGATCAAACTAGCTGCAAGTGGATGATAAATCCTCAAAATATGCTTACTAATTTTGTAAGGTTTAACAGAAGATGCGCTCAGATTGTTGACAGGGTTTGGTGGTTCCAGCACCATGAAAGGGAGAAGCATCAGGAGATTCACCAGCTCATTAGTTAGTGTATGCTACTATCAAATCAGGGCAATATGAAACAGCACCAGACTCGTCCTTTACCTAAAATGCTCATTCCTATATTAAAGTTCTGCTTTCCCTCTGTGGTAGATATTCCTACCGAGTTCCACACTCACACAAGAGGGCTGGTCTTAATTACAACCTCTATAGCAATGTCCCTGGCCTGCTTGTTTTCACTCTATAGAACTCTTTGAGAAGAGAGTAATTTTGGGAATCAAATAAAACCACACTCTTCGCTCTCTCTCTGAAGCAATCTTGCCTATGATAAGTTAGCCCTGAAAGGGTTCACCTGGTTCTTGGAGCAGAAATCCACTTCTCCAAATATATGTTCCACTAAATCACCAAATCCTGGCACAGACATACAGGAAAACCACATCATTAACAGCAAAAGGCATTGCCTGCTGATAACTCCAAATAACCCATAGCGTGCATGTCTATAACCTGCTCTCACAGTGAAGTTCTTTCCAAAATGCTCAGTGCTAACCCAGTGTTATCACAACTGAAATAGCAGCAATTAAATTTCCATTGCAAAGAAAATATGAACAAAGCTGAACACTCTTGTAAAAAACCACACCGTTCAGATGGGGAAAGCAGCTTTGAATAGCTGAGAACTCTGTCAAATCAACATCAGTTCTCATCAGACCACTCCAAGGTGCTTCTCTTTGCAATAACATAATGCATTTCCATTTCTGTCACTATCAGTTTTCCATGCTTAGACAAGCAATGCTACATGATTACTTTATATCTCTAAAGACAGTGATTTTTCCCTCAAACTGTCCCAAATAAAATCTAGCAACATTAAATGTATATAATAGCAAAATTAAAACAAAGTACTAAACAGAAAGTAAACAGCAAGGAAGGATGTAGGGAGATCACATCTAAAAACGTCCCCTCTAAGTTAAAGATTTCAGAATGTTAAGAGTGAAAACTCAAGGTTAGAATGAAATCATTTTTGAAATGTTATCTGCAATGGTTATTGCACTGTCCTACCNTAAAAATCCTTGTGTTCATATATGAAAGAGATAAAAAGATATTTTTTTTTAAATCCTTACAGGAGTATGACCTTCATGAAGGTAGTTCCCTCAGATGCTGAAAGAAAATAGAACACCTCTGTCTATTTATTAAAGTATGCAGATAAGTTCAGGGATTCTTTTTCCTTTGTTCCAAAGAAATACAATTTTTAATATATGCTGTTATACGATTCCATGCAAAGAAGTATATTTTATTTTACAAGGTGCAAATGTGCTGCATCTATCAAAAGCAATCCTCATCAAGTTTTCTTTCTTTTGGGAAAATTAAAACACATATTTTGTGGCTAACTGTGCAATATTATTGCATCTAATATGATTTTAGCTGAGGGCTGAATGAATACAAGTTTGGGTGAAAGATTTTGAAAAATGGCCCCTCTCATATTTAGTACAAGACTTTCTTTAACAGTCAAGGAAAGTATTCTGTTTAACTGAGAATGAAATCAAAGCTTCTCTATCCCTTCAATTAGGATAACCCTGCTCATAGTTTTATTTAAACAGCCCATACATTTGAGATATTGGATAAGGTTCAAAGATGATGAAATATTAGATGTCTGGAAATCAGTACAACACAAAAAAACCCCACTAACTGGCATTATGGGAAAAGTAATCATGATGCAACTCTCCACTCACACAAAAATTTTTTTACAAATATAATCTTTTACAGTTTCTCAGACACCACTTGTACAATCGATCTCTTGTAGGATGCTTTTCACTTGGATGGTGGTGAATTGGAGCAGACTGCCATTTCTATCTGAAGTAAAAATTGTTGTCTTTTCTGAAACTCAGAGATAATTATTTTTGTTGTTTTATATGCATACACCAGTATTTGACTATAAAATAATGTATTCTCACTGGCATACAAGAGATTATGTGAAGTTAGTCAATTATCCACGATAGCAGAGGAGCAGGCATGCAGATTATGGAGAGGAAATTCTTTTAATCTTAAATCTCAGTTCTGTGAGCCAGCCATCTTAATTTCTGCCAATCTGAGAAAAAATATTTCAAAACTGGTTCATAATATGTGCTTTAGTCTGACCTCAATTATGACCAATTTATACCAGGCTAATTGTAGGAAAACTTTGCACTACAGCTTTTTTAACCTTACCCTTTGAGGATATCCTTTAAGATTATCTTTGCATCATGATGTATTTGCCATCACTGTGTTACTGCCATCCCATTTTGCTGAAATCAGATCAGTTGTAAGTAGAGTCTTGCATTCTTGGACTTCTTCTCTGGAGTGTAGGAACTGAGAGTGGCTTTATTAATTTTCTTTAAACTGGCCCAAGTAGAGTACAATCAGCATTAAGTGATCTTATCACTTAGGAAAATTAGCAAACAAAATTTCCAAATTTTTTATGAATAGATTAAGAACACAGCAAGCTGAGTCCTGAAGGTCCCCAAACACAAAGAAGTCTTATTTTCCCCCCAGATGCCTTTCCTCCAGTGGATTTTTTGTGCTTTAGTCCATAAATGCACTTGGACACCATCAAATAGAAATTCATTAGTCACTGGTTATTACTGATATGTAATAATCTCAGTACAGAATAAGAGTGTCAAATGACTCCTGCATTAGAAGACTCACAACTGTCAGAATTTATCAAAGACCCATTACAGGAATGGATATTTTCAAAGTCTGCTGAATAGGGTCTTACAAACTTTTCCTGCTACTGTAATTTCTGGGGAAAAGTTTTATTCATCCATTAAATTAAATGAGCAGAAAGGAAGTTCAAAATACCAGTCTATACCAGTACTTCTAAAATTAATAAGAAATTCTAGGAACCAAAACAAAATGATAAAAACAACTCAAGCAGAAAAAAAAAAAAAATTAATCCAAGCTTTTGATCATTCTTCAGCCATCCCTCTTGGGACTTGGCTTTACCAACACATCTCTCCACTAGTTACACTGCAAGGCAATATAGCATTACATTTATGATGACAAAGTAAATTATTCAATAAAGAAATTCAGGTTTCAGTAATGCTTTTTTCCTCCTTAATTTATGTCACAACATATATTTGCACATTGCTATTTATCTGTCTAGTGAGTTTTTTTAGCATATGAGTGCTTCCTAATGAGTAAATAACCAAAATCACACTAGGGTGATTGTAAATCTTTCCTTCTACTTGACAGTTGATTTAACCTTCTCTTCTTTTCCCTCTTCCTGCATCTACCCAACAATTCTTTCTTTCCACTCTCTTTCTAAATAAATTCACTTACACATTCTCCTTACCTGCTTATTCTTCATTTTAGTTACTTTCCAGGGAACTGTAAAACAGAAACTGGAAATAGCATTTTTTTTTTTCATTTTAAAAACAGTCATATTCATGGTGGTTTAAATTTCTTATACCAATAGGCTTCTTAGAGTAGTTGCTGCCCTCTTCACAAATTAGACTTCTGCATTTTACTGAAATAGATGAAAATTCAGCTGTTCAAATGGAAACCAGAATCTAAAGATCTCAGCACACAAAAATGGAGAAGAATCAGTCTAAAACTAGTGAGTTGTTCCTTTTTTAGCAAGATTTAAAACAATAGTGCAAAGATCTGTAAGTTTAATTGAGAAAAATAAAAATCAAGTATTTTCTTTATTTTGTTATTATTTTATTTCAGAAAAAAAAAACAACTTTCTTTTACCCCTGATTAAATTCCAAGCTTCTGGTCCTTGTTTTTTGCTTAACCTCCCAGGAGAAAGGGAGTGATGAAATCTTCTTTTTCTTACCTGTTTCTCATTAGTAAATAGAGATACCTAAAATAAAATGTAAAGGAAATAAAATTTCTTTTCATCTGAAACTTATTACTTAAAATATGGCATAAATTTTATTTGGAAATTGAAGAATGATTAATCTTACTTCTTGTGATTTATTTTTAATAAAAGTTTAGCTTTTTTTCCCAGTTTCTCCACTGAATAAAGAAACATATTGCAGGAAAGAACCTTAAAGGTCTTCTGGGTTCAGAAGCTTATTACTTAGCTTATTGCTAAGTCTTATAGAGCAAGATAATAAACCTTTTTTTTTTTTTATTTCAGCTCTTACGAGGTTGTAAAGCAGACAGATATATTCTTATTGAGACAGGTGATAACTAAAAACATTTTGGTTTCTTGACTCTCTAAATTAGCTGGAGTCACAAAAACATTATTTTAAAAATCATATCTCTTTTTTCAATGGGATTGTCATTGGAGATAGAATGGTGGTAATCCAAGTTGAAGTTCATCCTCTAAAAAATTGATTAGTTGAAGTAATTGGTCCAAAAGTTATGTAATTTCATTTGCTATAACTACCATGCAGAATTGTAACTTGCCCTTGTTTTCTGCACAAGACATGAAAGAATTTTCTGCCCTTTTGGATGTCAAGGCATATAAGTAATCTGCGTGTTCAATTTCTGAGGTTTTTTTTTTAATCACCTCTTGTTTTCTAAGATCAGATGTTCCTTTTATGACCTTAAGATCTTGAGGAAATATTCATAAGAAAGCAGCTCCCTTCTTTCTCTTGTTTTTCTGTTTCAATATTTTAGAAAAAAAAATCAAAACATAGTCATGCAGTTAGTCTTTATTAATTCCTTAACCTGCAAAGAGACAAGAAATTCACTGGCTTAAAATAGTCAGAGTCTCTGCATAAACCAACTGGAACCATAAGAAGGCTCAACCAGCTGAGTATCTCAGGAAGCAGAACTTGTAAGAAAATCTTTGTATATTAATTATTTGTTCCGTATTATATATTATCTAGCAAAAATTTCATTCCATCTATCGCATTATTCTAAACTATGAAGAAGTTAAAAGGTTTACAGCCCAAGAAATACACCTTTAACTCTGAAACTTCTATTGTTTTCATTTTCCATTTGGTATGAATTTGCATCCCGAAATATATTATCGACTTAAAAGGAACGCTCGCAATGTTAAATGACATATAAGAAAAAAACGAATGCGAGAGCTTGGAGAGATGGGAGATATTTATTTGTGTTTGTAGTGCTAGGTGTGAATGCTCAGTTCTGCCTTGCTTCTTCTGCAACTCTAGAAGAGCAAAAAAACATTTACCGTGTGAAAAGCATTAATGACAATAGCACTAAATAATCATACATGTGCTTTTGGATACTTTTTACGACAGCATCATACTACACCCTTATCAGAGAATGGCCTTTCTGGCTGTTAATTTTTTTTTGATTTCATGAGATTTATTTTTCTAGCCTTAATTTAATTCTGATACGAGCTTTTGAACACCACATTAGTTTAAAATTCAAGTATATGCTATTGAGTGACAAAGAAACAAGACATAAACACACAGGATTAATCTCAGTGTAAAATAGTTTGTCAGCTTATCCAAAAGACTTCCTTACAGACATGTCCCCTGCACTGTGGGGAAGCAGATACCTGACACAGTTTGGGCTTTTCAAACATTTTATTATGATGTTGCTGTTAATTTAGACACTCTCCTTATTCATTGGCAGCATTACTTGTGATGGAGAGTGTAATTCCTGCACTGTTAGGTTCTGGGAAACTTCCATTTACCTCAACAGAGCAGTACGGAACACTGACGCAGCTACATGGTACCTGGCAGAGTTCATCTAGAAGGTCTGGAGGAAAATCACTGCTTGGAAACATATTTCCTTATCTACCAATACGTAGCAGAAGACCAGCATTCCAAGCATATGCTCGTGACATAACTTACTTTAGGTAGGTAAAAAGACAAAGACATTTTAAGTATGTTGTTTACTCAGAAAAGATCATTTGCTTACCATAATAAGCTTTGCTAGTAAGAATTTAAGAATTTCATTTTTTAATATAAATATTTGGCTAATAGATATAAAAGGTATTTATTTTCTCTTCAGTTGGCTTTCTTTCCTAGGATTAGTATAGCATGACAGATGGCTGGTGTCATCTTTACTTGGAAGAACTCAGCTGGCAATAATAGCATGGTACATTTCTGGGGATTTGCGGTACTGTATGTCATGAAGTCGTTTTCAACCAAAAAGAGTCCAAAAGGGAATTCCCAGAAGTAAATATCTGCCTATGATATCCTACTGTGTCTTGTTGATGCATCACAAACAGAAGGAAGCATAGAGTCTTTATAAAACTCCATAAATATTTACAATATTTTTGAAAATACATTGGAAATGCTACAGATTGCAAATGGTATGGGCCCCCTTGGCACTGTAACTTTGATTTTGCTGTTGAGTGAGAATAACAAAAACTGGTGATTTATATATATCAGAATCTGTTATGTATATATTTGAAGTTCAGTGATTTTTGTCACATTTGACATTCATGTGTAATAGAGTGAAAGCATTAATATTAGTAGAATGTAGATACGCTGGTTGATTGTTTTTCATTTTGCTAATGATTGCTGTGATGAGTAGAATAATGTCAGGGTCGGAGGGTTAAAGTTAATGAGAGCTTTCCATTGCACCATTGATTAATGGTGGATACCGTAGTGAGAGATTTTCACATTCCTCCCATATAAAAACAATAAAGGTAGAAATGATGCCAATTTAAACACTTTTACTTTGACTACCTACCAAAATGTTTCTAAACCTGTCATCCTGACATCTAGGCTTGACAAAAACCGTGAGAAATTACATAAAATTATATAAATTGTATCAGATGCTTGTAATGATGTAAATCAAAGCTTGCTCTTTAAATCCACACTTTCTATATTTGCACTAGGTTAAAGTGTGAGAGATTTTAAATTCCTCTCCAGATGCATGTTGGAGAGTACACTTTCTAAAGGCAGAATAATAGAATATATTGTAGCATAATATATGTTTTAATATTAGAATATGATTCTTTCAATTGCTGATTTAATAATTAAAATGTAAATATGTTGACTCCAGTTGATATCTGTTTCCTCTTAATCCAAGAACAGACTTTACTGACTGGATTTCAAAGATAGAGGGCCTACTTTCATAAAGCTCCAACTATTCTTGAAGAACATAGATACAAATGCAAGAAAGCAGACCAATGTCCGTAAGAAACTGAGAAAATATTTTTGACAATTATTTTCCACTTCAAAGCTTTTTGCTACTCTGTGTCACAACGAGAAAGAAAAGAGAGACTGCAAGGTAATGAAAAAAATGCCTCTTAAAAAACAAAAAGATTAACCCATCCTCAGCTCCAAAATCTAACCTTACTTTCAAAAGTGTGATCTTGTCAAATGAAAAAGGTTTTTTAAAATTTCTATTAAGAGCTTTCCAAAATATATACTTTTTTAGCAAAGAATATCATATAAGAGGTAGTCTATGAGGGAATTTAATGACTTAAGGCAAATGTCTCTTCTTGTCATATTAACCTATCTTTATATACCTAAGAAATGCACAAATAAAATATGACCATGACATTTATATGAGTATTTTTATTCCTTTTCCATTTTTTATTAGGAAATAAAATTAAATGGCTGCATGTGCCATGGTTAAGAGAAGTTAAATCTTGATCCGTCACCTGAACATTATGGACAATGAATGATAATTGACCTATGCTACCTATTAATACCAACATAGGCTTTACCCATTATATGAACAAATTTGAAAAAGGCTGGCCTTATAATGAAGCAGTAAAAAGCTGTCATGTTCCACTGTAGCTATGTTGATGGTGCACTGAAGAGACCATCATATGCTGCAACATGGAAAATAGTAGGCTGGTAGGATTTTAATGTTTTTCTTTTGTAGTACAGTGTACCTCTTTCCTAAGTATGATTAAATAATCATAAGAACTCCTCTAAGGGCTAATCTGCGTTATTTCCCAGATTTTCACCTTGGGGACATATTGTCCCTTGTCACTGAAACCTCAGGGACAGAAGGGTACGCTACAGGGTGGCACAGCAGGAAGCTGAGATACTGATGAAACAGTGTTCAGTTAATGAAGGCATGGCCCATGGCTTCTGCTGGTATGCCATATGTTTGAAGAAATGCTAATGACTACAATTCAAACACCTTTTTCATCTTAACTATATGTAAATGTGTTTATAAATGCTCTCTTATAAATATACTATCACATTTTTAAAAGCTAAGTGCTAATGTTGCTTTCAACATCTATAGTACACAATAATTAAAACTTTAGCAATTCTGTTTAATTATACCTTATGGGAAACTGTACAGTAATTTATAGAAATTAAGCAAAAAAACAAAGATCAACAGAAATAAAGCAGCAGTCTAAGAAATGAATAATAAATAATTTAGATCATTATTTTGCAAAAACAAGATCATTGTGAATAGACAACTTTGGGCCCAGTTCTCAAACAGCTGAAACTTGCAAGGGGAAGATTAGCTAAAAAACTCATGGCATTCTGTTAAAAAACTTCTTCAGCAAGTTGAACTAATTGTGACTTTTTTGTGCAGTCAGATAATTTAACAAAACTCAAAAACTAGAACTACCAATTTAAGATCAAAAACTGGGGAGATCTTAATTGGGCCGTGGCTTTTTTCTCTCTGCTTTACCTTTGTGAAAACCCTGTAACACTGCAGGTGATCATTAGCCACAAATGGCATTTTGCAGTGAATCATCTTCTCCACAAGTGGCCAAAACAACATCTCCATTGCAGCAGCAGAAGTGGCATTCAGGAAGAGCAGTTGGTGACCAGGGTAGCCTACATGGGACACTACTATTTTTGCTGCAAGACAGGACACCCTGTTGCAGCCATAGCAGTTCCAAAGAAACTCCCTCAATATCCAGGTTAAAGCACGGTGGTATTGCTGATCTGGGAATCTACTATTCACTTTTGTTTTCCTCTTACCAGAACTGAATCACTCATATACAAATTTTACATACTACCTACTACAGAATTTGAATAAACTTAAGATGAGGAAGGGCTAAATATTTTAAAATCTCAGAGAAAATCTACTTAAATTGCATCTCACACAGGCAAAGCCATGAAACTTAACCACCAGTTAACTTAATTGTCAATTCATTGAAATTTCAATGAGATTCAAAAATCCAGTCCAAGCAAGAAAGAAAATAAAATATAAAATGTGACAACTGCCTAAGCATTCTTTAGGACACTATGAATATTGAGGTAAAACACTTGTACCATGCTACTTTTACTGTTTCCTTTCTTTCACGTGATCCTTAAGAATTAGGACAGAATGAATTACATGAATGAGCTTTACTTGTCCAGTTTCAGACACAACCGTCCTAAACAAGTGCTACACTTTCAGTGGAAGACTTTCTCTGCTTCACTCTCACCAAAAAGAGTCACAAATTTGACCTTAAGGAATGAAGACGAGAACTGGAAAACCATTCTATTTTGTGATCATCTTACTTACAAATTGGGCAATTGTTTGAGAAAAATAATTTCTAACTATATATTGTGGAGCACTCTGTGGGAATCCAAACCAGACCTGTGTGTGTATTTTACATCATGAAATATTGAAATCTATTTTACAGTCAAGGCAATGAATGTTTTAAATTCTGTTAGAGAGAATGTGAAAGTATGCTGCACAGAGGAGGATACCTTGAAGGGAAAGAAAATAAATAGAAAATCACAGTTTCTCAATACCTTAATGGAAGGTCCTTCAGGCTGGGTAAACAACCTCTTTATCAACTCTGCCATCTCTTCAAGCAGAATTCATCTTCGTCTGCCTCAGCCAAAAGCAGCTTTCTGCCCTGTGTGCCCTCTTCAGCCAGGCAAGACTGACAGACAGGGTCAAGAATTTTGCCCTACGCATTTGACACGTAGGCTCTGAATGTCTCATTTTTTAACCATTAGCACTGACTGGTCTGTTGAGGTGTCGCTCTATTCTGGAAGGCTGGTGAGGCATGGGCCTTTTGTTGGCCTTTCATACAGAAGAAAATTTCACACTCTGACTGTACATTATTTTTTATTGACAAAAATGTAAAATATGGAGGACTATGGAGGACAGGGTAATGGACTAGAGAGTGTGTCCTTCAGTTTAGCAAGTCAGCTCCAGCTTGGAAAGTAGAGAATTATTTTTGCACTTAACGCTTGCTTACTGACCTCTGTGAAGAATATGAGTAAAATGATTTTAGGTACCTTCAACTACCACAGTTAACAAACTCCNTAAAACTGAAAAAAAAAAAAAAAAAAAAAAAAAAAAGTAAATGTTTGCATTTCTGAAAAGTAGAGGTGATCAGCCCAGTGATCTTGACAAGAATCAGGAAACTTTCAATATCTGACACCCACAGGTTCAGGCCCAGTACATACTGAAATACCAAAATTGGGATTTATGTAGGGTTGTTCTCTTTTGTTTTTTTTATCAAACGAATATATAATTTATGTAGACTACAGAAATGCAGAAAGGGAACAGCAGTGACAGAGAAAGACTTCTGGAATGCAGTTCTCCTTAATGGTATTATGTCACTGCTACAAAACACAGAAACAGTTTTGAGGGAAAAAGGTTGACATCAGATCTTCCACTTTACAAGCTGATGCTCAGCTATGGAGTTAAAACCCATCTTCTTCCCTTTCTTTCATGCTCCGAAAATCTTCAATTCTCTTCTGCAGAACATTTGAGCTTTATGAGTAATATTTGCAAGTGCTCTGAAGAAGATAGTGATTAAGAGTACCAGCCTAGGACCTGGATAAGGTGAACTTTGAAGTCTCGGGCAGGTCCTCTGCTCACAATTTAATTAACTATTCACTTGAGAAGTGCATACACACAGGCCAATGCTGTTCTTCACCCTCTTGCTGCATTTTAACAGGCATAAATGAGCACATATCAGGTACCTCAAAACAGGCCTTACATGATCTATGTGAGGAGATTTGGAGCCTCAGAAGTCGTGAAGCTCTGTAGACTTTGGTGATTCGTCCTGTCCATTCATTAATTCCTCAGCTGCAGGCAGCCTCACACATCTTACACTCTGTTTCAGTTTCTGGGGTGTCTTGCTCCTCCTGTACCCTGTGGAAGGAACCTGGCTGCCTAACCAGGGATTCTGCCATGGGAAGGCAAATTTGGCTACACACTTGCTTTATAGTTATTTGTAGAGAGGGGAAACTTTGAAAAGCCATATTCCTTACTACAACAGAGTGATCCTTGGAATGCCTGTAGGATCCTCAGTCAAACATCTGGATATTAATAAGCAATTCCTTTCTGTTTGCTTGCTTTGGATCAGTAGGCTATTCACCAGAGTATTATTGCTTTGTCTCTCCAGGTAAGAAATTGATTATGTGCCTCCCCTCCATCACTTACAGGCCATATCTTCAGTTCCTCTTTGATAGTATATCTTGAATTTTCAATGCTTTTTGGATTTTTGGATTTTCAATGCTTTCTGGACCTATATGTCTTCATTTTTTCCTCACTAGACCTTCAGAAACATAGCAAAGCTCTTTTTGAGCAATGGTGGGTAATAAAACTGAAGATTGACTACCAAATCAGATGGACAATATAATCCCTGGAAAAGATAACTGCATAAAAATCCACCAGACTGGTGGGAGCTTCTTAATTTGACCAAATGGTTGTGCAGGCTTACATCTTTGCACAATCAGTGTAGCAAAAATGTTGGAAAAAGTATTAAGAGAATTTATTAAATCTAGAATTTAATTAAAAATTTGGCCTTTCAGAAAAAAATTTGACCACATAAAATCAAAATAAAATTTGAAGTTTCTTACAAAACTCTTTTTTGGTGGGGGAGAATGCATTAAAATTCAACAGAAATAAGGTTAAAATGTTTCAAAAAGACTTCAGTTCTTGGGTATAAATTATATCATAGTTACCAGTGAACCTCAAAATGAAAAACAATTTTGAAACAAACAGCTACATTATATTCCAATAAATGTAGAGAAAGCTGCAAGCCTATTGAAATGTTTTCTTTCAAATTAGAAAACACCTTTCAAGCAAATTTAATCAAAATTGATACTTTCCTTTAACAAGTTCAATTTTGTCAAAATCCTGTTTCCTGACAGCTGCAGTTATAACTTATATTTAGAAGCTTCCAAAACATTTTAATTTTGAGGTTATTATACAGATACTTCCAGTGCTAAAAGAGAATATTGTAAACACTGAAGGCTTAGAATAGCCTTTTCAAAGCAGGATCAAAAGCTTTAAAATGTTGCACATGGATATGGCTGGGGAATTATTTCAAGAGACAAAAAACATTTGGAGAATGTTTGGAAAACATTGCTTTCCATAAATCTATACAAAGAACTGAAGCCTCAAGTTTTGCTAAGGAAAAATATCATATCACATCCTCCTGATTATTCAATTGTGCTGTATTTTGTCTGTTTACTCACACCTAGCATACGAGACATGAACTCTGGGACAGAGGTGAGCAGATTTCAGTAACGGAGGCTGGTGCTTGCTGAACACCCTTTATTTACACCAGAAGAGCTGCCAAAAGAGGAAAGAACATAAAATATAGGAAGCAAAAACAATCCTGATAGCAAGGAATAAATAAATGAGGACTTCTTCATCTCTCTCTTTAATTTTATTTTATTTTTTAATGCAAAAGACACTTAACCTATTTTAAGGGCATTTTCATGCCACCCTTCCTTGGAGTAGTAGAACACACAGTACCCGCCATTGCTAAGGCAGAGTTCATTTCACTAAAGGTATCCAGAAAGCTAATTATCTCCTGAGAACTTGCTATAATTTTAAGGTTATGCAAAAGATGTTAACTAATCACACAGCTCCCAGATATTTGTAACATGCAGTGTGACTCTGAGGTTGCATTTAAATGAGAGACAGGCATGACTACTGATGTGTTGTTTGTTAGTGCTGCACAGCAAGCAAAATGCTACATTACAGTGCCAAATTCACAATACTTCATCGGTTATGCTTCAGAGATAACAGAAAGCATACAACACTTAATCAGTGTTCAGTGTTCCACAGGCTATATTAAATAATAATAATAATAATAAACCAAGAAGTACTCCAGGAAAAAATAGACTACAAAATTAATTACAAATTGCAAATATGGTGCAATGCAAATGAATGCAAACAAGAAAAGCAAAATGTTTGTTTTTTTACCAAACACTGACCCGATTTGGAAAACTCAGGCTTCCTGATAAATTAAAAGTCACAGTTCAGGCCTTATATTATCTGCATTGGCTCAAAATTACACAAATTTGAGGATGTTCAAATATGAAACATAGAACTCAGAACATATTCTCAATTTAATGGTTACTTTTTAATATATACTGAAACCAAAACTGCTGCAGACAAGTATCAGACTTTCTGCCTATTTTCACAAGTGGGTGGACAAAGGAAATAAAGCTTACTGAATCCGAAAACAATAGCTTTGACTTCTTTGGAAACAATGCTATTGGGTGGCATTTTTCTCTTGTGAAGAGTTGTAAATACAGTCAGCTTGTCATTTTATGACAAAACCTCACTTTCAAAAGTTGTGATTTAATGCAATGAATCAATAGCAAACATGAATCTATATGTAATATATATATATGTCTAATATATATACGTTTATATCTATAATATGTATAAAGACAACAAAAAATAATTAGAAAATAATATTATACCTCTCCTGCAAGAGTTAACATTTGTGCCTTGTCACTCATAATTTGAACAAAATTACAAGAGATAAGAATGATAGATAATTGTTATCTCGAATCATCTGACATGTGAATTATTTAATTAATTGTTCCCATTTTATGCTACAACACTAAGCATATTGAAGCAGGCCCATACATATTTCAATAGGTGCATGCTTTAAATTTAGGGCTATGTCATCACCAGATTAAATTAGAGACTAGATAATTAATATTTAACTTCTATTAAAGCATCTTAAAATGTATGGTCTTAACCACCACCCTTCATTTAAGACAGCCACATGAAAATCTATGTGTAAATTTCCACTTAATTTTAAAGCAAACGAAACATGAATACAACTTGAGAGGCACACAAATGGCAAAAATCAAAAGAATCCAAGGTTTAGCAACCCAGAGAAAGCATGCTGCAGAATTTATGTCCTTCTGATCAGAGAGTTGAGGGGGAAAAGAAGGAAGCTCAGATGAACTAGAAGAAAACCTACAGAGGTTTATTTACAGAGCATATCTAAAAACTGATGTGGATTTCCAGTTTAAGCGTAGTGGAAAGAAAGAAAGAAAAAAAAGGCAAAAAACCTTCCTTGAAGCTGTGGCATTTGCCATGGAAATCGAATCTTGCTTTGAAGCAAGAAGCAGCTGTTACTGAGAAATATGGAAATAATTTACCATAAGAGGCAAAGATGTGAAGAAAATAGATTCTAATCTGGTTCATAATATTATTGAATTATTATTTTAAAAGTCAGAAAAACAAAAGAAATGAGCAAAATTGCAAGCTGTCAGAGATAAATGCTGGCACTATGGAAAAAAACCATTAGAAGATCACTTAGTTAACTAGAAGGCCAGAGTGCAGCGTCTCAGGTGTTCAATGAAACCAGCCTTCCAGCTCAGAGGGAGTCTGGTTTAAAGCAGAGAAAAGAAAGTCACAGACATGAAGAATGAAAAAGCTGTTTACACTCAAATATGAAACTACAGATCAGAAATGCTGAAGAGCCTAAAAAGTCTGGGATCAAAATCAGAATCCCATAATTAGCTATTCCTATTTAGGAATTGTGCCTACTTAACCCAGATTTCTAGTCTATCTCTGAAAAGTGAACTGGAGAAGCTCAGGTAGCCAAAATAAAAAGTATGAGCTAATCAGCAGCTTGTATTTCATTATGGACAAGAACTGTATCCCATCCCAGGAAAAGGACTTTAACTTTCAGCGTCTTACACTAGACCAAAAAAAAAAAAACAAAACCAAAAAAACCCCAAGAAATCCACAGAAATAAAGCCTTATTCAATGGCAATATTTTTGCCAGCTCTAGTACTCAGTTGGAAAAAGTCATTTGGGGGAATAATTAACTTTAAACCCGCCTCTCCCCAAAACAGAGACTTTCAGTATGTTATTTAAAGTCTACAGGCCAAATTGTCTATCAATTAACTCTGACTTCAGAGAATCAGCAAAAATGCAGCTGCAAACAGTAGAACTTTGCTAGGATGAAAATGTCTTTCCAACTATGTAGTTTTGAAAAAGCCTAGCCTTTCAAGGTCCTCTTTTGAGAAGAGACAACGATTAACTCTGCATTTCTGCTGCTAACCGGTCCACACTACTTTGATGCTTAAGTGTTTACTAACACTAACTTACATCACTGAGATTTAAGTACAGTTAAATAATTACATGAATAAGGACCTATATATGCATACAATAGATTTTTACACTTTTTTATTTGTGATGACTTCACAATCCATTTTCTAACTTTTACATATGAGCAGCCATTAAGTTCAAGAGAAAAAAGTACTAAACAAACCCCAGCAGTGATACTTGCTTAATATTTCTGTTTCTAAGTAACTCTGGAATTTTTGCTTCCATACAAATTTTTCCTGACCTTTTTCAGAAATCTAATCTAGGTCATCACATCATGTCTGAGCCTTTCTGTACCATACATAATTCACCTGAAAACCTTTGATTTATGATGTCTTCAGTTCTGGATTATAGACTTTTATTTGTGTATTCCTTTTGATATTTCATCTCAGCTCTCTGTATATATTAAAATAACAGCTGATGCACATATGAATTTGAATGCCATCTTAAAATGAGTATAGAAGATGTAGTAAAAGAGAGATTAAAAATGTATATGCAAGAGATGAGATTGGAAAGGTTCAGTGGGACAGTCCAGTGTGTGAAAAATGCTCCGAATTTTGGATGATTACCTAAATTTTATTCTGAAAACATTTAGATCTCATTTTCAGAATGAGCTCAAGCTCAGCAAGACCCCTAATGGGATTATCACTTCCTAATTCCCTCAAAAAATTTAGACCTGAGTTAAAATTAAACTGCGGGTGACTGTGAACTGGGGGTTCAAATGTGTAATTTTCATTTGTGATGTCTACAGAAATTTAATTAAATGATCGTACTAGTGATCACTCAAAGGCTTAACTGGTATCTTACGAAGTAAAGTTGATGTCCACTAAGAGACTCCTTTAACAGCATTGGGAGAGAAAGCTTAAAATGACAAAAAAAGCCGAGCAATTGACTGACAAAGGGTATCCACATTTGTTAGATTCCTGAAAAGAATGGTAGGGACTAATAAGGAACATCAAGAAAAAACATATGACAAGGTTGAGTGACATTCCACATTTGGGTGGCTAAAGAACAAAGCTGTAAGGAAAACAAAGTGATTGCCTGGAGTGCAAAGATCCTGTCAACACGAAAACAAGTTAAGCAATTTTACTCTTTTAATTCATATTGAAGACTGTGTCACTGTGATGTAACTGAACTCTTTAAAATCAAATCAATCAATCTCTGTAGCACTTTGTGGAAGAGCGAGAAGCAGAAAATAGAAACTTGACAGCCCAGTGTACCTTTGCCCTGATGTTAACTTGTCAACACTTATAACCCCAGAAGGAGAAATCAGACAGTAGACAAAATATAAATTATTCTTAACAGCAGTGACAGCTGCTGTCCTTTTTCTCCCAATGCATGCAAAACTCACTGGCTTAGTTTCATTATTCTTATTATTTGTTACTGCTGTTATTATTATTATTATTACGACCACTACTACTATAACTACTTTTTAAAAAAAGTCTCCCTAACTTAATCTTTGAGAGATGGATAAAAGTGCTGTAAATCCAAAAGAAAAAAACTACCATTTTGAATCTTTCATTCTACCACCAGCAGGTAAACAAAAATCTTCTCATTAGCAAAAATGGCTGGGAATGGAAGCAAAACCCACTCTGCTGGGTCCCAGAGCTTCCCAGAACTGTGATTACAGCTGCATAGAAATGACGTCCAGTGCACTGAAATGCACTTCTGGACTATGGAAAATTCAGAAGAACCTCAAAAACAAAGGTAAACCTCTCCACTATTCAAGGCAGGAGCAATGCTGCTTACAGCTCAGCTTCAGAAGTGATGTCCTTCCCGGGCACTGCTCATTGAAAGAGACATGAAACAAATTAAACCGTCCTTTGTTCCCTTTCCAGAACTCATCAAACGCTGAACAAAAAATGTAAAAAGTTCACTTATTTTGATAAAACAAAATCTTTCTGTAACCCTTGATGAATTCTGCTGTGTTGAAAAGTCAAGAGTTAACTGGGAAAACCTACAAACACTGCTTGGCCCGCTAGGGTATGAATGAAGGATGGAGCTGAGAGTCTTTCAGCATTGTTGAATTGGAAGGCTGAAGCCTGAAAAGCAAGAAAGTTCATCAGTTCCTAGAAGAGACTAGGGCCTTTCAGATCTTCCAGGACCTTTCGTGTCCTCTGGGAGCTCAGTAAAACCTGAAGTATTTGCTTAATTTCTCTCCCTGAAAGATTGCATTTGTGGGTGTGAAGGTTTTGGGCACTTCAGACTGCCTTGTGGATTTGTTTTCAGTTTGGTGAGTTGCTGCTGTGAAAAGATTTGCAGTTTGTTTGGTGGTAGATGTAAAGGGGTCTTTTACTGAACCTCAGAAAAAACCATTATGAATTAGAGTATTATGGTTTTATAGGTGAAAAGAGCTAAAGCAATTTAAGGAGAGGGAGTCTAGGCATGTTAAAGAGATGTATAACTTGGAAGTAGGACCAGTATTTTACAATGTCTAAACAGTTTGTTGAGGAGGCTGGTAAAAAGTGTGAAAAGTGACAAATTTGGAAGGATAATTAGAGAGGATCAAGATGAAATACTAGCTGTCAGGAAGCAGAAAGTATTTTAAACTAGTGTTAGCAGATGCCTCAAGTATTACTCTGCACAGACAAAAGGGAAATGTGTGTGGAGATAATCCCAACTCATGAGAATGAAAAAGGGATAGAATGATAGGGAATGTAAAATATGCTGATTATTGATGTAGTTCTCTTTGTGGAAGACAGAAATGAAAGCTGTATGAGTCTTTGCAGGTTGAAGATTATGTAATTATCCAAACATACCTGAATTGTTAGTCTAGGAAATGCACTGAACGTCAAATATAGGAATTGCCATCTGGTTTTCAGTAGGAGGACAATGTATTTCCTTAGTGGTAGTTAGTTTCTTAGTGACTGTTTCCCCCTCTGCACACTGTACCTTTCAATTAAATCCCAGGCCGTGTCAAGAAAATGGAGGTAAAATGAAACAGCAGTCATTCAATGGTCAGAAATAATATGCTTGCCTTTATCTACACACACCGAATGGGCAAAAAGATATGATAAATGCTCTTGCACCCACATCAGCATCAAACTGTTCTCATAGCATGGGACAAGCAGAAGGCAGCATGACCCCTTGCATGGCAGAGATGGGGCAAACCAGGTGGGTCTGAGGCCACACACAGCAGACAGCTTTGCTGTCTGGAGCTGCCACTGTTTAAGCCTCCTACTCCAACTCACCATTTTCTGTAATGCACACGTAGTGCTTCTGTCTCTTTCATTCTTTCCGAGGTAAGAGGTTGTCTAAAAGCATATTTGGGGGAAAACAGCAAATATGCCTTCCAAATGGTCACAGTATTCTGCAGGGTAACACTGGCAAATTCCTTTTATTGCTTACTTTCAAACAAAGGGAAGTAATCCATTCGTAAATATTTTACAATGAAGAAAACAAATATACAAAAATTCTTGATGTGAGATCAGACAAATGGAAAGATTCAAATGTATGTGATCCATTTTTCAGGGCAAAACACTTTTGTATGATGTCTGGTATAATCAAAATTGTGAAAATTTGAAGATCTTTTATGTATTTTATACACTACACATTTTCAGCTGATCAGAACTGTTTCTTTATTGGCTATTTTATGTGAGTGCTGAATAGCAGTCCCTTTTTGTAGCTTTTTTTTCCTACAGCAACTACTGAACTCTTCATTTACACTGCACAAATTATCCTTAGCAGCAGGCAGGAAGCAATCAGCAAGGTGTAGCTGGCAATAGGTCTATTTTCATTACAAGATGGAGAGAGCCAGGGGACATGACATTTGTCCAACATAGGGAGGACTCTTTTAGGAAAATCAGCTCTGGAGAATTGTAGTCTTGCTGAGGAGAAATTGAAAGCGGGAATGTGGGAAAGTGTGTGGTTGTTTTGTTTGGTTTTTTCTTACTTTTTCTCATTAAGGTAAGAAAAGACAGAAGTAAGAAATAATTCAAATCCTTTTAAAACTTCCTACAGTGTCATAAAATACATATAATTCTCCTGTTCTTGAGTACACTGAGCATTTCGGAGCACGTCTGTGAAATGATTTCACAGTGACTCATTAGTAGAACTGTTAGCAACAAATTTGGAGGAGGAGAGAATGAGAATTTTGGAGATGAAAGAGAGTCACAGATAGTGCAGCTATATCACACTGGAAAAATTTTTCAAACAATAGTAGAATAAGACAGAAGTGAGAGGGAAATGGGCAAAATCATAATGACCTAACTTTACACAACAAATTGAAACACACAAATTCAGAAACTGAATGTCCCCACAGTGTCCCTTGAAGGTGATTTCAGTACCCCAAAGTTCTTAATTATCTTTTGAATGAGACCATTTTCTCTTGAACTACAGTGGCAGGAATTTTCCCCATTATATGTTATTATTTCATGTTTCAGTTCTCCTTTGAGTAATCTCTCTGTTGCCTCCCTTCAGTAAGCAGGAATGTTGTATGCTTTTAAGTATTTACTGAATGTTTTACAAGGAAATATTTTTTCTAGAACTGTAAATACAAAGAACTCCTCTAAGCAAATGAATGCCCAGCAGGCTGTATTTTCTTTCCTTTTTAAATAATACATTTGCTTGCTACTGGCCTTGGAACTAAACTTCCTCCTTTACTATGGAATAAATGTATCTCGTTAAGTTCCAGAGTAATAACTCTTTTTTTTTTTATACATCGTCAAGAAAAATTCCTAATATAGTGAACACTGTAAACTCAGACTTGAATAAGGGCTACAGTCTTTAGCTAAAATTATTAAATTAGATGCATCTTGATAAATTCTTATATAAGTATACCTTAAATGTAATCTTCATAAGAACATTGATATTTGCATTCAGTTACCTGAATAAAATCCCTAGAATACAGATGAAATCATGCCTTTGTCAGAGATAGTGTAACAAAATATCAGTGCTTGCTCCAGAAGTCTGTAGCACAGCAGGACATTGAACTCTTCTCTTCTGAGCCCTAGGTTAGCACTTGAACCACAAGAGAAACCTGCCTCCATCTTCAGGGCATTATACCTGTAAACGAAAATGGAAAGGAAAACAAATCAGTCCACATCTCTTCACACATCATTCACCTCTCAGAACCTGAGGAAAAGGACACTGTCATGCTTTCTCAAGGAAATTATCTCTTGTGACTTTTCTGTGGGATATGGAATCCCAGGTCTTTCCCAAGTACCTAAGAATTAACTGAGACATATGAAGAAAATGAACATTGGATGGGCAAGTTAAGTTGTAGCAAAATAATTTTTCTAAGGATTTTAATTTAATTTTAAAGTCTAAAGGCTAGGAAATGTAATATATAGATCTTAAACAAGTGCATAAAATATGAACATAACTTCAGAAAACTCAAATGGAATACTTCTCCCCATAGAAGACACATGCACCATAGAGTAAGAGGCATGGAGAAGAGTTGTAAAGCTGGGTGAGGGCAGAAAACAAACAGAGAAGAATAGAGCCAACCTCTGTCTTGTCTTCATGGAAAGTCTCCAGGTTGCCCTGAGCTGTTGGCCTGAAATGCTGGTTCACTCCTGATTTTAGAAAACGATTATTCTCAGATCAACACTTTTTGTTCTTTGGTAGTGGATGGCACACTTTGTAGAGGATGAATACCCTTTTAAGCTCTTTTAAATGCCCCCTAATGCCAACTGTGTGTTGGAGAAAATCATGCTGTTCAATATTGGACAATTAAGACTCAAAAAATGAAACAGGCCTCAGTCTCACTGTCTCCGTGTCAATTCTGAACAACTGAGAGAACTCAGGTTCTAGTTTCACTTTTTTTAGTTGATTCATTTATCCATATATTTTCCTTTAATTTTTCTGCATCGCAATCTCATTACCTAAAGCTTTGCATGGTATTCTTAAGAACAACCAAGTATCACTCACCTCACTTTGCAAAGAAGATTAAACAGGGATGGTGCACTACTAACCCTTGATCCTCAGTCTGCTCATATCTCCAGACTACATTATCTCTTTATGGCTCTATAGAGATACTTCATCACCATGAAACTGTTGCAGAATAAAGCTTCTTGCTACAAATATACACCAAAACATTCCTTCACATGTTCCCATGAAAACAGTTGGTATTTCACGGGCTAAATTTCTCAAATCTAGAAATTCCAGTCAAAATCCTTGAAAATAAAGATATCAAGCATGGTTATTTTGAAATTAGGTGGTTTTCAAAATTGCTGAAGTCATAGACAAATGTTAGGAAACTTCAGCAGCTTCATTCACTGAAGAATGTTCGCTCTGATCTGGACTCTCCAGCCCAACCTCAAATACTCATTAATACAGGATATGTGTTCTCTTCTGTGCTCTCTTTGTCGCCCAAAACAAGGAATGTGTAAGAAAACAGTGAAAAGAAGAAAAGGTTTTGAGTTGACCACTGAACTTTCCAGTTAATTATTTTCTTGTAGCACTGTATAAACTTAATTCTATGAAATGAACCAATGGCAGAAAACATAGCTACAACTAAACCTGTTAACTTTAATTTCTACTTAATTTCCATGAGAAAAGAATTTTGTTCTCACTCCTTGTTAACTGACTCAAGGTCAGTTAAAGAAGGTTGAAAGCTTCTTTATACACTTGAGTTGGTGCAGCAAATTTAGGTCTTTACTTTCGTATTTGTTGTGATGTACATCTCTGCTGCACTACAATATACCCTTTGTTGTACCAGTTTAAATATCATCCATACAGGAAAGGCAATGAAATTCTATCAGCAACTTTTTTCTGAAAGCAAGCTGTGTTGGAACAAAATCAAAGAAGCAAATAAACCCATCCTGCTCCTCTCCAGCTTTCTAAAACTTTCTCAAGTTCTGGAAGATGGGAGAGAAACGCAATTAAAACAATTCACTAAGTGCTTTATTTGCCACCTGCCATTCATTGAATACCTGCTGATAAAAGTGAGTTTTTTTACTTGCAGATTTGTCCTGATAGACTGGAATTATGAAAGTTCACGAGTGCTCCAGGAGCCACATGAGGATAAATATAGATTCAATCAAATCAAATCAAGTTTGGCAATAAAGATGTAAGAAGTGAATTACTTTCAGCTTGCCCCAAGTTGTTTAACAGAAACAGGACAGTTTATGAAGGCAGTTTTGTCTAAAAAATGTAGAAAGCCTTGTACCGTTCAATTCTTCTGTTACTCTGTTAGCTATACAATTCACAAGCTGTTACATTTTTCAAAAGATATTTTATCCAAAACTTATCATATGTTCAGAGGTGCTTGCATAATGTTATTTTAATTAAACCTTTTAACTGTCAATTTTTATGCTATAATATACTTGTGATGTAACTGTACATAAACTATTCCTATCCTTATACCAACATACTCACTGGCCAATTTCAGTGAAGGTGTATGTCTGTATTAGTGTTTTATATTAGACATTCCCTGCTCTTCTGGAGTGAATGTCCCAGCTGTTCCTCTTTACGTTGCTGTGAGTCGCATAATGGATTTGGTTCCTTCTGGAAAAAAGTGACTCAAAGATGAAGGCACAGGAGACCTGTCACTTCATGGGACTGCACAAGAGTAAGCCTGAGGCAGCCAATCTCCGTACATCCCACTCCATTGTTTGTCGTGTGATCATCAGGTACTCAGGACAGATAATTTGCCTCATATATTTATTTTTGGTGAGTTTTACTAATAGTATAGGTTCCTACACGTTTGTGAAGAGAGAATGTTGTATTACACAGCACTGAGAATGCTGGAAAAAAACTCCCTTACTGGATGTCAAAAAAGAGATTGAGAATAGGGGAAAAGAAACCTTTTCCATTAGTGTTATTGCTTAGAGATCTGCATGTGAAGAATCCATTGGTGCAATAGTGAGGTGATATGAATGTGCAAACCCAACGTAGCTGGGAATGCAAGATTTGAACACTGAGTCCAACTGTAATTGTTAGTACCAGTAACTAAATATTGCATCAAAATTTTCTTCCTTTTTACATGTATCTTTTTCCTTCCTGCTGTTTGCCTCTTAACGTAACTATAGAAAAAAAACTGTCCTCAAAATGTGAGTATTTTTCTTTAAATTAGAGAGATTTCATAACTGATTCTCACACTGTTTACTAAAATGCACCTCATCCTATTGATGAAAGATGTTGGAAGAGCTGTTATCTGCAGCATATCTCTATGTCATAAATCCATATGATCAGATAGGGTAGACCAGAAACATTCCGCTAGTGCTAAAGTTTGTGTATAATTGGCAGTGACTATTCATCTGACTTTATATGTTAGATCATGGAATTGGTTCAAATTCAGAAGTCAAATATGTAATGTAAGTTCAAGAATGTAGTGTAGTCACAGCCTCAAAGTTTAGTTATATCAAAAAAAGGCAATTAAAATTCAGTAGTCAATTTTCATTGTGTATACACTTACAAAACTGTAGTGTCCTCTTGGTATACACAGACCCCCACTGTCTTTTGAGGATATTAAACACAGGCATCATGTGTAGACAGTCATACTGATTCTATAAGTTCACCTGAATACTTTCCAATTTTAAGATGACAAATACCTGAGGTCAAGAATAGTGACAACAGATTCTTTGCACCATTGACAAACTTGGATAGTTTGTAAAAAGTCAGAATTACCCAAGTCAAGTTTATAAAGTGATTTATTTTATATTAATGTCCTTATGAACCAATTTACTCAGATTATAATGTCAGCATTTACAACACAAATAAAAATAGGGTTTTATACTACAACAATGGGCAGAGTTTCATTTTAGTAAATCAGGGAGGTGCAGCATTTTCATTTCACCAAGTCATTCTAAAAACAAGGTCACTACAAAATCATTCTTTGAACAGATGGTTGGGAAGGAAATCTAAAATGTCCCTTTAAGGATCTCAACTGGCATGTGGTAAAGACATAGTTAAGTTCTCAAATACGATAATTTTGAGTGAAACTAAAAAGTAGTAATTTCTCTAGTTAAATTCTTCAGGTCTGCGATTGGCTCAGTTTCTCAATCTTCCATAAAGGATGTTAAGCAAAAACTAAAATAAAGACAGAGTTATTGTTAATCCACCAATACGATGTTAATTGCTTTTACGTGGACCATGCCAAGGATATATATTTAAAAAAAAAAAAAAAAAAGCAAAATAATTAATGCTAAAAGTTTCTTTAAACTAAAAAAACTCACCAAACCTATGTAAAAAGTTGGTGGTTTTTTCCCGCTAATGAAACGAGCTCTTTACATATAAATTATATTGTAATAACAGAGCTCCCTGGTGGAAAAGAGTTCCTTCTCCTGCTGGCAAAAATTAAGATAATCACAGATGGCTAATGATCAAAAATACTGACTGACAGCTCTGAAGTACAAGGCATAGCTAATATTCTCAGAGCTACAGTTTATTTATACTCAGAACTGGCTTTAGGCACCCACAAAATGTGCATTTTTGATGTCCTATTATAAAGAAGATCTTTTAGCCACCAGTTCCTGTTGCCAAGGTTTTTCCTTAAGACTAATCTGATCTCAATGATTATTTCACCAAAATAGTTGTTTTCAGTGTACCAGTTATTTGAAACAATCTGTAGCTGAATTTCCTTAAACATGTAGGCTATTATTTTTAGTAGCATTATAACTAAAATGTATATTTTGAGTTCTTAGAAATACTGCACTATACTTCAGGGTTTATATACTGCAGAAGTCAGTGAGGGCAAAGAAAAGGTACTGAAACTCATTAGTTTCTTGTATTTGAATGAGGGTGTACAAAGTGCCTGGTTTATTTGGTAGTGCTCAAAAACCTGTAAGGAGTTTGGTCTTGCTCCCACTTATGTTAGTTGAAATGTTTACCTGATTCAGCCAGGGTAGATGAGCTTATAGGTAATTCTAGTTTTCTCAAATGTTTCTTATTTATCACTTTATAGATCCTCTAAAATCTTTGCTAAGCATTTTGTAGAGTAGAAACCTATCTTTAATTTCAAAGCACTGACTGTGCTTTAGGCTTGTGATTGTTATAACCTTTCAGTACACACCCAACATGCAACATCAAATGTTTTCTAATAGAATGTTTGACTTGTTGAAATTTAATTTATAGATCCTGTAATGTCAACAAAAAGCTGGAAATATATTCCAGACCTATTTAAAAGGTTTGATAATAAGAATGCCAGTTTTAAACACCCTCAAAATCTTACCAATTATGTATTAGCAACTTTTCCTGTGAAATATTATGCAGTAAAGGATATCTGAAGAAGTTCTTTATCCATTTAACTTTCAGGTAGATATTGAGAAGATGGCACAAAAAAGGGCAAAGTTCTTTGAACTTTGCTATTGTTTTTTTCTGAACTTCAGCAACCAGGAGAGAGGGAGAGATGGGGAGAGAGAGAGAGAGAAAGAGAGAGATGCTACTTATGGAAAATGTACACGAAGTTACACATGTCACTGGACACCTGTAAATGCAGAAGGAAATTTTCAAAATCCAAAAGTGTAGGAAAACCTAGTCAGAATTTGCACTTGCTTAGACTATGCAGCTCATCTCCACAAGCAGCATCAACCAGGCTTCATTAATCACAGAGCTCCCAGAAATACTCGCTTAATAAACCTTTTGATTTTCAACTAAGCATGATTTTTGGATATAGGCTAATGATTTTTAGTGCTGACAGCAATAACCTTGCTGATATGTTGCACAGTCTCAGACTTAAATATAGGTTCACGTTCTTTTCATTCAAATGTCTGACTGGACCCCTGCTATACGAGCTGCAAGCTCTGGGCATAAGGAGCACCCATATATCAATGCAGCTCCTGTTGTGCTAGAGTAGTGTAAATTTTACAATGGCAGGCATGGAGCTGGAGTAATAATTAATACAAACCTTTCCCCATGCAGACAGTATTTTTGTAGTTATGTTAAACTTCATCCTAACCGAAATTATTTCAGCAAGTTATTTCATCCAAACACATGTGCAATTTACAAGTAAGTCTGTGACTTACTAGCATTCTAGCAGTAACAAATTTATCAAAAATGACTTCTTAGGGTGAAAACTGGTATACAGTGTTACATTAACAACTCAGAAGTCAGTCATAAAAAAAGAAGAGAGTGAGAGAGATTGAGAGAAACAATTTAATTTTATTTTTTTTATAAAAAAGATTTTAGGACCTACAGGGACTTCACAAACCAGCACTTTTTAAGAGCATGTATTCATTCCACCTCTTTTGAAACCCAGTTACAGCTAAGTGAACTATCAAAACTAAACTCTTTCACTGAACTGAACAACAATAAACCAAAACGAGTAGAAGTACTAAAAGCATGCCTGAGGCAACAGAAACTTTGGTGTTAATTTCCATCTCTTTCAAGTGCATTTGATGAATGATGTGACAAAAGAATCCTAATTAAAGTCAAAATCCTGAATACTAAATAAATTAGAAGTGCCACTACATTCATCTTCTACAATGATAATACTGCCACTTCTACTCCTTCTCTGTGCCCCTTTGCTTACATCTGTGGCAGTAACTCAGCAAAGGGCACTGCCAGCAAAGATGGGGAAACGGATACTCTTCCCCAAACAGAGAGATAATAGGACAGGCCACTTTGTTTCCCTTCACTGCCTTCAATTTACACAAAGGAAGCCTACCAGGGGCATTCAAAGTATTTTCAGGTATATATTTTTCATCTCAAATCACTTAAAACTTGACAAGCGACACTACACTATTTGGTCTTTAGTAGCCCTAGAAAAGTTGCTGTGTTTATGGCCATTAAATTTTTATTTCTTTTGTTACTGGAGAATCATTAAGTATATATATACTTGAAGTAATATATAATCCTAATGGGTTGGAAAGCAACACCGAAGGGATGAAATTCTATGGTTTGTGTCACACAAGCCAGGCAAGACAATCATAAATGACCTTAAAATCTATGAATCTTTCAAGGAGCTGCCCCATTCAACAAGCAGACTGGAACATGAATTATGACACCCGAGAGACATCCTTTCCCTGCTCCCCTTTTGTTCCAGGGAGCAGCTCTGAAATACTTCAGGAAAAGTTTATATCCCCAGTGTGCCCAAGCAGTAGGCTTGTCTTTTTCCCGTCTCTTTCCACTCCTTAGAGAAAGAGGGCTGTCAAGGGAGGACGCCCTTCTATTCCCACCACAACTACACCCAAAGTCTGCCAATGCAAACAAAAGTGGTGCTTCAGTGTCTCCAAATCCCATTTGTACTAAGACCTGTGGCAAGAGAAGGCCTAAAAGGCTGCAGTTAATCAGGAACTCAAAGAGAGCCACGTAGTCCAATCTCTCGACTGTGTCAGTGACTAATAGTGCCTGCTTGTCAGAAAAAATGTAAAAACATAATAAATATGTAACGATACTTCTCCAAATTTTTCTCCCAGCCCATAGCAGTTTATAGCAAATTCTGATTCAGAGTTCATACCTTTGTATTTAATGTCTCATGATGTACTGCATGTGCATAGAACACACACGACTTGACCGACATGGTTAAACACTGCCACTGCATAGGTCACACAACACCAAGTGTCTTCTTTAATCTTCTTGCAGTGATATCACACTTCTTGGCTCCTTCTAACCAATGCAGTTTTCTTTGTATTTTCTAAATTACAAAAAAAACCCCCACTTTCATTTGAGGTTTTAAACAAGTTTGGAGATCTGTTATATGAAATTCTTTTTTTTTAGAGGAAATGAAAGAGGGAATTATCTTAATGAAAAAGATAGATTGTCTGCTTGTATCTGTCTGATATATTTTAAGACCTGATTTTACACCTAATCTAGCTCATGTCATTGTAATGGGCTACATTTTTTGAAAGTACTGTGAATGAAAATGAAGCTTGTGTACAGGTGGTATATAATTTCCAGAATTCTTGTCAGTATGTGAATTTTGCAGCCCTAATTTTCTCCTATGAATTTTGGACTGATGTTTTAGAAATGATATTTCTTGATCTTAACTGTAGTAGTGATCATTTCAGTGATCAGAGTGGATTGTTGGGCTAATTATTCTATATAGGTAACTATTTATAGGTTTAATAAATTGGCTAAATAGGAGAGACATGCTGAGACACATATTGTGTAATATTATTTATTGAAGTGCCTATCTTTCACATGAAGAATTGAATATTTGCAGCACCAGCTCTTGAATTTTAACTTTGCATTCAGCTACTAACAGTGAAATATTTTATTTACAATATCATTCAAGGTAGAGAAAATTTTCAACCCATCTTTAAAAATGCACAGGATAACTAATTATCTTACTAATTCTCTCCCACATAAACACCCTGTGATACAAGTATGCAACTTTGGATTTTCCTCTGTGTTTAAAAACCACAGTTTGACAGTCAAATATCAGACTTCCAATTTTTCCTGGGTTTTTGAATGACTTCATATGTATGTCTTGAGCTGCTGGTCAAGGATAAAGAAGAAAAGCAAGAGATATTTGAAAAATAAATGGTTGGAACTTGAGAGCTTAGTAATTCACATTTCTGCTTTGTAACGAAAATGTGAACTGAAGCAGGATGGACTTCTCTAAACTAAGGCAAGAAAAGAACTTGGAAATTTAACTTGCCTTTTTTCGTGTACATTACTACAGAGTTTAACAAAGTCACTGCAAGCTTTCCTTTCTTAGGGATAGACTAGATAGATGGTCTTCACCATCACTTTGACTTCATTATCACTGACCTTGATCCTCCCTGCCACTGTCTGCTCTGATCCCTGGGGATTAAATGCTCAAAGGTTATCGACTTACATACGTGTATATGCATTGTCATCTCTGGATTCTTAATAATTGATTGTCAAAGCACTTTTGCACCATGCACCTTGCTTTTTTTGGCAGAACAAGTGCCCTTTCTTAGCTCAATGTTCAGCTACTCTTCTTTAGGGTATGTGAGCGTCAACTGGTGCAATAAAGCGTAAAAATACAAGCTTGTCAGTAATGACCCAGTTGGTAGCCATCAGAACACTTGGCCAAAAAGCCAGAGAAAGCTTTTCAAGTTCTTGTACTGGTTTTTTTTTTTGTGGTTTGATGGGGTTTTTTGGGGTTCTTTTTGCCTGGGACTACTGAACAATGTAGCAGATTAGGAGAAGCACATTGTGATTAAGAGAAGTCTAGATTTGACTGAGAAATTCAAAGGAAAGTATCCTCCTCAAGAAGTAGAGAAGAAAAAGGTATTCTGGTCAATATTTCCAAACATGAAAATGATCTGAAATGAGTCGTAAAACTGCTTCTGAGCCAAAAAAAAATACCATTTAAAAAGAAAAATCTATGTGTGGTCTGAGATTTATGTATCCTATTAACAAATAAATGCAGGTTGCTGGGGTTTTTTTAAAGTTTGTTCATTTAAAAATTTTGTTAATTTTGAAGGTTAGAATGTTTCTTTTCAGTCCAGCAGTTTTGACAAAGACTCAGCCAAAATTATGGTTAGGTTTGTTGGTTGGGTTTGGGAATTTTTTTTTTTTAATTTTTAAACTTTCTTATTTTCAGTGGTTTTATTGAAGGATTGTTCACGCTAGTGAAGACCAGATTACATAGAACTGGTGGTGTTGTATGTTGATTAAGCTTAGAAAACAAGGTTAACTGGGAACAATAGTTTGTTAAATTTGTTGCACGCACCAGAAAGGCAACAATAGGTTTCTTAACACAAGTGTTTTTTTCAAAAGGCTTAGCCTCAGAGACATAGAGGAGCATCCTTTTGTTACCAGACAATGTTTTCTGGAGCTGTAGTGTGCTATTGTCACCATAAAATAAATCTGTAATGTATTGGACAGAGTAGACTGCTCCTGTTGTGTAATGCTTAGAACATCTTTTATCACAACAGGGGGAAATTGGGATCTTTTATCAACTAGTTCAAAAAGCATTCCATTTAAATAATGTGTCTGGAGCTGTAGTCTATGGCGATAATCAGTAGCTTATTAACCTTAATCATAACAACACATTATCACTATTTGGTTTCATGTTGACTAATTTACAGAACAATGGGGAAGAGCACACTCAGCACATAAGACTGTTCCTAGTTCTTGGCACTGCATAAATACAGTGACCCTCACTTGAAATGTCAGAGACTTAAGAAAAAGCTGTATCATATGATGAAGGAAGAGAGTCGGGGAAAAGAGGATCGTGTAATCAGAGAGTTAGTTAAAAAGTAAACACTTGTTAAACCTCTGGACAAAGTGAGACCATCATCAAACAGATACCTAGAGCACAGAATAAAGGTCAGTTACCTTTTATCATGTTTGTGCAGCTTCAGTTAAACTAACAAGCAGCAGCATGTGCTTAGGGTCATGCTTAAACACTTTTGCCTTGATAAATGAGCTGTGTATTAGGTGCTTCCCTTTCAAGAGCATGGCCATATTGGAACTCTGATCTACAAAAAAAAAGACATCAGAAAAGGAAGCAATTTACCTGGGGGCAGAAATCAGTCATTTCAGGTGGTAGAAGGAAATAGTAACATTTCAAATAATAAAATAATAATAAGTCAAAACAACTAAAATGAAACAGTAAAACCTCCAAAATAAAACAGATCGCTTAAATTTTGGGAAGCAAAATTGCAGAATTTTTTTCTTTCTGAGTTTCTAAAAATCACCAAATACGCTTTATTTTGAACTATTTCAGTGTTAAAGGTACATTTCCTCATAATTGCATACTTCTTATGAAAATTCTAGTTCTTGATCCTGATGATTTTACTATTTCATATGAACCACATATAAACCTACTGCTAAGGAAGAAATACAGCCATAAGCCTTACAAGAGATTTAGATGTCACCATCCTCAGAGGAGGGAAGGTAGATGAATAAATGGTACCTTCTAAAACCATACTATATAATATGGTGTATGGACCATGCTATATAACAGTTTCACTGAGTGCATTCAAAAAAGGAATTTTCAGGGGTAATAATTTCTTTAATACTGTAGGACTACAATATCTCCAGTGGGGAAAATATGCTAGAACTGCAACATACATATTAATAGCATTACAACAAAATAAGTTCAAGAAGTTTTAGGTTCTGTATTATGAAAATAACATTCCTAAAATTGTTCACAAAAAAAATTTAGGTGACAACACCACAAAATTCATTAGAAGCAGTTCTACTACATTAAACTAGAAGAAACATGAAAACCTTCTGCCTTTTCACTGAATTATGCTATGCCACTGTACCTATTTAAATGTATACTGCAGCTTAATAATTACTGTGTCATAGCATAGCAAAGTTTCCTTGCATGATTTGCACTTCACAGAAAAATGAGAATATGCAAACTTCAATTGACCAGAGCATTCACACAGAGTAAGATTCTACTACAGGCTAAAATTTTTAATGGTCATAGAATCATGGAATGGTTCAAGTGGGAAGGGACCTTAAAGATCATTAATTCCATCTGTCCTGCCATGGGCAGGGACATGTTCCACTACACCAGGTTGCTCAAAGTCCCATGTAGCCTGTCCTTGAACACTTCCAGGGGTGAGGCATCCACTGCTTCTCTGGGCACCCTTTTCTGGTGCTTCACCATCCTCATAATTTCTTCCTTATATCAAATCTAACCTTGCCCTTCTTCAGTTTAAAGCCATTACCCCTTGTCATATAGGCACATGTAATAAGTACCTCTCCAGCTTTCTTGTAGACCCCCTTTAGGCACTGGAAGGTGCCAGACCCTTCTCTTCACCAGGCTGAACAACTCCAACTCTCTCAGCCTGTCTTCATAGGAGAGGTGCTTCAGTCCTCTTCTCATCTTCATGGCCCTCCTCTGGACTCACTTCAACAGATCCACTTCCTTCATGTGTGGGGGCCCCACACCAGGACAATGCTTGGTTGTACCTGTTTCCATGATAGAGAGAATGGTAGCAACATGCTTATGCTTTGATAAGAGTTCAGAAACTGTTTGCTGTAAATCACAGTAGGATATCACTATCACAGTGGTAGTGGTGCTGCAGCCGTGAATGTTAAAATGTCATAAAACATTTTTTTTCAGTAGATCAGTGTGTAAAGTTGAAAAAAATATAGACCAGCTCTTCTTCAGATGTCATACAGAAACAGTGAGTCATAATATATTCCAAAATTTCTATAAAAACCACAGAAGCACTTGCTCTTCCTTCAGAACAAATTTGGTTCAGTTTCCTTCTCTATTCTTCTTATGTTCAATCAGAATAGCAAAACACATGAAAATTTCTCAAAATATCAAATCAGTTTGAAACACTGTAGACCATGTTCTAATATTAGAAGAGTTGAAATTATAATGGAGAGTATTTCACCAGAATTTATTTGGCACAGTGCATTATAATTTTCTAATGGACTTTTTAACAAAGAAGGAAGTAAAATAGGATGAGAGAGGTAAGCATGCAGCAAAACTAGGTACAGTAACTCAGGCTGACGAAGAAGGTGGAATCTGAGAATGCTTTCAACTACAAAGTTGAAATGAAGCCTCAGCCAGTCATTCTTGACCAAAATCATAATAATGAAGCTTGGGAGAGACTGAGAATTAATTCAGCAAGACTTCATTATTTCAGTGATACAGATTCGCAATGTTGTAAATGAAATTATTTCCTTTTTGTCTCATAAATGGTGCAGTTAATAAAGGCTCTAAACCCCAAAACTTCTCCACATTTTCCTGCTAGCTGCGTAACTCTCTGTCTAAAAGAATAACTGCTTTTCTCCTACATACCATTGCCCTAGACCACAATGTGTGGTAAAGTATCTGATAAAGATCTGCAGCGATTTGGGTTCTAAATCTGCTAGGCACTAGACAGTAAAAAGCCCCAGTAATTCACACAGGCTTCACAGGAAAGGACCAAGAGAGAAATGTCTCACATGTACCAAACATGAAAGGACACAAAATTCCACAAAAATTTTAGCTTATCCCATATAAACAAGCTTCCAGATTCAGGACACTGGAAGCAAATATCTGTGTACATATACATATTTTTATCTTCAAAATATTTGTGTATTTAATTTCTATTGCTTGCAAATAATCAAAGAGTCACATCTAAAACTGTATCTTCATTTCACAGCAATGATTGAATTTATAAATGATTTTGTAAAAATGTGGCTTACAAATTCAAGAATTTGAATTTTACTGAAGTGTGCTGTGACGAGATTCAACTGCTAATGTAAGTATGATGGTCTGCTCTGAAATAATGCAGAAAAGGTATCTGATTTTTGCATTACTCTAGGCAAACATTGCCCATAAAATTTGACTATTGAGACTTTACCTAAGTGGCAAACAGTAAATATAAAAACTGGAATTAACTTTCTGTGTGTTATTTGGTATCTTATGATAAACTATGGGAACACTTAAGTGTAAAAAAAAAGCTGATCTCTTCTCTTACCCTGTTGACTCTTAGTCCTTTATCACACATTTTTCTTATGTAGCTGAACAATATCAGTTCACAACATAAGATGCAACCATGTCTTCACTTAATAAAGAGATAATATTTTTATTCAGAGTTTATGTTGATATTTGAAGTATCATGCACGCTGCTAAGTAGTCATAAGATCAAATGCACTTTGGCTTAGTTTCCATATAAAAATTAGAAGATGTTAATTTTATTACCACTCTGGCAACATATTTGAAAGCATATTAATGAGTATTAATGTCATATGCTTAGCCAAAAGAATTCCTGAAGTCAGAGTGCTATTTTATCTGCTTTAAAGCTTTAGTAATAAGGAGTTGAATATGTATTTTGATAAGTATTTTATATCCTGTTAGCCAATAGTTGGATAAAAATGAAAAATCTCCTACTGTGTACAGAGAAATTATGCTGTATTTTGTCATAATAGTAAAGCTGATGGCAAAAGTGACTGAATTCCAATAGAATCTATCAAAAATATCCAGACAAACACAGAAATAATTATTTTATTCAGCTGAAGAATTTTCCATTTGTCAAGATAAACATTCTTGAGCTTTTATTCGGTTTATTTTAAGAAATTCCAACCAGTTTGGATAATTAATTACATGGAAATCACTATGAAACTATTTAGGTTTCCTTTAACAAAATATTTCACTTCTTTTTCTTTGCAATTTTTTCAGTCCCGTAAGAGACTGAATTCATCAAGGAATTAGATGAGAAATGGAAGTTTCTGTTTTAGAAAACAGAATGGCAGCTAGACAACAGAAAACAGATGCCAATTATTTGCCAGTGTCTGCGGTAGAACAAAACATTTCATGACATTTACTTTGCCTTAGCAAGGCTGCCGTTGATGTCAGTCAGCAGGTTCAGAAAAGAGAGTCCATATGATCTAGGATTGAACAAAAATTCTTACACTTCGGTAAAGACGACAAGATGAAAAATACATAGTACTTTTTATAGAGTCAGCTATAATAGCACAATCTGAAATAATACTCTCTTACAATGTAAAACCAGAGTTGCTTAATAAATTAAGTGAAAACAGAATTTGCACTTCTTGAACTTAGAAGCCACAAAATAGGATTTCTTTTGTCACACATTGAACAGGAAAGAATTCAAGCTGTGCAATAGAAAATAAAATCTTTTGTCAGTACATTAGCTATTTTTATTTGCCCCGCGTATGCATTTGCAAGGTGGGCTAGACTTCATCATGTGCCATCAAAGGAATACAGGAGCTAGTGTCATGCTGCTTACCTTTAACACACTGAATCAACATGGTGTATATTAATCATAAAAAGTCATGCCAGCAGTAAATAATTCTGCTAAGCTAGGAGCTAGGACAACAGTCAAAACTTTCAGTTTGGATCTGTAACACTTTTTATGTAGAAAACACCCTAATTAGATAGTTGTGCTGACAAAACATGATATCCTGTTTGTGGTTTACCTACTATATTAACATGAACTGTACAGACAAAATGCTGTCTGGAGATGGAAATTGTACTCCTATTAGGAAACTGTGCCTGCATCATTCTTCCAGCCAGATCTTTCTTGCACCAGCTAAGTCTCAGACTAAGGGCAAAGAATGTTCACCCAAACAAGAGTGCCTTCAAGAACAATGCTGGCAATGGAAGATAAGGCAGCTGAATGGTTACTTTTTGTGCAGGGCTATATATACAACACAAAAGTGCATGAGAATCCACAAGGGAAAAAAAAAAGCAGGATTTGTTTATATCTGGTCTTTAAAATAATTACAGAACGTAATACCGGCATTTCATATGGGAACATCTGCTACCTGTAATATCTGTAATGTCTCACGTTCTTCCCTGACTGCGAGGCTCAGTGCAGCAGTGCAACCAGTGGAGGTCCAAGCATGTTTAGTGATGGGGAAGGAGTTACATGTGACCTACCAAACACGGTCCTTCACATCAGTCCTCCTAGCCTGACTCAAGAAAGAGATGTCTGTAAAGGCCTTTCTAACCATACTGTCTTCATCTTCAGTTCAGCTTGTACTTTTGGAGCCTTTTGTTACCGTGGCCCTACCACCACTCTGTCAGTGATACCACTTACAGCCTCAGTCCATTTGCCTCTTTACATTCCTCCCCCAGAAATACTGATAACTTTAAGGTGTAATGATATCCCAAGTATACCATACCTCAACCACCTCACTGAGAGAGTACCAGATGATAAGAATAAAGCACCAAGTCTCATTCAAAAAACTGTTAGTACAAAATTCTGGCACTCACATAAATGCAAAACATAAATACTTACTGTTTTGGTGGCTGCGCTTCTGAGAGATTAAGTGGAGATAAGTGCCTGAGATTTTAGCAAAGTTTTCTCAGGGTCAATACACATTTTGAAATGAGTCACAGAGAACAAAATAGCTGAACAATGCAGCTCCAGGATGACATCACTGCAGCACAGGGCCCAAATTCTGTTAGTAGCTATTTCACACAGTCAAAATTTTCTGCAGTTTTAATTCACTGGGTTGGGGTTTTTTTACATGGTTATTGAAGTCTGCAAAACATACTTACTTTATGGAGGTTTTTTTCTCTCAACTTATCTGCTATCCCATAATAATAATAATCTTCACAGACATTTTCATTAATATTTTCTAGAAATGGAATTTATAAACTCAATAATACTGACATTTCTAGCAAAAAAGATTCACCTAAGCATGTGAAGCATGCTGTGCTATGACTTTACTTAGAACAGAACTTTTTGTTAGGAAAAAAAAGGTGGCTTTTCTATTAGTCAAGAATTGCCACTACAAAGAATCAATCTTCACTTAGCACATTTCTTTCAAATTAAGCAAGGGCTAAGCAAGACTAACACATCCTCCCTGGATGATGAGCCAGCATGCTGAGGAAGCAACGCTGAGAGGTGGAGAATGACTTAATGATATCATGGGGAACACACTGCTGTAGCCCAATAGTACATCTTTTACTCCTCTGAATAGTCCCACCGATTTCAGGTGAATAGTCCTGCAGGATTAAGGCACTGTTTCATAAATGTTTCAAAACAAGGCCGAAGCCCCGGTCATATTTTAAGTCTCAAAGACAAGGTAGTTTCTATCTAACCTAATAGATCAGAACCTCCACTTGCTCATTAGCTGAGGACCTCTGCCCTCCTTATTAGGCCCAATTTTCTCAGATGAACTGTCGGATGGAATCTGCTGCAAGTGTACACAGGACAAATTCCATGTCATTAGTGGAACAGGTGTTTAATGATTTTGGATGCATCAAGTTTACCCAGCTTCTTAAAAGATCTCTTCTCATGTATAATGGTGGCTGCAACACCAGGGATCATTTTCAGAAAAGGTTGGCACTTCCCAGTCTATCAAACCATCAGCTTTATGTGCTTGCCTGGTGAATTTATTCAAAGAGATTTTAAAATCCTGAAGTCGAGGAACTAAACAGTGTTTAGGATTCCTATTGCTAGTACTTATGAGGGAGTACCTCAGCCTCCACTGAAATCAGTAGGGTCTTTAATTATGTAAGGCCACAAAGAACTTAGGATTCATTAACAGTAATATGAAACTTTCACACAAGAAAGGTTACATTTACTTTAGAAGTTTTATTTTAAATAAAAGTTCATAAGTTAAAAATGTTTTAAATTGTGGATATCTACAATTAACTTTTTTTGTCTATACAAGTATGAACAGATGCAAAATCAGGCTTTTATCACAGTGAAAACCATGCATTTGACATTTGACTGAAAAACACGCATTTTGACTTGACACTGGATTTTAGCACAGTTTATTCCTTGATTTTATCGCAGCCACCTTATTTTCCATAGTGGAATAAAAGTGAAAGAGTTTAGCAGAATGAGCCTGTCAAGTTACACGGCACCTTCCCAGAAAGGAATGGGAAGATGAAAGAAAGGTTCCTATACCAGGATGGGAAAGACTTATTTTGAAAAAAACTTTCACATGAAAAAGTAGATAAAAAGAATAAGAGATTTTCTAAGCAAAATTAGGTCAACTGCATTTTAAACACTAAATCTCACTCAAAGAGGAATGAAGAGTTGTCATGTTTCTGTTACAGCTACTAATCTCTGATTTTATTCAGGCTTTTTTATTAGTGTGAAGATCTTTGCTGTCAAGAGCAAGTGGATCCATACTAAGAAGCCCGCAAACTTAGACCAAAAGAACAACTTTCTCTTTTTGATGGAGACTTTTTGTAGTCTAATATTCTGTCAAGTTCAAATTAGAGTACAGTTCATTCAGAACAATATTAAACCAGTGGTGTCTGTGCAAGGAAAATTGTCACCATGAGTTGAGAAACGATCTTTTTAACAGGACACTGCCCAGGTACAGATAGAAGTCCTGAAGGCAACTGCCAAGGTTGCCTACCAGTGAAGAACAATGCACACCCATCTCCCAGCAGCTTCTTGCAAAGCCTTGCTGCTTAACACAAGCTGCTAATGATCTGTAAACCAAGTGACTTTGGCTGTGGGTAATTGAGGTGTCCCAGCTATTTTCTGATGTACCAGATTGCCTCTGGTGGCAGCCAGAGATGGCAAGTATTTCAGCCATCACAGCTGAAATCATTGATATTCACTTGCCAACCACCAGCCAGTTGGTCCAAGAAAGCACTTGACTGGATTTCTAATAGGGGAGATTCCACAGAGGCTAAACAACACTTTAGACAATCTAGGACTTTTGATACTTGCCCACAATAAAGGCAAGATCCAACATGAGAGGGAGATAAAATGGCACTGTAAAGCTATGTTTAAGTATCTTCAATCTCTGTCTCTGCACCAGGCCAGATGACAGAGCAGGCGGGAATCTAGTGGGCTTGGTGGCAGATATACTCTCAGGCATCAAGTTATACAAATGACACATCTTCTCAGATCTCACAATGAAAGAATTATTTTGGTGGTAAGACAGCCATCACTTTTGCTCATAATGCATCTCTTAATGCATCTCATAATGCACGTTAGTAAACTTAATGTGAGTATATGGCCCCAATATGTAGGACTGAACAGTCTTCTTTTCTCCTCTCAAAATGTTTCGTCTGTACACTTGACTTCTGTCTTTGATTTTCTAGTGGAGGGTCTGTATAAAGAACTCTTTCAGACAGCTGGAATTTGTAGGTGAAATAGTTGATATGGGAATAGTATGCTGTATCATCATTCTTTTTCTTTGAGCTTCCCAATATCACTGGTGGTGAAGGAATTGGGAATATCTGAGTAAACTAATTAGGAACCAGTACTATGAAGTGTTTTGAGACCCTTTACCACCCACAAGCAGTTCTGCATAGCTGCCACCTCCTGTTGCATTTCTAGCTCATCAGGATTGGGAATCCCTTGCAGCAAAAGAAATGCATCAGCAAGAAGCAGCTACACCATGTGGATTCTGAACCTTAGTGGGAGTGGGAAGGTCATGAGTAATGACCTTCACACTTAGAAGGTCTGGCAAAGTGGTGGCAACTACATCCTACATATCAGCTCCTCTGACATCCCAATTTAATAGAAACTGTGAGACTGTGTATCTAAATTTTCAATGTGGAAGAATATTGCCCTAGATTGACCCCATCTGAGTTTGGCAAGGTCTGGGCACAGAAGGACACTTCTGTGAGAGACAGCCCCGAAGCTGAGCTGACAATGGAGCAGGAGCTGCCAGTTCCCGTATGAGTTTTGCGTGTTATTTCTCTCCTCAAAGGTAACACACTGACTCAAAGAAGCTCCCACGAAGTACTCAATGCAGATACTGGCCTTTTTGTGAAGCCTAGACCCTTGTTACACTGGCATATTGAATTTTCTGATAGCCGGAGTTGTTTCTTCCCTGCAAATCAAGAACTTGCCTCTGTGAAAGGCAGTAGTTTCCAGCCTTCCTCACCCTACCGTGAAGGCAGCACTGAAGTCACAGGGCAACCTGTGACAGGCAGAGGACCACCTTCTGTATGAACTCAGTGGAAGCAGAGATCTTTCCTGTTTAAAAACGGTATTCAACTTGCCTCCTCACAGAGCAAAGGGCTGCTTTGAAACCACTCTCTTACATTGTCATTACCGTTGGGTTTTTTCTCCTGCTTATAGAGAAACAGGAGACAGGTTTCTTGTGCTGATACTAATTACATCAGTGTGAAAAAGATTTCTACTCACAGCAGTGTACTTTTGAATATGGGAAAAAAAAAATTTTTTGTCCAATACAGATGGGTCAGCTCATGTTGTCCCTTTTCACCCTGATCATTACTATCCTCCACCCAAAGAGGTATATTCTTAGCTCATTTTTCATACTGATCATATCCATCCTTACTGAAATTTACCTTTAGAAAACTGAGGATTCTCTTCTTTCCTTTTTCACTTTTCCAGATCTCTAAACTAAACCTTGTTTTACCAAATGTATTGGGCTATGGTTTGGCAGCTGCAATATTTTTGATTTCAGGACTGTCATTAAATTAAAGAAAGTTTATATTTCATATTTACCTTTCTAAATCAAATTTTCTCCTTCTTTTTTTAAACAAGAAAAAACATTATGTCCGAGACGCATTTGCCCTGAATTGTCCCTTGTCAGATGAAATATCACCAATCATAATTATAGGCCAAACACAAGTTTTCATGCACTGTCTTGTAAATTAGGGTAGAAGAGCAATACCTCATATGCTTGTCATGGTGCTTGATCTCTGGTTGGAATATGCCACCTTTTCCAAAATATCTCTTAATAAGACGTCAGCATCATCTCTCTGGAATCTTTCATGAGCAGTAACTTCCATGTGAAGGACGAGAAAAAAGAAGCCTGAATTGAAAGGAATAACTCTGAACAATCCCGTTTGTACCTTTCCCAGCATTACTGTTTGTGTTTGCCAGTCTGGGGGCTGGAAGGAATGCAGCAGTTGCTTCCTCATCCCTTCCAGTATGGCACTGAACAGACTTTTCTTTTAACTGTGGCACTGATATTAAGAAACAAGTTGAGAGATCACTTTTGTCATATCCCCTCGATGCCAGTGTTTTATTTATAGTTCTCTTCCATGCCAGTGTTTTATTTATGGTATTAAATATACAAAGAGATTATAATGCAGCAAAAAAGGCTGTTATGGAAAAACAGATGCTGTTTTGTCCAAGAGCCATGCTTATGAACAAGGCCACCTGGCTTTACACACGCTGACTTTGAACCACATACAGAACAGAGATCTTTTATCTTTCATTATTCAATCAGCTATTTTTTCTGTGCCCTACAATGGTGCATAAAATACAGGACATTTCTTTCTAAGAACTGACATGAATCAAATCTTATCCTTTAGGAGAGAACAGTGTTCTGAGTTTTATTTTGAAATCAGGCCTGTGAATATTTTTGCTGCCTGGAAGTACATTAGTATGAAAAAGAGCATTTATCCCACAGGTTATTATGTAACCATTGTAAATAATATATAAATACTTCAACTTTATCTTAGCTTAGCACTACTTTTAGTACTGAACTTATTTTATTAGCGTTTTTTATTGGAATTGTTAGTAAATCAATCCCTACCTTGTCTTCAAGGCAGTCAGCCCCTCCTAGTGGCTACTCCCAACCTGCAGCAAAACACTCCAGGTTTTCCTACCGCTTGTCCTTGGTCTTCGCTAAGCAGAGGAGTGAAGGTGGAGCTGTGAATTACTTTTCCTTCTTAAAATATAGAAGAGAACAGGGAAATCTTTCATCATTTTAAAGTTATTGATGGAAAAAATAAACTGACACAAATGTTTGCATTATTCCTTGCATTAAAGCTTGTCCTACTTTTCATAGCCTGAATATTATGAGTCATACAAATGTAAGCTGTAAGAGTCTATATTGCTCAATTAGTCATATTCCTCCCTCTGCTACATCAATACTTTTTGAAGTGTTTTGTAAAGCTGAGCAGTAAAAGCCAAACTATTCCATAGACCAAAGGCTGAAAGCCCAAAAAAAAAAAGCTTGTGGTAATATCCTTCCTTTTTAGATCTTTCCTTCCCATAATTTCAGCAAGGCTGCTCACACAAGTAGTTACACACATGTTTGTATGTTTGGTGGAGTGGGTCTCTGTCACTCAGCCAGGAACACATTTCTGACAATCTGCCTGGTTTTTCTTCCTCAGGTTTACCGCCTAGCTGGCTATTTCTGCCATGACATTTCACCTGTTGAAACTGCCCAGGGAAGCTTTTGAACAGCACCCCATGTTGTCACTAGAGTTGTGACTTCCCCTTTCTTACATATCAACACTACCAAAAAACACAGAAAAAAAAACCAACAAAGTCTTTCTCTCTCTCCGCTCCTCTCTCCACTTGTATCTCCATAGCAGACTTGGGGAATGTAAAAAAAAGTTTAACTGCTGACTGTAAGCTATCAGTGCAAGAGAAAACCAGCACACACAGCTATATCTATGTATTGAATTTATTACATAAGACCCCGTGCAAAAGGGATAACTTAAGTTATCCCTTGATATGTAAATCTTCTTTCTGAAAAAAAGTTTAAAACCATTTGAAGTAAAGAACGTAGGAAGTTTCAATAAAATCCAATGGCAACAAGCCATCAACTGCATGTCAGGCTGTTATCCACCCAGTTTTCAGCAAAGAGCAGAACATCTACTGCCTTTGCTCATGTTACTCCATGTCATCAGCAATTTTCAGATTTTAGGTCTCTATATTAAGGCAGCACTCTCAGTCAACTAGTAAAGCTGTGCTTCTGGTGGCCATCTAAAAGTACCAGGAAAAGTCCCAATTTTCAGAAGTAGGTATTTATTGCTTTGTGAGAATAAGGCACCATGCCAGGCACCCACAGAGAGAGCCAACCCAAATCAATAGCTGAGAACTTAGCAGGAGGTTAAGAACCCATGCACAGCACAGCAAGCAGACAAGACAAGCTTCATTTCTGATATAAATACACAATGCACCCAAGAAAGCCTACAGGCATCGAATCTTTTAGGATCAGTATAATTAGCTTACTCCTCTACTTTGATATTGAAAGATACAGCCTTATGTGCCAAAGCACATAGGCAACAACTAGCAAGAAAATTTCTGTCTCTAGCCCCAGGGAGGGAAAAAATTGTAGGTACTGTGTTTAATAGCAATAGAAGCATATACTAAAGGCTTTTTGAACACCCTACTTATGATTTTAGGGAAAAAATGGAGGGATATCTTGTGGCCTAAGGCAGGTTGCTACAGTTCTTAAGTCCACATAGCTCCAAGGTTTCCTCCACAACAATCTAGATGTTTACATGGGCTGGGGTTTTATTGTTAAACAAATTTCCACGACTGGGATTTTAATTTGTGTTGTGCATATGAAAGTCATCTGACCAATAAATATTTCTGTAGTTGACTGCTGAAGATGGCTTCAAGCCGATGCTGGAGAATGTTCACCTGAAAGCAACCCCTTCATGTTTCTGTAACAGCTTACTTTTGATTGAAGAATTTTTATTAGTTAATATATTGGTGCTTTAATCTAAACTGAGATCAGGAAATTACTACACTAGATGTTACCTATAAAAACACTAAGGAACAGTCATTAAAAATATTAGTTTGTAACTCATGTAGGCAACACAGATTCAAATAAAATACCTTGCACTTCCTATCAGAAACAGGCTCAGGAAACAAGTTGAATGAAAATCTTTATTCATTTCTTTGTCAAAAGAATTTCCATTTATTATGGATTATTGATTATATTTCTAGAGATGCTTGAAACAAGGAAAAGTTGCATTATTCAATGTTTTAAGATTATAAAATATGAAAGAAGATTATTCAGTGTTTTAAAAAGCACGTCCCCTATTTGAATGAAAATCTGAAATTTTGTAGTTTCCCACAAAATCAACAACCTGCCTCAATTTTGACTCAGGATAATGAAACCAAGCAACACTAGTGTCATTGAGGAAAAATAATTGAACAAACAGTTTTATGCTTTAAGGAAATACGGGACATATTAAGACCATGCATATGGATAATTCTAGAAACTGGATGCATAGACTATTAGCCTCTTAAGCTACTGAAAATTATTTTTAATTCCAGTGTGGGCTCTGAAGCCAGCTTTTGGTCCCATCCTGCCTGGATTGCTCAGCTGTTATTTGCTGGCAAAATAAAATAAAATAAAACAATTTTAAAAACCACCAAAAAACCAAAAAACCTAAAAAAGTCCAAACTAAGAAAAATCAATACTACAGCTGTCAGGAAGGCCTATAATATATTCTACTCTATCCTGGAATCAGAATAATTTCTAAAACAGCAAAACTACAACTGACTCAGAACCTAAAGCTACCCAAATTCAATAGAAATTCTTTTAGTGAGTCTAATGGGCTTTGGGTCATGGCCTCATGCATTAAACTAATTTATACAGAAAAAAAAAATCTATTTCCTTTTACTTTCAATTAATCAGAGAACTGGATATGACCTATTGGTGGAATGGTAAATAATAGAGAGAATAGGTCAGTTGTACAGAGTGACTTGGATCGCTTGCAGAGGTCAGTTCAGATCTAAACATAGGTTTTATTGCAGCCAAGTGCAAGGACTTCTATCTAGAAACAAGGACTATTTGTAAGATGAGAAAAGCTATTGTAAAGAGCAATGATTCTGTCTCCAGATTGATAACAAATGACTATAAGGGTAGATGAGCAGTTGAACCTGATTTCCTTCAGTGAGCTAACATGATCCTTAATTGATTTGCAAGCAAGGGAACATGATAAAGGTGGTAAGGCAGCATTAATGGCACCATTACTGGAATACAGTGTCCAGAATTAAAAGGATAAAGGAATTGGAAAGGATATCAAGGAATTGGGAAGAGTTCTGGAAAGATGTAACGATGCAGTGTTCGAAATATATGTCACTGTGTGAAAGACAGACAAAACACAGCCTATTTGGTTGATTTGACAAGTGACCTGCAGATAACTTGATCATTACATGTAAAATAATATTTCTGATAATCAGTAAGAGTTTCATCTGAGAGGAAAAGGTATAACATGATCAAAAGTGAATCCAAACAAAATTTAAGTAGAAAAAAGGGAGGACTTGAAACACTGAGAACTAAGTTTTGGAAAAAAGGATATTACAATTACCCAGAATTGTATCAATCATGTGAAACTATTTTTGCAGTCCTCCTTTACCTCCAAAGAATTGTGGTTGATTTAATAAATTAATGGATGACATTCTTTGATTTGTAATATGTTTGCCTCGATATGTAAGCCAGAGATACAAAGGAGTAAGTTGTGCTATGAGTTGAGAGGGAATTAATGGTTTTGAAGTTACTGCATATGGGATCTTATATGGGGTGGTGATTTCCCCTGAGGAGTACAATCCACAGATAGCCTGGTACATTAGCCGTAGGTGCATCTAGAAATGAGGAGCTGATTTGACCTCAGTCCATTCAGGACATGTGTTTGAGTACTGCTGTGTTTAGCAGAGATTGTTATGTGCTTTATTTCAAGGGAATGGTTGAAGTACAGGTAGTGGGTTCTTCTGCTGGTCATTAAACTAGTAATCCTCTGAAAGTAGGCTATGGTTAATAAGAGTATTTCCATCTACATATCAATGGGTATAGTACATGTATTGAATGTATTACCTGGGGTAATGTAATGGAGATAGGTATGTTAAGGCTGAAGGTGATTATAGATGGCTATAACACCTTTTCACTTAAAAATCTCTGACTTTACAACATAAGAAAAATGAATACAGGATAGTTTGCTGAATCACATGCAGGATATCTTTTCCAGGTTGAGTTTTGTAGATGGCTTATCTGCCTGAGATCATATTGTTAATTATGTCATTAGGTCTGGAATTCACCATATTACAATCTCTTGTGCGTGGAACTTCGTACACACAATGTCACTAATGAATGCCAGACCTTATTCTCTAACTGCAGATGCATCCCACCCTAAGTCCTTCCAGCTTGTGCAGCCAGGTAGTAAGACACAGACAGAGATGCAGCAGATGCAGAGGACTGAGCAACCTCAAGCATTCATGTGAAGAAATTTGCTCTGCTTTCATAGGAAGCTAAAGGTTTATAAGGTGTGAACTAGAAAGACGGAATTAATGATTCACTTGGGCACCAAGTAGATTAGGATCCCAGCAGGAGCTTGTGCCTAGGGGAACCTCACAAGGTCTATGCCCAGGGACAGCCGCCAACACCGTACAGAAACACGCCCACCCCAGGGGACCACTGCATAGGTGCTCACCTGTCCCCAGCAACTGTGCATTAAAAAAATCACGATAGATCCTGCCCTGAGCACTCAATGCAGCAGGCACGCTGTGTCATGTCTGGCAGATAGTGGGGCAGATCATTCCCCACCACAAGATTCATCACAGTGCAGTGATAGCTGTTGGTATTTGCCACTGACACTGGAATTTTTGCCATTAGGATGATGGAGGGGGACCAGTAGCATTTTCAAATGCCTAAAATGTAACCACTGCTTTGCTGCCAAATGCACAGAGCAAACATCTCAACAAGGAAAGGGCAACTACAAGTAGCCACCAGCACTACTAGAACAGTTATACATTTGTTTTGGCTGGTAGGGATATCAAACCCAGCTAGGAAATGAGACTTGTAGTTATTACCACCATAGTCAGACATTTTTGTTCTGCTTTGCTGATCTTTTTCATGGTAATCACGATGAATCAGACTGTGATGAGCAAATAAAAAGCTAAAACCACTAAACACATAAGGAAATCTAAAGGGCACTTAATAAAACTCCTTGATTTGCTATTTCAACTTTTAATACACTCTATCATAATTAATTTTGATGATCTTAAGCTAAATTAAAAACAACGGGTAGCACTGCATGGAAGGAAAAGTATAAGGGCACCTTAATGGAGCCACCCAATATAGTGCCCTGTAGGCAACCATAACTTAATTTAAAAGCACACTTGATATGCAGAAATACACCCAAGTAAAATGGCAGGTGATCCTCCAAACAGAATAAGAAGTAGCTGTTGTATCCACCCTCAGCCACAGTAAATTTGTATGAACGTGGTGCTTTTCATTAAGCAATCAATAATATATTTTAGTATTTCCAGAACACTGCATACAACCCACTAGAAGCAATCTCACTCCACAGTTTTGAGTGTGAATACCACAATTAAACCAAGAAAAGATAAATTAGTTTTTCTGAAATCTGGAGGTTTTTGAGTTGTAAAAGTCCAACTACAAATTAGCAAGCTGTGAATAATCAGATTTAAAAAAACCCCAAAAAACTAAGAAAAAAACAGTTTCAAAGCTGCACGAGCTTTACTTGCAAAATCCTCAAAGATTTATGAAGTTAAATAATAATTGGTGACAAATGAGACCACTGATCATAGCTAATGGAATCATGGTTTTTCACCTGTAGTTTTGGATGTAATACCTGGCCTTTTGAGAGCAACATAGATGTTTGAAATATACACAAATGAAACAGGTTTGTGCTGTTCCAGGGTTCTAACAAACACACCTGCATTTGAAAATGTCTGATCTCCCACTTTCCTTCCAGTACAGTAGTGAACTAGATTTCCAAATGTGTTCATCCACCTCCCCCCATTAAGGCAGGAGATACCGACTCTTAAAAATGTTTTGGCGTTATAGCACCAGACAGCAGATAACGATGTCTTGAAAATCATCAAGATTTAGATGCTGAGGATTTCTGAAAATCTTCTTGGCTTCTTGTTGGCATACTAATATTAACTAGCATATATCCATTTCATTTGGATAAGATGCATCTCTTCATCATGTCTGTAATTCAATCTTGACACGGTAATTTTTAAGTTCTAGGAAGATAATTTTGTACTTTACTCTCCTTATAGCATGTGAGAATGCAAAAATCAAATACAGTGAATTTTTCATTCAGTTGCAAACTCTCAGTAAAGTGAATGACCCTTTAAAAAAGTGTTAGGAAGCCAGGACACTCAGAATATCAGAAGCACATTTCAATCTGGTTGCATCGGAAATACTCAAGAGCAAGGGTGAATAGTGAGGAATGTATTTTCAGGCTTAGAGAGCACCTGTATTCTAGGGGACGAGCTGAAATTGTTAGAAAATCAACCCAATAAAGTGAAAGCATAAAAATAAGAAAAAACCTGTGTCCCAAGGACTTCACAGTCTATTCATTGAATCCTGTTTAATGCTGTTCAGGCAAAACCCTACATACGCATTGACTAAGATATGGTTATTCAGAGACTTAATTTCAAAAGTAAATGACTGTAGATTCAAAGCTATAAAAAAAGAGAAAACCTCATGTATGGAGCAATCACAAGCAAAAGAAAGAATGGCCCACAGATAGGATATTTTTCAAAGATTTAGAAGACTTGGGTTTAAAACTTTATTTGTTCATAAGCTCAACAAATTACCTAAGGTACAGAACCTACTGGTTAATAAGATAATACAGCTAAACTCTTTTCTCTCCCACAGCTATTGTACAAACTATTTACTAGGTCCATCTTCAGTCCAACTATCGTCCGAACCACTCTTTACAATGGTCTGGAAAAGTATTAGATTGTCTATTTGAAAGCTGTGCCAAGGAGAATGCTAATAATAGTGAAACTTTCTGGGTATTGCCTAAGCCTGTATCCCATCTCTATTTACTATGCTGTTGTACTTAAATCCATTGCAAATCTGTGAAAAATGCAAGAAAGAGCAGTCTCCATTGTGAAATACTCTAGTGTTACAGGCAAGAATGTTCTGTGAAAACAGTAAATCCTTTCTGTAAAATAATGAAAATAATCAATGATATAGCCATGCACCCCTGAAGTACAAGAACTTTTCTAAGATTCCACTCTTCCATTCAGAAATTCTACCTTTAAATCATTCAGCACACTTACATGACATTGTCAGTATAGATGGGCAGATGTGAACCTGGTATTTATACCTGCACATTGTACTCCAAAGCACGGAAATCTGCCTTTATATAGCACATAGTCATTCCCAGGCTGGTAGAGTTTGTGCTCCTTGAGAAAAGCATTGTTCAAACACATAAAATGTCACATTAGATCAGCCAATGCCTTCCTAAGCTTGTCTGAAAAGTAAGGTTTGTGTCAAGAATCACAAAGCAAATCTCATTCACTAGGACTGAGAGGAGTTCAATCTCTGTGGAAGTTAATCAGAGAGAGATTTTTGTAGTACCATTTTAGGACCAACTTCTTGAATGTGATTCTTCTGTCATAATTTTTAGCAGAAATTAAAAAGCAGCAAGCAGTCACAAATGGCATTTCTGAAAAAAACATGTTGGTCACTTGATTTAGAGATTTAACAGACATAATTCCACTAAGAGTTATTCTGACTTACACTGGTATAACGTTTGAGTAAATTGTCACACCACTAATCCATAAAGTTCTACCAGTATAGAGTAAAGATATGGTTGTGTGAAATTGTTTGAACATTGTTGTTTTTACCGCTAGATTTCTCTGCAAACTTAGCTGATATTGCAGACAGAATCCATGCAGTGCAAATTATCCTCTATTTCAAAGATACTAGCTTCAAAATGAAGTTCATTTTCTTGCATAAATAGGATGCAATATAAACAGAGGTTCTTAGACAACTCAACATCGAGACTGAAAAATACTTTCAATCTGTGCTAGTTAGCAGCAAACAACATTATGTTTCCCCGAATGGCTATACTAAACATTTAACAAAAAAAAAGTCTACATTTAGAAGCCATAATTTGACTGGTTTCAGTTGCAAAGCCCTCTGATTACTACTATTAAAAACCTTACCATGATTCATGCCCATTTCTGAAGAAAAAAGCTGTCTGGGAACAAAAACCCACAACAATTACTTGTATATTTTTCATTAATGTTTTTCCTATGATTTTGGAGGATTTAAAATGCTTTTAAAATACATAGTATTTTTAATTTCGATTTCATTCCCATTGTGCAGGCTATTATTTTTATTTAACCAGTAAAATGGAGAGAAAAAGAATAAAAATACAATCTGGGTTAAAACATGAAGAAAAAAAAGCTGGACATTACAGAATTTTTATTAAATAAATATTTTTTAGGACTATTTTTCAGTAAGACAAGAATTTTAAATTAATGATTCAGCAATTATACTGAAAAGTCAGTTGAAATGAAGAGTTATGTAAAATTTTTGTAGAAATTTACTTTCTTGCTAGTTTCTGAGAGGAAAAAGAAGAAGAAGAATTTAAACAAACAAAAATTCACAAATAAATGCCTTCTTTTCTCACCCTGCTCCTACCTTCAAAGTGAAACAAAACAAAAAGGCAACACTACACAGCATCTCCAGATGTCAAAAGTTATTACCTCTTTTTTCCTTGCATGCAAGAGAAAAAGCAATCTTATCTGGAACATATCCAGCTTTGGGCTGGGGGAGTATCATGTCTGATACACGAGTACAAAAAATTCCAAGATAACAGCTTGGAAAGGAACCATCTCAATCTCAGCATTTACACAGTACAGTTACCTGTCTGAAGCTCGTAAATGATAAGATCTCCATCTGACATTTTCAAATTGGTTTTAGTAGGTATAATAGCATATTTAAAAATACGTTATTTGAGAGCTGGTTTGTTCTCTGTGGATCTGTTACAGGGACAATGTTGCAATTTTCAAGTTTTGGCTAGTCCATAAATAGAGACATGGAAAAAAATTAATTTTATGACAGCATTACACTTAATCAGTCTTCTCATATTGTTGTATTTCTTGGATTACGATTCTATGTGTGTACATATACGTATGTACATATACATATACATATTTGTAATGTCCATCCCTGTTCATCATCTGCTTAACAAAAGATTCATGATGAGAAGTACTGTAGGTGTCACTTCTCGGGTCGTTAACAAGGGTATTAATATTAAATTTGATTTGCTTATTATCAAATCATCAGCCCTTATGGAAAAAAAACCAAAAACAACCAAAGTATGGATTGTATTCCTTGGCAATATGAAGAGCTCAGGAAATGAAAAGTGTTTTGATCATATATAAAATATAGAGTATTGTTAGTGCAGAAACCCTGTATCAACTTCAGTGACCCATTTACCGGTTATTCTTTCATTGTTTTAAAGGCATTATGAATTAGAGCTCTGCAGTTTAAATAGCATCAAACACATGAAATAGAACCCCCTGTGCCTCAGTTAACCTTAAACAAGTATCTGAAAGCAAAAGAGACAGATTTAATGGATGTGATGTCATTACACTATATCATACATGCCAGAAAGAAAGAACAGAATATAATAGAATATCAGGGCAACATAGGAAAGCCATTTTTTAGCTATTTAAAGCTTCAGAAAAATGAGCCAAACCTGTGAGGAAGAGGCTGAAGTGCATGTAGTAATGCATCCTAAAATATCAAGACACTTAAGTTTTTCCATCGTCTTTAGCACTCTGTATTAAAAATTTGATGCTGTGCCAACAATCCCCAGAAAAAGTACTTTAACTGTTGCTGCAACATGATACTGTTGTAAAGTTCACAATGAAATCTTCATTTATTTCACTACATTGTTCTGCTCCCCTTTCTAACCGGCTCAATAGAAACAGGCCTTCAGTTCCACCAATATTTGCACTTTTTTTTCCAGTGTCAACAGTCCCTTCCTGCCCTTTTGGAAATTACTACAGAGAAATGACTATGTGGTTCATATGGACGCTGTACAAGTTCTGTGAAGCCAGAGGGACACTTTCATTGATTTCAGTGGGAGATTACTAGACAATGCTGGGGGTGCAGGGACTTTTGACTAGACTCTTTTAAATCCAGTGGTAATTTTTCTCTTTTTTGATCTCATTCTTAAGGATACAGATTCAAAATCATTAAGTGTTGGAGCCCAGCATGTGGCACTGGGGACATGCTCTTCAGTAGAGAAGCCTACATGTTATCAAGTTTTAATTTATTTATCTCCTTCATGAAAATAAGACAGATTGATAAAGTACTCTGAGCAGATCAGATAATCAAGTCTGACATCTAAAAAGTCCTGTCAGTGTTTAAGCAGAGTACCCAGGAAAAGGCTAACTGTCTTTTGAGAACAGGAGCAGAAACTCTGAAGACTGAGGAAAGACATCTGAGAACTCTGCCAAGGCCACTGAAAAGAATGCTTTAATTTTGCCAGATGAATCCACCTTTGCTTTCATTGTCATTTCCATTATTGAATGATCTCCTTTCTGAAAAGGGATAACTAGTTATTGATTCAAATGTCAGCAGCTTAAATGCTATTATCCAGGGGCAGCACCAAAAGGGAAGGCCACTGCATCAACAATATTGTACACTCCCACTCCGCAGGACTGCATCTCCTTCTGTCTAGGAAGGCTTATGGCTCAGCATAACTGTGGATCTTATAATCATCCATATATTTATCCTGACAAAATCTCTGCTATTCCTCTTACACTTATTTTAGAAGCAGGCAGTACATGTCTAGGGCGCAGACTGCACTGGAGCATAGAATTCCCTGAGCTAGCTTTTTCTATCACATTAGGACCATGAGCAGCAGAGTGGCCACAGCATTACGGAGGTTGGTGCAGGTCAATACTCCAAAAGATGCTTCAAGTGATTGCATTAACCCTTGCAAAGCTAGTTCAAGTGTACCCTAAGTTGCCTGACAAAATCACAATGGATCTAGAAATTAACTGAAGCCTCCAAGTCAAACGATTTGTCAGTTATTTCATGCTGAGGTTATCTTGAGATGTCCACACAGAGACTGCTATGGATTATTCTTTTCTATTCCAAGGCTGGCTGATAGTGTGAAGCCTGGACACAAAAGTAGGCACCAAGGAAGCAGTAAGAACATATGCAGGCTCCCCTCTACACAGCTAGGAGTGTAATATCACAAAGCAATACATGTGTCTAATCAATGAGCAGGTTGATTATGACAAAGAATAGCAACAAATACCCTTTGTGCACAAGGCTGTGAGGAAGGCTTAGAATTAGGCCTCATTTTTTTTGGCCTCCAGGAGATTTCTAAATCTCGAAATAGTAATCTGAATTCCTTAGATACCCCCCCCCCACCATCCAGATCTTGAGTTCTCCGCAAATCTTCTGTTTCATCTCTAATTCAAAAGATCACTTCCTGGAAGCTGTGAAGGGAAAACAGTGAGGCATTTCTTTCCTCTTTCCTCTTTGAACCACCTCCTATGCATTGCACCAGTGAAAGGCCTAGTTAGTCTAGATCTAATTTCCTGGGGGAAAAAGCATATTCTTTACTAGAAAGAGCTGATCTATACTTTCTTGCAGAATTTAACCCTATCAAAAGGAGGCAATAAGAACTAGCAGATTTATGCTTCAAAAAAATGGGAGTGTTTCTATTAGAACAAAACTATTTTTCTCATATAACAATGAGAAGGGTTAAAGGTAAAAATTTCTCTTCTTTCTTTTGCCACCTATTCCATCTCCTGAATAAGGGCTTCTTTTGAGCTCCTGAGCACAAAAGTGCATCTGGAAAATGTCAACTAATGTATTTCAAAGTTATTATGTGAAAATAAAACCGCTGAACATATTTTTTTATGAAACCTTCCAAGAAAATTCACTTCCGAGACCTAGCTTGAGAATGAGCAGGAGATAATTTTCAGCCCAAAATAATTTTATGAGAAAGGTTTAAATGTTTGGAAAATATGCTGGAACTGTAATTTATCCTTTAACCAACAGCCTCAGTGATGGATTACATGACCAATAGAGTAAATCTATGTGTATACACACGTACACACATCATTTCTTTTGTTTACCTTTGGATCAAAAATAGAATGTTACAACATTTGTTTTATCATTTTCGATCCCCCCGAGGCATTGTGACATTTGGTACATTTATTTTTCCTGTTAAGAGATGATTCCTTAATTGTTTGAAGCAGGTGGAGGAAATACTTAGCAGAATGTTTACACTGTGACAACTATACATTGGGGAGGGAAATGGGGAACGTGTTTGAACATGCACAGAGAGCCAGGAGTTGATTACGTTTCTTTCTTCTGCACAGTCCAATATACAAGCTGAAAACATCTCATTCCACCGTGGAGCTAATAACAATATACAGATTTCAAAGGGGCCCCAGGCCCCTTGTCATTAACTTTGGTTCGGCACCTAAGTCAGGTGTGAGTACGTGCAAATATGGGCAGCCTTCTTACTGCCCAGCTTTGAACTCTAAGCTTGATGTTCTTCCTCATAGTTTTCCACAGAAAAGGGTAAATTCCTCTAAAATTTATTTCAGGGGACCATAAGTGAAAGCTCTCCTTGCATCCTCCCTCCCTGCCTCCACTTACTCCTTACTAGTTTAAGTCAGGAAACTTAAAATAAAGGTCCTTGTGCATGAAAGGCAGGATATGCTAACTTAAGTTCAGCAAGGAAACATGGGAAAATCAACTTTTGTTCTGTTAGTGAGGTTAAAAGGATGTGGTAGAATATTTAAACTGATGAGTCTCAGCCACACAGCTATGGCTGAATCCAGACCTATTCTCTTCTATTCTGTAATGAAAGTTTATGACCACTCTTTCTGCCTTTTTAGGAGACAGAACCTCTGTATAATTACATAACCTAAACTCCTAGGGAATATATCAGGATGACAGTGAGAAGAGACTTTTTCTGTCTTGCTCCTCCAAGACAGCCCTCATCTACTGGTCGTTTTCAGCAAACCCCAGTTTCTTGGGGAAATTCCAAATTTAAATCTACTTGGTGGAATACAGAGCTCCAAATGCCCTATCACGAGTTTTCCTGAATTATTCTAATTCATGGGCCAGTGAATGGAGAACAGCTTTCCTGAGGCTCAGATCAGTATTCTGGCCACTGTATTTTAAATATATATACTTTATACTAGGATCAAAGAATATTTAAATATTTATTAGGGAACTTTAACACCTTTCATATGAGAGAAAGCCATGTTAAATGGGTGAATACAGCATGACACACAGGATACTTCTCTCAGAAAAAAGAAGAATTCGGGTTTCAAGATTCTGGGAAAATTATTTTAATCTCCCTGGACTAATAAGTAAAAGGGTAACATTATTTCCACCAGTAATACACCATATCTGTAACTATGTTTTTCTCTTTGGTTATCCTAATACAAATATCATAGTTAGCACAGCACGAAATAATTCAGTTTCTGGTTTGAATGAGGAAAAACAGAGACGTTTTTATTTGATCTGAACCAATTAGGATTTTTTTGTTGGTTTATTCAGACACAAAATAGTTTGAATATTCAGTCTATTTGCTACTTACACAAACTTGTTGTTTGAATAATCATTAGGAACAGGAACTTTGTCCAGCAAGACGGGTGGCAAGTAAATGGTTAATTGGGTAATGCTGCTTTTGGAACATACTCATATACAAGGAGGTCAAGACATATTGCTTAGGCATCCACATGAAGCCAGTTAATGTTTTCTATAATGAATAATGAAATTTGCTGCTTTTCAAACTCCATTCAAAATTTTTTGCCACTATTATTTCCAAGTCCATAATTTTTTCTGTGGTACTTTACCTTGCGTTTACCATGGAGATGATTTGCAACAGAAGTTACTGTTAAACAGGAGTAAAGCTGGTGCAATCTATCCAGGAATAATTTCCATGTTTCTAAATCAAACTATATAAACAACATATAATATCCTCTATTAATAATTTAGTCTATTCAACAATATGATTTTTTTGCGACAAATATTTTTGTGATAGAAATATAAAGGAGATAATTTTAAGTAACATCCAGAGAGCTTCATGTCACCCATATTTGAAAAGTAATAATTTTCAAGTTATCTGGTTCTTACCAGGGTCTCCTAGTACCCCACAGATCTCCCTGTTTCACAAAATCTCTGTATTGTATCAGATATTAAAATACTACACGCTATGTTTTGGAATTTCATGTAACAAAATGACTCGGTTCATAGTGTCATGGAGGCTGCAAGCACAAGGCCACACAGGGCAAAGGGGAATGGCTTCAAACTGAAAGAGAGTGGCTTAGATTTTATAATAGCAAGAAATTCTTCACTAAGAGAGTAGTGAGGCACAGGAACAGGTTGCTCAGAGAAGTTGTGAGTGCCCCATTCCTGGAACAGTTCCAGGCCAGGAAGGATGGGGCTTTGAGCAACCTGGTCCAGTGAAACTTGACCCTGCTCACAGCACGGGGGTGGGAGCTAGATGACATTTAGGGTCACTTCCAATCCAAACCGTTCCATGGTTCTATAAAGACAAGAACAAAGCTCAAAAACCTGGATCCTGTCCTTAGCTTTGTCACTTACCAGCTCAGTGATTGTAGACCACTCTGCTTTGTTCTTTGGCCTTCCAAATAATTCTTGCTTTTATCTATTTAAAAAACAAACTCCCCTGGGAAGGTACAGTCTTCTGCTGGAGACAAGAGCAGAATCTTTAGAACAGTGGGGCTCTGATCTCATTTGATTCCTTTAGACAAGATAGTACTACAAATAAATCATCATAATAATATTCTTATTTGCAGTTGAGATTAAACCTAAAGTTACCTTATTGGAGTGTCATCCTGGTTCCTGTGATATTTGTCTGAAACTTTCTTCTTACAGTATAACAAATGTGCTTCAAGTCCATTGGTCAGCTTCTTCCTCTAATGCAGACAGCTTAATGGATTTTTCTTAAGCCCAGTACAGCTTGTTTCTGAGTATTAATTTCAACTTCAGGTTATTGTGCAAATTATGTCCTAGCTGGAAATTGAACCACGTTGACCACTGAAAAAGAAAAGCCTAATATATGACCTGTATTAGACAAATTTGCCCAGCCAGCAAAGTACAGTTGGATTGATTTTCACTCTGTCATAATGAGATATTTTGTTAGACAAGTTCTCCACCCAGTGGCTGCAAATGTTCATGGGAGCGAGGATATGATTTCCAGTTCGATCCCATAGAAATGCTGGAGATCGAAATCCTGCATATACAGCTCAGTTGATTCAAAGGAAGACAGGCAAAAGGATGTTTCTTTCATTTGGACCTAAGAAATCTGTACAATACAGAGTTTAAGTGTTTAAGTCATGTAAGACAAAAAAGTAGACTTAAGAAATACAGCAGATGTAACCATTTTACCCCTCCCTTACAAAATCGGAAAACTTACCGTAACACTCTCTAAATTTTCCACTTTTTAGAATAATTTGTCAACAGGGGTTCAGAACTGAGAGGAGTATTTTGTTTGCTCATTTGCTTTCAGCACAGAGATACAAGTCAAGAATTCCATTTCCAACCTGCCATCTACAATTTGAAGTTTTCCTGAGAGTTATACACAATGGAATTTGGCGCTTCAGAGAAATTTCTTTATACTTATAAAATGTATAGACTCCAATACAAATAACTGGACATCTCTTAGATATAGGAGTGTCTTTTCACCATGACACACAAATATCTCTCAGATTTAAGATTGTGTCATTTAGTTATGCCAAGATAAATTTGGGAAGCAGCATTAGATGGGAAGGCTGGTTTGAGAAGAGATGCCTGACACATGGAAAGGCTGTGGTATTTTGCCTGACTTTTATCCACAGCTTATCTCAAATGTAAAAATCACTTTGGCTGAGTTTCAGCCAGGGCTAGACAGCTTTCCATATGACAAAGTTTAACAGCATTCCTGTCTCCCACAGCAGCAGGACCAGAAATGTTTTGCTGCATTTCTTCTTTAAGCTAATAGCAGCAGCAGAAATATATTTCTGCCTCTGTGTTTTTCATAGAAAACAACTTCGAAAATTAAAAAGATAAATTGAAAAAAAAAAAATCAACACCCTGTATTTATGCAATATGAGCTTGACCACAGTTCATTTCCTTCTTACTAGGATCACAGAATCACAGAATCATTTAGGTTGGAAAAGACCTCCAGCAGCATCAAGTCCAGCTTTTGACCAATCACCACTTTGTCAATAGCAGACCATAGCACATAGTGCTTTTCCCAGCTCTTGCTTTCCCTTTCTTTCCCAATAGTTTACATGTTTTGAATTGTGTCTTGCCTCTTGCTCTGATATTTGTTGGTTCTTTTCAGTCAGTTTTATATCTAGTCAGAGACTATATTAGTTAATTAATTTGAAAATTACTGTATTTTAATATGTAAATCCCTGTTTGTTGATGATGAATTTTTGGCCAATTAAAAACTCAAAATTCCAACTTTTTTTTTTCCTTTGTGATTCACTTTTAAGATCTATAAAACAAAGGCTGAACAAGTAAACAAAAAAAAAGTTCAAATTTGCACACCTCTTCCCCCAGTCCTCACAGTACTTTGTACGTCAGATGCCACTCTGCTCTTCTCTGGCAGAGAACTGCAGTTCAGCTCCAAAAACTAGTTGCAGCCTTTTCACTTGAGATGGGAAAAGGCACTACGCATATATATAACGGCATGAATTAAGTAAGACAGGAGAGGAAATTAAAGTTTACAATTAGGATTTTGTCCTGTGAGTTTGACAAATAAGTACAGCAAACTATAACTTAGAAGGGAGTACTTAAAAAAAAGTATTCTCAAAATATGGGTGCTTTGCTATATTGTTGCTTTCCTTGCAAAGTCATCATGTTTTATAAGATTAATCTTTTAGGCAGAAATAAACAAATATTCATTTTATGTTTTGTGCCACTGTTCACTCAGTCATACAAATATTTCTCCTATTAGCCAACATTTATGACATTCTAGCTCCCTTGAAAACCAAACTTGATCTTTCACATTTTTTCCTATTAAGCAGTGTTATGTTTTTCCAAATTTTGTTCGAAGTGTAGTTTGGATACTCATTATAGTTATGATTTAAAATGAAAATAAATATTTCTTTCATTAAGTACTTGGGAAACTTGAAATATGTTGTCTAAATGTCTTTTTGACAAATAAAGGAGTAAGGATGGATGGAAGGAGTGAGGATGAGGGGAATAACTGAAGATTTGATGTCTCTGAAAATTAAAAAGATCAGGCAGTTTAGATAACGCAGCTAGCATTTAGTTTTGTGTGTGGAATTATCCCACTCTTCTACTTGTTTATTTATAATTTTTTTAATGAGAGAAAACATGGAGAGGAATCATACAGTAGCCATTTTAAATATGACAGGTTTCACCAGAAAAGTAATCTTACTTCAAATCTCCTTTTCATTTTTCTGCTAGAATTGAAATCATGATTAAATTCATACAAGGAGTTTAAAGCCTCACAACTCATTGGGAAAAAGGACAGAATTAACTTGAAGCTGAGGTAACTTTGCACAGCTTAAGCCCACTCAAGCAGCAGGCCCACACTGGGTTTTCACGCAGAGTGGGCTTAAACTTTTGGGACAACCAGCCCCGTGCCGGGGGGATCCATCCCCGCTCACGGGCCCCTGGATGTGGATCCTGTAACTCCCCTCGCAGGGAAAGGCACAGATTTTTCCAAACTGTTAGCCTACCTCCCCACCTAGTGGCAGTGCACTGGAAAGGTTCAGGCCAGAGCTTGGGATTAAATCCCTGGGTTAAATTGTTAGTGAAGCACAAAGGCTCTGAAATAACACTGTGCTGGAATTAGGGCCACATAATGGCACAGAGTCTGCACTTCAGCACACGTAAGCCCTCCAAAAATGTACCACATTTCACTGAAATCAGAGTTCATATATAGTCTGCCCCTTCTCAATCCCTCATGTCTTTGACAGGTACTAACAGTTTATATTCATTGCCTACAAAAAACAACAAGGCTACTTGACATTCTCTTGTATTCCCTAATTTAACTGCAGGTGACAGAGCCATTTCAACTCACCATCCAAAAGAATGAGATCATACTGCCTAACGACGCTTTGCAGTGAGCAACACCAAAGAAGGTATCATATTTTTACAAAACAGTATTCAAAGCACAATCACGTCATTATTGATAAAAAAATTTAAGCGCTGTATCACACATTAATCAACTGAAATTCAGATTCAGTGCATCACACCAATATTTGGCCTTATCACTAAGTCCAGTAGCCTCTACCCACAAAGAACATCTGTAATACTAAGATATATTTTTTGATTTATCTTGTGAAGTCTGGTTAGCTGAGATACAACTTCATGACCTGAAATTCGTATTTTCATCTTTCCTGCTGCTTAAGCACTAAGAATCACTGCCCAGATTATCACTGATCATGACACAGTTAGATGGACTTGGTATTAAAGAAGATATCATAGCTTCACACTTATGGTTCTAAATAAAGAAATCCAGGATGATTTCCTGATATTTTGGTTGTGTTCAAGCCTAAATTTAAGAGGAAGTATAAATTCTCCCTAAATTCCAAAAGATTTCTTTCTATCTCATAAATGTATACACTTCATTCTCTATTTTTTTTTTCTTGATTGATAGTTGCTGCTTCCATCTTCAAGGGGTCTGAAGAGTTATCTAGCTGCCTCTACAAATGCCATGTGTTTTCTGCTGGGCTGACTTCGGATAGTGTGCACCACAGAGGTATGTGCTCTGCCATCTTCTTTTCCAAAACAGGGTTTGTAGTGGTGCAGAATTCAAATTTTATAATTGTTTTAACTGATCTCTCCTGCTTTTGTAAGAGAGAGAGATGAAACAATGGCTCAAGAGTTGTGCTAGAAGTTAGCCAGTTGCAGCACACCTGAATACAGAGGAAAAAAAAGCATTGGAAGTGAGGAGAATCACCTCTCTGTAATATTTTATATTTGGGATTTCAGACATGCACCTTTCCTTTGTTTGAATGGATCCTCAAATTTATTCCTGAAGATATTTTTCCATTAATACCTTTGCACTTTATTGTGACTATCAATGGAAAGTCCTCATTCTCACGATTATGTTACTCAGGGTTAGCCGAAAAGCCTGAAATCCCCAAGAACAAGAGGATACCCATCTTGAAAATAGAACATCAGAAAAAAAAACCTGCAATGAAAGTGGACATTCCAGGGGGCTTTTTTGTCCCTTTTTATTTACTGATTGAACTTTGAAAAAGCTTTTCTGAGATGTTTTAATACTTCTGCATTCACCCATTTGACCAGTAATGCTGATAACCTCCTGGTGTCAGTATGGCTCTACTGCAATTCAACTCCCTCTGCAAAGCCGTGAACAGAGATAAAAAACTCCATGTTTGAATATGACAGCTAAATACCCTGGTTAGAGACTGGGATGGCAGTATGCTAGAGGAGCTACTTAGTAGCATAAAGAAGATTATTTCCTTATACACAGATCCGTTGCAAAAATTCTTATTCTAGCTACACTGTACTATTGACACAGTTCTGCTTATGAAGGGGATACCTTGATAGCATTGTGTGTACAATATAGCCAGTAGTAGACATGTAATTATTCTAGAAAAAATATATTATTTGCTACGGTATTTATTTCACTTACTGTACAAAAATGGCAATAGCAGTAAAACAAATGTTTGCACCCACCCCAAGCCAGCTACTACTGTTCATGCACCTTCACCCCAGCGCTCATTAGTCAAAAGCAGCAGCAGCTGAATCAAGTTGTCCTGGGGTACCGCTTTTCTTTCACTCAAACAGAAGCAACATCCATCAAATTATGAGTCTCACTCATCAGTCACTTCCTAAACTGTGATCGTTTATGCCCAAACATCAATCCAGCAGCACAGAGAAGACAGGAGGGCATGGCAGCTTTTTCTTATGTGTTCAAAAGCTGACTTTAATTCTGCTATAATCTGCCACCTAACCAGATTTCCACTTAACCTGTTAGCAAGCGAATATGTCAGTGTTCTCTCTTCTGTTTTTTATCTTGTCCTCTCTCTCTGGTAAAATGATAGACAAAATTTATCTCTCTCTTTACAGCAAATTAGGAAGCAAATGAAAGAGAATTGGAGGGTTGTTCTTGCACATTAATTGGAAGGGGAGAGAAGGAATATAGCTATGTGAAAAAGAAGATAGATTTAAGGGAAGTAGAGAGCAATACTGAATCCTGAAAAGAAATTATTCTAATAATTGAGGGAAATAATAAAAGTTCTCTTCCTTGAAACCCTGAACCTACCCTCAATCCAGAGCTCCCGCTAGCTTTCCCAGGCCTGTTTTCTCCTTTATCCTCTTCCTCCGAAGTATGACAATACCAAATTTACCAACAATTCTGAGACACATTAAATCAGGTTTGGGACAGCCAACTGGAATGGGAACATTTCGTGCTTATGTTTCATTGATATAAATTAATTTTAAGGTAAAAATTATTCTTACACGTCCTGTGTTGCTTTCAGCTGGGGTATGGTTAAATTCTCAGACATTCCATACAATGGATCAGACTGAAAAGAACTTTAAGCTCCTTTAAAGATGGAAGCATAGTAGCTGAGGCTTAGTCTAACTTCTGTGGTAATGTGTCTACTACTTCTGGACATTAACAAGTCCCTCTTTCTTGTACTGCAGCGCTCCACCATGAATATGCCAACACAAGTACTTTCTGAGGTATTTCTACAGTGCTCTCCATGAAAGAATGGTTTGAAGTCCTCTTTGCATAAGTCTCAGAATCCACTTATCAAAATTCCATAGAAATAAAGCTTTTAATCCATGGCTCCTGAATAGCACCTCCTAGGCTGACGTGTCCTGTTTCATGGGGAGGAACAGGGGATAGCACTGGGAAAAATAAGATGTCTTTTGGCTTTAAAACAAGCTTAGGACCACTTTAGATAAAGCAAGTGGGTAATATGTTTCTTCCCAGGAGTACTGTGTACAAATAAATCTTGTTTTAAGTTTACTTGTACCTCAATATTTTTAACGATCATACTGTTCCTGTAGAATGATTTAGATTAATTCCTAAGCATATTATAGAGAACAGTATGGAGAACAGTTCTGGGCTGTTTTTTTAGTTTTATTACCTAGAAAACAGATGACATTTTGGAATTTAACAAGCCAGCAAGGGACTTCTGCTGGTATAACCCACTGATGGCTTTACCACAGGGGTCATGATATACTAAGATAAACTTCTGTAACAGAATACTGTTTCTGATAGATCAATTTTCCAAACAGACTTTAATAATGGTTTGCCAATACATTTGTGCAGCAGGAGGTTGCTAGACTATCAGAAGATCTAGAGTCTGGAATTATTTTTCTGCCTTCCTTTGAAGTAAAATGATAGTAGGTGGTTCACTGAAGCATCAACATTGTCCTAGAAGCCACTCAGAAATCTTGAATAAAACTATAGAATAATTGGTACTTCCAGGAGGAAGATGATGAAAGTTTCATGAACGTACAGTCACAGTTGAGTATGTTCATTTGGACTTCAAAACAAGTCAAATCTGTTTGCTCATCTCAAGTAATCCTACATGATTATATGGAATTTTTATTCCTACATAACCCATAGTTAATCTGCTGGGATTTCTGTCAAAACTGCTAAAGTTGATGTTACATAAAACATACCTTATATAGTAAAGTTCATGCTCACAAGTATAAAGAAACTGAAGGAAAACGCTGCATTGCCTATGGTTAAGTGACAAGTGGTTGATGGGAGAAAAGTGATTTGAAGTGATTGAAATTGGTCAAAGTATAGCTAAGAACAGTGGGGTAGACATAACTGAGGTTGGAAGGAATACAGACCTCTCTTGTTTTTAAACTGAAATTATAGAAACTCAGCTCTTCTGAAACTTTAGTAATAACAATTACATTTCCTGTCTCATATTCAATGTATATATATGCTTGCAGTTCTGGATGGTCATCCATAGTTCTAGGACTGCTTTTTTAGTTTACCTAAAGTACCCCATTATCATTCAATATAAACAGAGATTCAAACCTTATCAAAGTGAAATTTATTTTTCACTTCCAACCTTAAAATATTATTCAGACTAGTGGCCTATCCACCATTCATCTGGAACCTCCAAATTTCGATAATCATGGTCCCTGCTGAATTTTAAATGAGCAGTCTAAGAAATCTGAACCTCACTTTACAACCTCTCTCCATCAGCCTCTAAATTCTTGTAAATGAGATGGAGATTGTCAGAGGTTCTGGCACAACCACCCAAGCAGCAGGGGCACCTTTAGAATATTGTGTTGCCACTTCACGTTTGTCACCTCAATCTTTCCAACAGTAAAAATCTGCCATATGATGCCCTTTAAGTTCATCAGTTGAAACACCCGTCTTAGTAGATATAGTCTTTAGTACAGTCTCACTCCAATCATCTAGTGCTCCTACCTCTCAGAAAAGCAAATTTTCTTACATGGAGTCCATTGATAGGGATAAAATCTATAGATGTTTGGGAATCAAGTGCTTCACCCACCTTAATGCAATATTTTATGATAACAAAATGGTTCACTGTCCCTGCTGGATCCCCGGACCTGAAATCTGATCTATCTTGCTTGTCTTAGCCTAGACAGAATAAATACATCCAAAGAATCCAGATAGAAGATGCATTTATATTAACAGATGCTCTGTCTACAGAGATCTTTTAAAAATTAAATTCCTATTTAACTTTTTTTCTTTTTTTTTTATTTTAGATAATCTTAATATTTAGCTGTGTAGGGTTCTTCTAAGGAAGAAGTCCCGTGTGAGACTTTGAACACTGACTATCATTTCTAGAGAGTTTGGGATAAACTAGCATGCTTGTTGTAAAGTCATTTCATTTCCTTTGAGGAAAATAAGACAAAAATATAAGAAAATTTGCTAAATGGAAGAAAAGAAGATTCAAACATTATGAAGGTACTCTCTGGTGTCAGTGCTGGTGTGGCCTCTGGCCTCTAGTGTGAACTCGCTGCTGGAGGGACGGAACAGCACAGCCATGTTCATAAATAACAAACCTGCACTCGTGTCAAGGTTGCTTTGACCCTCACTCAGCACTGCTCTCTGTCACAAGATGCTGTTTTGATTAGTTAACCTGGACCCTATGGTTAAAGAGGGAAACTATGCAACTTCCCCTCATTAAAAAAAAAAAAAATCAACAAACAATGTGAGGATAAAGACACCATCATGTCAAGCATGGCATAGCTCTCATACATCAGCTATTCTTCAAATCTTTTCTTCTTTGACTAGAAACAGTCATCACCTGGTTCCTAATCCCATCTTGATGGTGGTCATCCTCAGCCGAGTGGGATAAGAGCCCAGGGAGCTGTGTGGTCCAAGGGACTGCAGAGGAATTCACCTTTTCAAACCGAAAATCAAGTCATGGCAGAAGAGAATTTAAAAGACAGAAAAATGGAGTAGTTTGTTCTGATACTTCTTTAAATCTTATTTCCAGCACACTAATTTTGGTCTACTGAGTTCAAGTTCTATGCTCCCCTATTTGAAGCAGTTCAATCCATGGACTACACTAATATAGTAGTACTTTAGTATGAACAAGCTCTGCTTTCAGTCCTGAACTTTTGCTGAGTTGTATAAACAACTTCTTAGAAAACAGGCTAAGCTGGACTTCTGCTGGATTGGATATCAGCAGCACAGACCTAAGCCATAAAGATGAGGAGCCTCCATGTGAGCCTACAGACCTACCAGTCCTCTTTATAAGTACACTTGGGTCTGATGCAATTCCCAACGACTTCACCAGACTGGGAATGATTTATGAATCTTCAAGAATGCCATTGTTCTCTGAATTATGTTTCAGAAAGCCCAGACATTTTTATTTTCAGGTGTTTTGTTCAAAGTAAAAATGTCTCTAATAGCTTTTAAAAGGGGTATTTCCAGATTTCAAAGTTGAGGGCTATGAAGATAGTACTAAGTGCATTTTTATTCTTCCTATGCTGTTCACCTATTTTAAGCATCAAAGCTGTAATGTAGCTGATGGAAAAGTACATGCTACAGTAAAAATATTGGCTCTCAAAATGTGCAGTAGCTTTTCCCTCTCCTCTATAGACAGCGTTGCTATAAATAAAACATCTTTTACCACTGCAGCATTTCTTCCAGTGAAAAGAACATCCACATGAAATTTTTACTGCATCTTGGATAGTGCAAAGCTCTGGCATAGTGTTCCAAATGAGTAATTTCATTATAATTAATCCACGAGGGATGTGCTTACTCCAGAACTGCTGGCCTTTTGATCTCCAAGAATATAACACCGTTGTACTATGGATGCCTCAAAGGCTACAGTGTTTAAATAATACAGTCCTTATGTCTATGGCCTCTTTAAAATCTAAGGATTTGAAAGGTCAGGATTGAAAAGTATTGGAATACGTAAAAATAACCCAAATAGTATCTAATAGTAAAGGAAATTTTATAATTATGTGCTAAAAATACACACATGTGGGAATATATGAACTGATTTAAGGTTTCATTATTTAAATCAAGACACACTAGATATTTTGTAAAAATATGAACCTCCTTTTCACAACCATGAGAAAATATTTTATTTGAAGAAGCTACACAGAAAACTGCAGTTATTGATTTAACCTTAATGTATTTGTCATCTTATAAGTGTGGCTATTCAGTCCTTTAGAGATCTGGCCATAAAGCATATTACAGCAAATAGAATCATTGCTTCTATGGCAGATATCTCTGAAGTTCACAGGTTACCAAAAAAAATCAATCTCCATGGCCTCCTGTGTTAGTGTAGGGGGACTGTTTTGTTGTTTGCATTGTATCTTTTCGGAGAAAAAAGAGGGGGCAAGTAAAATCCAAAGTCAAAACTTTCAATAAAATGAGAGATACTAAGTATCACAGTGATTAAAAGTCTCCTAGCCTCCAAGTTTTTCAAAAGGGTATGCATGGATTTAGCTTTTGAATCTGTTGTGTTCTTTAGGGGACATCTGGATTTTATTATTTTATTTATTTAATTTTGGTGGTTGTTAATGAATATGATGAAGGGAACAAATGCTACTACTCTCTGGCATACTGGGCACTCTTAAACACTAATGCACTATTAAACATTAATGCACTATTAGTGATGCTTTCTGGTTTTGATATATTGATATACTTCATCGTGCTTTTTAAGATAAATAAACTGCAGTAAACTGATACTATTTAAGCAAACAGGAATATGAGAAGGTAACAATGTCTCCAATTAAAAAAAATTATTATTCCTTTTATTGAGAGTCAGAAGTAACTATTATCAAAACTTTTGATTTTTTGGGAGAAAAAAATGATTTGTTGGCCCCCACTTGGAGGAAAAGACAGAAAATATTTTATCTGCCAAGGGCGAACCAACAGAGCCGAGATCATTTGCCTCCCCCTTTAGCCTTGAAACACTGGACAGTGTCTGAAAAATGTTGGGAGAAGCATCACTGAGGGGACACACTAAACATCTGTCGTGAGACAGGAGGTGTTTTGCCTCCCTGAGCTGAGGCATGGGTTGCTCTGTATACCATATGTGCCTTTTTCCATACTGCCTGTATCTGCTCTCCCGATTGCTCTTGCCCATATGCTAAAGACATACATCACACCCGGCACGGCAAAAGCAATTAAATGCTTGGTATTCCCTCTGCCTCAGGTTTGGTACCTTGGTACCAAGGCTTTGACTTGCACCCCACCTCTGCTCATCTATCTTCCAAGAGTGCTCTCAGTAGTTTAAAATTCAATCTATCTTGAATTATTCATGCTCAGTGCATCAGTGACTACTATATAATTCACCAGTCTAGTCAAACAATGTTGTTTTAGAGCAGTAGGGAAAGGAGGTCAGACTTGCATCCAACTCCACGTGCTCTGTACTCTCTGGAGCACAGCGTGAGCACACACCTTAGGACAGTACAACACAAACTGCTATTTGCATCCAGAGAATAGAATGAGCTATCCTTGCTCCTCTCCCAAAAGACCTCTGTGTTTCACTGTGCAGTGTCCAAAAAGGCCAGTCTGGTACAAAAGGTATTGGACTGACAGTCTGTCATAACAAACACCTTTTTAGCAAAAAAGGGAACAAATATACTCACTTGAGAGACAGAGTATATGCAGCAGGACTGCAAATATCTCCCTTATGGCCTGCCCATTTGTCACTATGCTACATTGCAGAAATTATCTCCAGTATGCAAAGAATAGCTTCAACTCCCAGCACATTAATCCTTGATGAAATTAGAGAAACCATTAAAGTTTACTGTGTAATTAACTAATTAAGCAGGAACCTTTAGAGCAAAAGGGCCTTTCAGGTAGATCAAATACAAAAGTTTAATGAATAAAAGCACTCTCAGGCACCCCAGCCTTTTTTTTAATCCCTCAAATGACAATATTATTGTAGGAGATTTACAAGTCCTTCCAAAACAAGGTTTGTTGTAGAACTGTGGTCATAATTTTATCTGCTGCTATAAAAACTCCAGTCTTACAAAACTCAGTACCTACACCTTTAAGATTCATTTATTATAAAAGAACTTTTTGTAATATTGCTTCCAGAAAAATAAGCAGGATGTAAAATTCCTCCTAAAGGGCTCAATCTGGTACAATACTCAAAATAAGTAGTAAAGACATGGCCTGGGCGTGGAAAAGATCCAAATTTCACTAATGAGGTCTGTTGTCTTGTTACCATTTATTAGGGTTAACTACAAGGCTCAATAGGAGAGCAAAAAGCTTGAGCATCCTGCTGGAAGTATATAACAATCCTTTCTTCACCTTATTAAGACTATAGCAGACAGACTACAGGTAATTTGCCTACATCCCTACCATATTCTACAAAATTAATTTATTCTCTGATTTAAGACTTGAATAATGTAAGCCTTCCTAGTAGTTTACCTCAAAACCCGACATAGCTGACATTTGCCTCCCAGAGGAACAAAGTTGTTATTTTGTCAGTGCCAGCTGTATTCACTGGCTTAGAAAACCAAAGGCATTGTTGGGTCCAGAGGCCTCAGAAACAAGAATGTGGGGCAGCTTGTGATCTCAGCACAAGCCTGAAGAAACATGGGCATGGACATACTGATGTGAGCAGTTTGCTGTTAGTAACAAGGACCCTAATTTACATAATCTTCAGGAAACCTTACTTGTCCTCCTCCCTGCTCCTCTCTCAGGGGTTGCTGAGCATCTTCTCCCTTGTGCTCAATCCTTGCATTCAGTGCTTCAGGGCACATGATTTGCCGTCAGATTCCTGGTCTCTCCATTGCCATGGTGACTGATGAGACACTCTTGATGCTTCCTTCCACTTCTGACTCCCTCCAAGGATGTTATCTGCCCTGTCAATGGCCGACCTCTAATCTACAATTCCTGTTTCCTTCCTGTCTGTGTTTTGAAAGTTTTCCTACAGAAATTGTGACATCAGGATGATTTCTCTAACAAAATTTTCTCTCTTTGTCCTTATGCTATCCTCACAACTAAAGAACTTGACTATTCTCATTTACACTGAGTCTGCAGTTTCAGTAAATACATATTCTCCCACCTAAACTCTCTCCCAATAATGGCACTTTATCTCTGCCAATAATCTCTTAAATGTCTACCAAAAGAAATATGATCAGATGAATGTAAGGTTCCTTTGTCATTATTCTTTCCTTCTCCCAGAAAAATATTTTTATTATTATTTTTATTTATTATTTTATCTTTTCCTTCTCATTCTATCTCTTGCAAGATTCCTTATGTTCACAGATTATTTCTTACATACATCACTATCTTTTTGTGCTTTATTCTAATTCTAAGCAGAAATATAAAAACTACAAACCATCTGGGCAAAAAAGGATCATCTCCTGACATCTGTAGTCTTTCACCCATGCATTCTAAACCCAAAGAATGCAACATCTCAAGCTGTGTCACAAAATAAGCCTTATATGACATAATCGCCATTCACATGCACTCCTCTGCCAAGGACAGTATCTGATGTGAAAGCTCCTGAGGGAGTTACAGATTTGGATAAGATGGGACATTTATTTGTTTACATGGGTTTGAAGGACCTGTTAATTAAATGACAGTTCCATTTTACCCACTCCTGCATGTGATTTGTATCATTTAGAGGCACATCTGCTCCACATCAGGTGAACTTCTCCAGCTTAGCAGTTTTATCACTTTGACACTTATTTCCATATTTCAATTCCATAATACGCATTCCCAATTATTCGATAAAATCCGTAGTTAACACAATGCAAAGTGATGTGAATATGCAGCTAATAGTACATGCAGAGAAATCATATCATTGCAACATGAAATAAAGTATCATTTGAATGAACAGAACAAATAAACTCACTGTTTTCAGCTGGAAAATGAAAGTACATACTTGAATAAAGCCCCATGTCTGTCCTTTTAGGCAGAGTGTATCATCTTTTTAGAAATCATGGGCGACACCTTTAAGAGATTTAACTCGGGTGATTTCATTTCTAAGTTGACTATAATAAATCAAACAAGGTCAAGAGTGATCCAGCTCCTCAAGCTGGTTATTACAACATTACTGTCATCAGCAGGGGTAATTAATTTATATAAAATTTTTTGACCTAACTAAACAGAGCTATGAAAATTATTTTCATACCCTTACTTGTGTTATCAGTCTTTAATTTAAGACCAGATGTGGGGAAGAGAAAACTATTTTTTATGAAGCTGCAATCTGTGATGTTGTATTGCATTTTAAAGGTAGTAAGAAAGACACATACTCTTCATTGAGGAAAAGCAATATTTAAACTCACCCACTTTGCAGGAAGGTGCTGCAAGGCAAGGGGAGTCAAAGCTGCATATTCCAAGATTGATTTCTATGTTTTCTTCATACGTTGTCTTTATAATATTTTCTCTTCCTGAAGGTACATTTTGGCACTCAAAAAAAAAAGTTTTTGAAGCAACATTAGCAGCATATCCTGGATATATCAAGTGAAGTCAGAAGGAAGGAATAGAGTAAAATGAACCAACACTACTTTAAAGAAAAGCTTATCTTCGTAATACTAAAATATTTCATTTATTTATTCAGGGTTCATCATATATTTCACACTGAAAATTACTTTTTTCCAAACTAAACTAGACTAGTTTAGCAATTTTAAGACATTTCTTCTCCTTTTTATGTAGCTATGCTATATTATGGATGAACTGCATGGTGTTTTAAAAAATGGGACACAAGAAATGTCATATTGCTTTTAATTTAATGCAATACAACATTGAAAACTCATTGATATGGCTTATATAAAAATTAAGGCCCACAACCCTGCTTAGATTCCTGAAGAACTTTTTTCCCAGCACAATTTATTTCCAGTCTGTAACAGAGACACTTCTAAATTAACCAAACCTCTCCCCTTCTCATTTTTCTTACAGCAATTCCACTTATCCATTTTTTCTCATGTGCTTCACTCCACAGCCAAGGCAGTTACACTCTTGGTGTCTTCTTCTGATACTTTTAAAGCAGTGACTTGGCATTTGTTCAGCTAAATGAACAGCAAATTTCAGCCAAAATCTTTGATGTCAGGTCCAGACATGTAAGCTAGTTGGATCCAAATAACGGCATCATATTCCCCAAGGGAATTGACAGCATAAATCTTTACACGACATATAGTTAAAGGAGCAAGAAAAGGTCATATAATCTTCATTGAGGAAAAGTGAAATTTAAACTCACTAACTTGCATTAAGTTTTTGCAGTGCACCAGAAGCTGAGGCTGTATCTTCCATGTAATTATACTAATTTCCTCATCTTATTTATAAAGTATATCAAAATCACAGATAACGGAAGACTTTATATTAGTGGGTTTAAGATTAATTATTTTAGAAGAGAGACACCACAAACATTGATAAAAGTCATTACATAGTTTGAAGAATTTGAGAGTGTTTAGAATATTAAGGGAAAAAAGTGATGTGACATTTTATTAATTGAAAAATTGATGAGGGAAATAGTTGTGTGAACAGTCATGGAATTTTTAAATTCATTTTGGCAAGGTTTACTAAAAATGAAGCAAAAAAGCAGATTTTTAAATAGAATTTTAGGCCACCATTTAAAAATTCCTGTTTATGGCTATGACTGAATAATACTGAAAGCACAGTTGTGATTTCCAACTGGACTGTACTCTTTTTCACAAAGTTAAATAGTAGAAGTCTATACCATTGTTAGACTCAGATAGACCAGTGTCTGTCTGAGTCATTAATTGAATACAAGTAAGAAATTAATCAAATTACCCTTCTTGTATATGTAGTCTATTAAACATGTACTTTATAATAGTGTTCTATTTCTGTTGAGGTGTTATAGTCTTTAGTCTTACTAGATACAATTTCATAACTCTTTCATCTTAACAAATGTGTTAGCATTTTTAGTTTCACATAACTTTCTGAAGGTTAGTACATATTGAAATTCTCTTTCTCAAATAGTGCTTTTGCTCCTATAGAGATACATAAAAAATGCAAGCTATTCTCGAATATACTGTTCTCCTAGATCTATCTAGATATATCCCAATTATAAGCATGTAGACCCAATCTCTCCCGTAAGTTCAGAATTAGAAGGGGAAGGAGAAAATATCTGTAAAGTTAGAAGAGTTCTTCAGTGCAGTGCCTCTAGGTATCTCTTTGGAAGAAGGATCTAAAAGTCTTTCCATTCACAACAGACAGACTGCTCCCGTATCCGACCAACACAGTCAGGGCCCTACTGGCTGAGACAACTGTGGTCAGCTGCACTATTTTACTGTAGCTGCGTTACTAACCTTGCCACTGAGGGGACAGGGTTACGTGCTACCAGTTAGCAAATGCTCAACACACAAAATCTTTCGGGGTGTGAGAAGATTGGTTAGGGGAATATGAGCTCCTCATGAAGCCTGTGTATTCGTTCATCTTTTTAGTGGGACACACAAGACTGTTGTGAGCACAAGCACAACTGTTCCATTAGGGTAATTGCATAGCCAGGCAATACCACTGATCGCCGATCAATACCACTGCTTAAGCACGGGATGGAGGCCAGATTACCTTAAGATGGCAGGCAACCAGCTCTCACATTGCAAACCCTCCTGTCTCTGCTGACTGTTGAATTCCTGCATTTCTGTAAAATGTACATATCCATCTCACTTTCTGACTCGTGTTTTGCAATTCAAAAACTGACCAAGGCAAAAATCAATGCCGGTATATTATAGGCTGAACCTGAAATTACTGAGGAACTGTCACAGAAAAAACCCCTATCTTCTTAGGCAACTGCTAGCCATCGAAAAACATCACAGGCACAATGTTCTTCCTTTCATTTAAGCACTGTGGCTATATTATGGGACATCTTTTGATTCTCAAAATATCAGCAATACATTTGGGCCCATATTCACTCTCAGTCAATAGAAATAAAAGATGGGAATTTGCTGCAGCAATATTTTGTTCACTGATCTTAGAAACATTCACAAGCAATTAATCTTGTTTTAGCTGCCAATATATTGCTTTTCCATGAAAAAAGGGAAAGTCTTGGAACAGTTAATATAAATTACAAAAAATTTAAACGAGAAAAATCTGTGGGCAGATTTGATATATTTGTTTTCTCAATGGTCTTTGCTCCCAAGAAGTACATTAAATAGAGAAGAATTTTTTAGTGGGTTGTGCAGGAGACTTCAGCCTTTTAAGTTAGGCAAAATGCATAATTCAATGCTGGGATATTATAAACACATGTATTTGCACAGCATATATTGTGCATAATATGTAACTTACACATGCAACCCCACTCAGGTTTATTTATGTGCGCTGACCCTTACTGTGGAAGCAATGAAGAAAATATTAACATACTTATCAGAATAGCTCTTTCTGAAACTGCAGATTATGAAGGAGATGAAGATCAATCTCCTAATTAGAGAAATAACCCAAACAGGCAGAATTTCAAGGGTGCGTCTCTTGACACTGTGAATGCCAAGAGAGAGGTGTAAACATTAAGATACCACAAGGTTAATAGAAGAGGCAGGTTACTACACAGTATGACTGAGAACAAAATCCTCATTTACTTGCATGGTACTTAATGATGGAGGAGCTTATCTTCTGTCACTTGTTATGAAGATGGTCTGGTCTGGTTTGTCAGTAATCCTGTGATGGATTTTATAAAGACAGATTTTCATGTTCACTGAATATAATACTGTTATCACTGGTGATTTATGCTCGTTAGTACTAATTTTTTCCAATTTTTTGGATGTGATGATGGCCACTGTGGTTGGAAGTCCCTTCCCACAGCTGCCAGTGACCATTGACAAATCTTCCAAATCACAGCACTTTGTTATTCCAGCATTTACATTGCCCCCCTGTCTTTGGAGGGGCTGGATTTTGAGAAACCACAGAGCACTCTAATTTTGAGAGTATGGGGACATGTAATAGCACACAGGAAAAAAAATGCATGCTTGATTTGTGCCCACAATTATACACATATAGTACTATTAAAGTCTAGTAATTCAAATATTGTAACTATTTCAAAGACTCTTGTGACCACATGTAGAAAGTGGTATAAAGTCTTCTTTTTCCTTCCGATCTTAAGAACAATTTCCATTTGACGTAATCGAAGCAAAGCTTTAAAAAAAAATTAGAAATTTTCTTATAACCAATTTTCCCACAAAACCATTTACATATACTAACCATGAGTGCTTGATAAATAGGAATAAATAGTGTGTAAAGAGGCAGACACTTATCTTTTACCTACTTTTTGGGGAAATTTATTATTCTCCAATAAAATTAAAATAACAATGAATGCTTCTCTCCCTGAATTCTTCCTACAATCTCTGCCAAATACTGTGAAAAATGTTGGGTGATGGTCATCACTCTGACACTGGCAGTATTCTTCCAGTAAGAACAACAAAGTATTTTCAAATTCTATTAAAACCCTGCAGTAGGTATTTTGCAACAGAACATGGCTACAAGTGATTAAACTTTCATGAATAAATCACAAGTCATATCAGTTAAAAGACACCATAGATGTGGAAATTCATTGCAGGTTTGCAGTGAAATACAACTCAGGTTTGTAAATTGGAGAAGCAGTTTTGTCGCTCCACCCACATTGCTCACAATGGTAATGTTGTCAAAGGGCAAAAGCCAGTGAACACTGGGAAAAAAAAAATTATCTGGAGGTGGAGGTGTTACTCCTTTTAGTATAGATAGTGAAACAATAAGGCTCTTTAATGTATGCATATTTTTTCAAATTAGGAATACAACAGCATGGGTCAGTGAAACCATGCTTCAAGCTGACCACAGAGATGGGAATGGATGGAAGACGGGAGACACAGAGTCAGGGTCATGCACGGATCTTCAAAAGTATTAAGTATTCGCACCGAAGCGTTTTATGTAATCCCTTCTTCCTGTTCCCATTCAGGCTGCTACAACCATCATGTTTGCCTTCAAACTCTTTGCAGTTCAACACTGTGCACATCACATTTACTTCAAGCACTGCTGCAAATTGTTATATTTATTATGATGCTTTGAATCAATGCTTTCACCTGCATGTCATGCTAAGAAACCCTTCACAATCAAGAACTAGTAATTAATAGATTCACAAGGAGAACACATTGGTAACACAGCTTTTCTGAGTTGTCCTGGAAAGACAGATGTGCTGCAAACCAATTTCATTTTGAAATAAAAGAATCAGGTAGATTTCAGGGGAATTCATACAAGTAAAATAAAGTAAATCTCAGTGAGATATTAATAGAAATTTCTACACCTAAAATAAGGTGTGAATAGATGCAGGATGATAAGTTTCATTCTCTATTAAATTATTTCTATGAAACATTCCTGAAAGGCCATGAACTCTTCCACAATGTTCTCATTCTTTACTCAGTTCTATATAAAATGGCAAAAACAGAGGAAGTCTTCTGATACATTCTATATGACTTGTAAAGGAGAGAAAAAAAATATATTTCATGAGACGCAGGGGCTTATTGACTGTATAAATAGTGTTGTGACTGCATTATTTTCTGGATGTAAACCAACTCTATTGCCTCTTCCAGGTTAATCCTTTCCCAGCTGAAATCACTATGGAACCCACCATGCAATACATGAAAAAAAAAAAGAAATTCTTACTGAAAATGTGAAAATGTATCAATAAAAAGAATACCAAAACAAATCCAGACCAAAGCAAACAAACAAAACACCCCTCCTTCCCCTGAAAGATACAATAGTGGTTAGGAAGTTGTAACTAAGGGTATGAACTATTGGGCAGAAAAAAAGTATTCTGGAAATGAGAAGGCTCTAATGAGACCTTATAGCAGCCTTCCAGTGCCTGAAGGGAACATACAGGAGAGCTGGAGTGGGATGTTTTACCAGAGCGTGCAGTGGTAGGATAAAGGATAAGAGTTTAAACTAAAAGAGGGTAGATTTAGATTAAATATTAGGAAGAAATTCTTTACTGTGAGGGTGGTGAGGTACTGGAATAGGCACTGACCAGAGAAGTTGTGGGTGCCCCATCCCTGCAAGTGTTCAAGATGGGGCTTTGAGCAACCTCGTCTACTGGAAGGTGTCCCTGCCCATGGTGGGTGGCTTGGAACACAGTGATCTTTAAGGTCTCTTCCAACCCAAACGATTCTATAATTCTACAGCCACCTAAGAGGTTGAATACACTCATTGATCCCACTGAAAACTAAACCTCTTTTTCCTGATGAAGAGCCAATGTTCAACCCTACTACACACAGTTGCTTGAACCAATGCATGGACAGCAGCCACATCATGTACCCAAGACAGCCCTCTAAGCAAGGGTTACAGTATTAGTTCCGCTTTAACTTATGGTGAAACAACATGTTAAACTATAGAAAAACGTCTTGTCATCTGAGACAGCCTCCTTTTCTCTTATGAAATACAAACAGATTCGTTCTGCTGCTGCTGGAAATTGGTGATGCTGCATCAAAATCATGCAATTCTTCTATTTATTTTTTGTTTGGGCCTTTTTATTAGGCTGTCTCAGAGCACTTTAGGAGTCAAACCTGTAAATGTCTCTTATTCTAAAATAAACAGCACTCAGCATGGCACAAATGACATTTTGTGAGGCTCCAGGAGGGAATAAAGTAGCACTACCACAGAGTTCCTTCTTCCTCTCTAAATGTCATTACTCTGTTTGATATAGTAACATAAATCACTTATCCAGTTGGACAGCACAGCAGGTCATTCTAGAAGGGATTTCAAATAATGAAATATGTTTCACACACATAAACACAAAATACAAAGCAATGCCAAATGGTTCCTAATACTTTACTTACTCAGCACACCATTTGCCAAGTTTATTGTTCATGTCCATAATAAACTTGACTGCATGCTGCGGTAGCCTTGTTTATTGGTTCAACAACTTGAATTCATTCCATATACATTTTGGTGTTCATCTATTTTTTGTCCACATGTTGTACAGAATACAAACAGTTGAAACAATATTGTGTGCATACTTGGTAGAGTACATATGAGGAATATGCTGAGGTTATTTCCCTGTACCTGATTAAGGGCAGAACAAAAAGATCTTGAAGAGTATTAAACATGCAGTCCAGTAGTTTTCTGTGAGATTTATGGTTTCTGTTCAATCTTTTGTCAGATAAATCAGAAATACAAAAGCATCTATAGGTACATATACAGATCAATCAGTCAAAACCATCCAGATTCAGGTTGACTGTATCAATCTCTTTAGTCAGGCAAACTGTCACAATCCAGAAATGTCAGACAACAGACCAAACCAATTTCCACCATTAACATTCAATGGAGACACTAAAAAAAGAAAACAACAAAAACCAAAACCCAACCCCCCAAATACTTCAACAGAAAAGGCATGTAAGGTGTTATTCACTGGCCTAGTGGCTGCCCGTTTTATCCACTTTGTTTTTAAAATCCATCATTTTTATTCACTAGGCAGTATAATGCGAAAAAAGAAAATACAGTGAAATATTTTCAATAAGTTTTAGAGGAAAAAGAAATGGTCAGAAAGTCATCTGAATAAATAACAAAACTAGATACTTCATCCCTTCTTGTCTGAGCAAAAAGAAATATGGTAGATTTTCCAATCTCTTGTTGCATTCAGCTAGATTTTGTTTCCAATTATAAAATCAAAGGACTTCTTCCTTCATGGAAGAAGTGTTCCAAAACATCTGCAAAAGAATAACCTTGACATCCTGCTTAGTCCCCTCAAAACTACACATTTCATGACTGCTGCCAAATATTTGATGGCTCAGCAGTTAGTATGACATTATTGCTTAAGACATCATCTGTAACTATCTCCTACATTCCTGTCTTTTTTTGGTTCTGTTTTTGCATTCATTCTAGGCTTGGACAGGGAACATGAATAATTTTCGGACACCATTTCTTACTGAATGCATTAAGATGTATTTTGGAGACCAAACCCTGACTTGCCTTTTACTGATATCACAATTATGTTCCATGAACACTGTCACTTCTATTTTCTGTTAGGGAGAAAAACAAAACCAAATGTGCAAAGCAGTTGGCATTATTTTTTTTTTTCCTTTAAATTTCTTTGAAGCTAGGAAATGTTTAAAACAACATCAAAACCACATCATCTGACAAGATTAATATATTTGTGCAGTATTAGTAAATTAAACCAAATGCTTAATGTACATGCCATTAATTTCATCTTATAGTTGGGCAAGGGCAACCAGAAAGGGCACAAGAATTGTATTCCAACAATTATAAAGCTGGCAGCTGCCACATGATCATAAGGATGGTGGCAATTCCATAAGCAAATGTATGGTAATAGCCTGCTTCACTGTCCCAGGCATTCTCTCTCCTCCTGCCTCTTCTGCTACTTTCAGGACATTTAAACTTATTATTTGCCATCTTTAAGTTCTGGACATCTCCTCACATTACAGGAGAAAATGAAAAGCTGCAATTGAGTTGATTCCAGATGAGGATCTACTAGATTCACTAGGACTGCCTTCACTTAAATTCATTTTGCATGGGGAGAGGCAGAGTTAATACTTTTATTAGTGAAGTATATGCTACAGTGCTAACGTCATCATACTGCTTTTGGCACACAGTATCTCTGTGTGAAGTGGCATTGTGCAAGCCCTCAGACATCAGTGAGGATCTGTTTGTGGCTGCTTGTTGTCTGAGGTAAGATTATGGTTTATTAAAAGACACTGTTTACAGTAGACTGCTACACTGAGACATAAAAGTATTATGGAGAAAAGGAAAAGAGTGAAAGATGCCCTCCCCTCTCCAAAAAAAAAAATAGAAAAAGTAATTCTGGTGAAATATCAAAAACAATAGCACACTTACATTTTACACTATAGTTTTCTGCTTTCAGCGTTTCAACTTAAAAAATACTGTAACGTCTATCTGTGAAGCAAATTTTTTAGGCACTGTAGTTAAAAAGCACTTAATATCTTCATATATTTTTCATCAATCCATATAAATATCTTCGCTGCACTCTGAATTAGTAAACTCTTTGGAACATTTGCAGTGATGTAAATCCTTAATGTCTTATTTAATTGTCTAACTGATCAATATATCTACTTTATAATTGCATAAAATCACCTTGGCCAGTTTTTATGGCCAAGAATTTATGACCATGGCAATCATAATTTCCATATTTTTCACATCTTTGCCTTATTATTTTTAAAATGATAATTTTACAAGCTTAAACCCTTAGTAACATCAAATTTAGACACCTAAATTTCCCTTCTTTTCCAGTACTAGAGTGCTTTTAGTTTCTTGATGCATTTGTTTTTTCCTTAATAATGATTTTGCATAATTTATAGTTTTGTCCTGTTCACTACAGGACAGAACATTTCATTTAAATGATTTCAGATAACTCACTTTCTATGTTGAAGATGGAACTTTCCAAGGATATTAATAATATGTAATTTTAATGGCAACTTTTAAAGGTAACATTTACCAAACCATTTTCAATTTTGCTAATTTTTGCTAAAGAGAAATTACTGTCTTCTCTGCTAACTAACTTGGAGAATTGTCACCTGGGAAACAGACTAGCAGTGTTATTGTAACACTTTCTACCTTGTAACTAATGCAGGGGAAAAAAAAGGGTTCTCTAATATTTATTTAGTAAACATAAATGTTCAGATAAAATACAGCAACCACCAGGAACACAGATTATTTTCTGTATTTTGTGTAATGATTAGAACACAGCTTTCCTTTAACTAATGAAAAAATTCATAGAATTCAGAAAGCCATTTACCCCACATTACGTGTTTTACAACATTTTCATTTCTCTTGCCATGCAGCATACCTGAAGATGCTGGCAGATGGAGAAAAGTAATGGGTAGACTAGAACCATTAGTTATATATATCTCTTGAAAATTCTATCTTGCTGAGAAGACTTACATATCTATCAACTCTTTAAGAAAAAAAGTTGTGATTTCTGCCTTTTGTAAACAATCATTTTTCTTTCTCACCCAATCACACTGTACTTGTTTTCTGTGGATGAGCTGGCTGCAGCAATCTTTCTTACTAGCACTGCACACAGAACCTTCCAGAAATCCTTGGCATTGCTATACTTTACAGAGTGCTAAATTGTTTAGCTGTAATTTCTTCCATCTCCTAAATGTCGATTCTTGTTTTCATTACAAGGGGGATGTTGGCATTTCCTTTGGTACACCAGTATTGACTCTTTTTCTGAATGACTATCCCAATTCTTTTACTACTGAGGCTAAACTTTAGAAAATTGCTATAAGCTTTTTCTTTTATGCTATGAGATGGGAAAGACCTAAAATTGTGCTGTGAGCTTCCCGCACTGAGTTTTCTCTCCTGCTAATCCTTCTCCAATTTCTAAGTGATAAAGTGGGATCAAATTTTCAATGTGCAAGGATATAAACAGAGATTTACACAAAGATGATAAAGTTAAGAATGTGAAAACAAGGTCAGGTCAGCATGGGGAGACAGACAAGGCATTAAACAAGTCTTGATAGATATGTAAACTCTCAGCAGTGGCTGCACACATGGTTTCTCCTGAATTCACAGTTAGGTGGCCGTTTGCTAAATGCAGTCTCCAGCTTGCACCAAAGATGGCATCACAATTCAAATCCAGGAAGTCGCTCATCAAGATTTAAGAGTAAGAGGGCATATTAAACAGGGAAAATTCACTTTGTGGTTGTCACACCATGACAGCATCTGCTGTGGAGATTTTTAGAGTACACACTGATACTCTGATGAGGAGCTGGCAAATAAAATAAAATGTTTAGTGTCTCTTCAAAAATTGATTGGATGACTGAGACTAACCTGGTGGATACCACATTTTAACTGCTGAAACAGCAAACCTGCTCAATTCAAATGGTCACTGTTGACTCATGTCTTCCTTTCAGACCCTCAGACTTCCTCTCAGTGGCCTGGAATCCTGGAGTCAGTACTGTGGTTTGAAATTTGCATTGCATAAACAGAATACAGAAGCTCAAACACTCATCTTCAGTTACGCCTCCAAAATGCCAATATCTGCAGTGATTAAGTGAGTAGAGTGTGAAGCTCTAGCACAGTTGCATCTTTTTATGTGGGTAAAATCCCATAATTAGAAGTGCAACTAGGTCCTATCTGAAAACCACCATAGAATGCAAATCTCTTGATGAAAACTGAGCTCATAAAGATCAACATTTTGTAAGAAACTGCATTAATTTAAGATAACTTCTATTTGAATCAAGTTAAAACTTTTAGTAGCCTTACTTTACAGTGTCATTATTTTCTCTTGCTGCTGGTTCAAAGTAAATCTAGCTAGACACTAATAGCTGGATTCTATTCTTTTATCACCAATAATAATAAGATATTGTTTTCTCTGTGGTTCATTAATTGCCAAGATGAAAACAGTGTTCATTTCGCTTACTAGCTCAAAGGCATAATTGCCTTTGAGAACCACAAGTCAATGTAGACTAGAATATGGTAGCCATGCCTTCAAAACACTCCCTTCCACTTAGAAGGGGTCATTTTATCAACTGGCACAGTTTGGACCTCAGTTCATCTTTTTGGAATACACCTGTGGAAGTAATGCTCAAAAATGTTAAATGTCTTAAGTTTAAGCTGCCAAAGATGGGTCTCCACTGAAGTCATGATTGCCAAGGAAACCATTTTCAACCAAATATTTAAGAACAAAAATGTGTAATTGAATGTTAATTATAAAAACTGTAAACAAGGATTCATTCCAAGTCCATTAAGTTCAGCTTGAAGTGGAATGATCATCAGAGACGGCAGCTAAAAAACATACCTAGATTAATTCGTCTGATGGATCTTGACAGAGCTCTGTATCAAGTAGTAAAAGAGCACTCTTTTCAATGTGCTTCTTAGAGAAATACCCTTTTTGTCCTGACTTAAATTTTCTACCAGGCAGTCTATACTGACTACATGTAAGTCTTAAGCTCGTCTTTCTATTACATACATATATGTATATATAGTAAAAATTGATAAAAATATGTAATATTTTTCTGACAGATCTCACCAAACAAAGGACATGAGGAATTTCATCTAAATTATTTTATTTAGCAAACTGGAAAAACATGTTTGTAAATTGAGAAACTTTTTTTAAGAACTGGAATTTAATGAAACTAAGGAAACTAATTGACCAACCACATTATTAATTCAATTAACTATGTTCTTATGTGTACAGATGTTCTAGATATCATCAGTCATGCACAGAACATAGAAGGTTAGAGAGGACAGACAAGTGTATCTGTAGCAGGCTACTGCAGCAAGTCAGTACCTACCACAAGTTAAATCATTAGTATTGAATCTATCTTAATTATTGCTTTAACATTATTGCGAGACCGATATTTCGTCATTCTAGTCTTTACAAATGTATTGTAGTATTTTATATTTCAGTATCTGATATTTAAAAACATTAGTCATATAGAAATGTTAGTGTTGTCTACAAACTGTTTTCAGTGTCTGCTATGCTATTGATGGGTGTAAAAATCAAGACAAAACAAAAAACCCCCATAGCTATATGTTAAAATAACATGAAGAGAATTATTTTATTTATAAATAAAAAAGTTAATAAATCCTAACTTCAAGAGGATGAAGGTACTATATAAAATTTCTAAAAGGTTTTAATGTACAAATTCAGTAGAGCTGACAATGTAAATGCAAGAATTACTTCCTCTGTATTGAAGTAATTATAAATTATTTAATTTTGCCCCTTCTATAGTCTACTCATTATGAATCCAATGCTAGCTACTGCTTTTTGCTTTTTAAACCAACACATTTTGGAACTATGAAAACTTACAGCTGAGAATAATTACACAGATTTATCAATGAAACAGAATTATTGAAATGCAATACAGCAGACTGTAGGCCTCCCAGATAAAGACTATGCAAAAGGAACCCCCTTGAATCCTGCTTTAGCAAAGCCCTCAGGCATACATTTTATCATAATTCTGTTCTCAGCTCCCACTAACTTCAAGGAGATGAACATGCACTTGACTGCTTTGCTGCACAACTATAGGATTCAGGTTCTTGAAATAAAGCGTGTGTTTGAGGGCCATACACAACATGAGTTATGGTTTACCTTAGGATGTCTGACTGCAAATTATGGGAGTTCAGAAGAAATTCAGTGAGCTATGCAGCTGATGGCAAGGCAGAAAATGGTAACTTGGCCAAGGTTTTCGGTGTAAATTGTTCCAACTCATGAGTCCAAGCAATTAAAATACCCGTGTGCTTCTTTGCTTGGACTGAAATTCCCCAGGTAGCTGCAACTGTTCCTACACATGCTGCACAAACTGGCAATGTCTGAACAGGTTGATAGCAGTCTTGCTTAAGCCTCACTGAATCCAGGAGCTAGGGAAAACCGTGCTGACATCTTCCAGAAGTCTCAATCAGAAGTCCTTCAAAGGCTTCCAATTATAGTTCACACAATTTCAAGGGGTTTCTTTCTGAGGCTAAAACACTGTTCACACTGATGCAAAAGGTTTTTTATCTGCTTCTTTAAAGGAATTAGTGGCAAAATCTGAATCAGAGAGGCTTCTCTGTAAATTCGTGCAGCCTTTCATCCCTCTTGAGGATGAGCCTTTGGCATCTGAGAGAGGCTCAACTGTTTCAGAGGAACACCTGCATATGCTCATGAGCAAAACCGTAGGTGTCTGGAAACGTGCAGCATCTTGGGAGCTAAGTGGCAGCTCAGGGTGGTTCCAGACTTTTTTTTTTTTTTTGGAGATACTTGGCATTACAAGAATAAATAGTGTCATATCAATACTGCACATGTAAATGTGAGTAGCAGTATTTCTTTATATTTCATAGATATTAGATGGTTCTCTGATGCTTTGCAGAAAAAAATAAGAGTCACTGTCAATTTTTATTGCCATAAAGTGGGTTTTACAGGAATATAACCAATTAGAAGAAAAATATACAAGGCCATTAATACTAACATCTACTGGAAAATTTGTATCTTTATTATTTGCTGATGCTTAGAATAATAAGACCAATAAACAGAATTTGGACTTCAATATCCAGGTATGTATTCACATAGGCAAAATATATATTTTGGGCAGTTACGTTGTCTTTTCACTACATTGTTTAGCACAAGCTTTCTGTGTTTTAAGAACTAGAGACATTAAAAAAAATACTATCACATTAAAATTTCTTATAAAAAGCTAATCAAGTTAATTATATAAATGAAAAATCAAGATCAGGACAATAACTGTATTTGTCATAACTTTTCTACAAAGTTTGCAAGTGTATGCTACTGTGAATCTACATGTTTCCTTCCTTCTTATGTCATCTAACAAGCCATCCTCTAAAACTTCCCTGTTGCCATGTTATCTCATACTGATTTCCAATATGGCTAGCAAAACTCCAAAGTCTACTTATAGCTATAGAGCCACTTGTACTTCCTTGAAATTTGTCCATATGACCAAAGAAAAATTTTAATTTATTTTTGTGTTTTAACCTATGGGTAGAATTGAATGAATCAGATGTGCTTATGCTAAGACTTATATCTATTTTTAAACTGACGGCCTGTTAATATATGTATATAAGGCCAACTGGTAAAGCATAATCAAAATATTTTCAAGCATTCTCTGAAGAAATGTTACAATATCTTGTATACCGTATTTCCAAAAATGATGAATATCCTACAATTAAGAGTTATGAGGGAAAACGTAACTGTTTAATCCAAGAAATTCCTGTCAAGCTATCTTTCTCATTTCTAATGGCCTTTGTTAATCTTTCATGTGATTAATCTTTCCCACACAATGTGTGCTTTCAATTTTTATTCCTCACTAGATATAATTACATCATCCCGAGGAAACAGTAAGTTTTCACATTAAAAGCATGCACAGGATGGAAACATAACCCACATCAAATATTCTCCTAGATTTCAGAAACCCTAAAAAATCTAATAAAACTCAATTGTTCCTTGTTCTTGGTCAGCCACGGATAGCTCCTGTAATCTACTCAGTCTGCTGGTTACTCTGCTCATTATAGCCTACTTTCCATATCCTTGGTCTCTAGTTCATACAGTTGTATTTGCATTTTGGCACAGCTTCACAGAAGAGCTCAGGAGCTGCGGTTAAGCACGCCTACTGTTTTTTTTTGCTCTTGGAAGCACATCGTTTGTCTTTCAGCTACCCCGAATAGCCTGAGGTAAAAGACACCTCAAAACAGGATGCAGACTAGTCACCCTGCTGAGGGAGTCAGCACCAAACTCTGCAGATGGGCTGACACCTTCCTAGCTGAATACATTCTTAAGGCTTTTTGTGCAGTCACCCTGGCACACCCACCCAGCCTAGTAAGGAGCAATTTGTGAAAATCAGGAGATTCTAGGTTGTGACAGGTAAACAAACATGCCTGTGGATTTTCAAGTAGGTTTCATATGTTCTTATTACAAAACTGATCTTAACCACTGGATGCGTGTCCTCTAGTAGATAAACTTTGAACATACCGTCAAACTATGCCTTCTCTGCTTCTCCTAGCAAAATAAATGGATAAGCATCTAATCTATGAATTTCAGAAATGTAGAGGTCAAGGGTTCCTTATTCTTCCAATTTCCTTGTCAAGTTCTAAGCTCATTATGTCTATAGCTCATGTGTGATATGACAGTGATGACATTCTCTCTCCTTTGGAAGTAGTCATCTAGCACTGAAATATGATCTTGTTCCAGATTTCAAAGTCTGCAGTGTTGCAGTACTGAAAGCTGTGATAACTCTTGGGTATGTATAGGGACACAAAGGAAACTGGTGGCAAAAGAGGAGAACCTTAGTACAATTGAAAAATAGAAACTTGCATCTCCCCTGCCTATCATAACACCCAGAGTGGAAATTTGCACAGTGTAGGGAATGATGGAGGGGAAAGTTGTGCCAACTGGAATGTTTATCCTATGTTAGTGGATGCTTTCTGGGTTTCTAATGGAGTCATAAACCCTTAATAGTTTCTAGAAATGTCCACACATAATTTTATTCTTGTTATATAATTAAAACCAGCTGCACAATTAGTATTTTCATTTAGATGGCAGTGTAATCTTGAGCCAAATGCATCATTGGTGCAGTTTCACTCACTTCATTTAATTACACCAGGCCTGAAGCTGGCCTTGTATAATTGTTTCCTGACAAGACTTTTAGAAGACTAAACTCTGAAACAATATTTATAAAGATCACTGCAAGTGCAGATTCAAAATTACTGTATAGACTTAAAAGCTAGAGGCCTCTGGTTGAGTAATCAAATCTGTTTGTTCCGAGCATAATTGTTTGAGTCTGACTCACTTTGTTCTATTTAAAGGCTAACTGAAGAAGGGCACTATTGAGGTTACTTCAATAAGCTGGTATCACACTTTCCATTTAGCAGAGAATGATATTACACTTCATTTGAAATTTGTGGTGCTAGAAAAGTATTTTGTTAGATATTAAGATTTATCTTTAATTTCACAACTCAAATCGTCACACAGATTTTTCTTTTCATAAAAATATGTCTTTGTATAATTTTACTTCTCTGCATCTTTAAAGACAAGCCATCAACCTTCCCCCAGACACTATGAAGGACCAAGTGCAAGCAATGAAGAACCTCAAAAGCTCCTATATGTTGTGGGGACCAATACTATCATACAATTAGTTAAGCTTAAAACATAGTAAAAAGGAGGAAAGAAATAGGTCAGGCAATCCAAAAAATAAGAAAACAGTCAGGATATGCACTTAGCCCACCTGTTTCCTTGCACAGTTGACTCTGTTAATAAAAATTTTAAAAATAATGCAAGAGCAAAGTGTTAAATGCAGTCTCTTGAGATTTCCCTCCTTTGAATCAGAACCCTAAGACCCGGACATTCCTCCTTGTCTTCAATCCAGAACAGAACACAGCCTCTTTTCCACAAGGGAATCAATGGTGTGAGAGGCTTTTCCTTTCAAACCTGAAGCCGTTGTCAGTGAACTTATCTTATCGGATATGACTGCAGGGTATCTTCTGGGTAATAAACCAACCATAAACTGTAATATCTACAGTAGCATCACATTTGTCTAATGCCAAAGAAAAGGAAAATAGAGGAAGGAATAAAAAATAAAGTACATGCAGCTAGTGTGAGAAAGTACTCTCTCTATCAATCCAGTATAAAGGCACCCAGAACATGGCAGATATCTTTTCAGGAATTCGAAGAGCTTTGTAGCACATAAGGTTCACAAAAAAAGTTTTTATAAAGCCATGTGTCCCGTTGATGAGACTAAGTAACTGTATTTTATTTACCTCCAAGAATTCTGCTACCTGCCCCCAGGTTGTGGAGAGCTGGAAATTGTCCTGGTTTTACAATTACAGAGCAAAAAATATATTGACAAAACCTTCTGATACTGTAAAGTCTAGCAATAGTACGGAGTTCTACTGATTCAAACTATGCTACTTATCAACATTAACAGGATAATTCAACTGCAGTTTAAGTAAGTAGTGCTTGAAACCTCCATCTTAAGCTACTTGTAATTTGAAACCTACATGCATTGATTAAAATTTTAAATAGATAATTCTTTCTTTAAAAATAGTTCCTAGTAACATAAAGATACTGTGATCGGCTGCAAAGCAGCTTCAAAAACCTTCAGGAAGTACTTTGCAAGATTAACAAATAATACATAAAAAAATTTGGAGAGAGAATTATCCCCTCCTGATATAACTCACCTTAAAACTCTGGAAGGCACTCTCATCCCTTTCTAAAGGTCTACAGTTTTGCTGTTGCTGTACATTCACATTAAGTCCTGATTTAGTCCCTGCTGTTAAACCTTATGAGAAGCTAAGGACATTTCATTTTAGCCTCTGAAATCAGAACTATGTGCTTGCCTTGCTTACTAGTATAAATTAGAAGTTTTTGGGCTAAACAGGATTTGGAATGTTGAATTTTAACTCTTCCATATAAAGAAATTAGCAACACAGAAGGCTAATATTGGTGTATTTAAATCATCACAGCAACACAGCTGCTTCAACCTTGGCTTAGGCAGCCAAATGATCAAAAATGGACACAAAAGCAAACCAAACCAAATACATTATTAGAAAAGGAATAAGTAATAAAACAAAACATTGAGCCACAGTACAAAATTTGTTCTATAAGAGCATCTTGGGAAATACAAGTCTGGTTTCCATCTCAAAAAGATTCACAGGAGGCGATGACCCTTAACAAAGGTATCAAAAGGCATTAGAATGAGGAATAATGAAGCTTATCAGAGGTATTCAGCCTGGAAAACAAAAAACCTTAACCTCTTTGTCTGCGTCCTCCTACAGTTATTTCTAGAAAACACCATTTGTCACTGCCTGTGATGGGCACTGAACTACCTAGGTATTTTTCTTTTTTATATACTTTGCTCGTTCCTAGATGGCAGCTGAATGAATCCCATTTTGTGCTCCTCTTGTGTCCCCAAGTACAGACTGCTTCTCAAGCGTGTTCTGACTCCTACATTCTGTAGCTTGCAGCTACTTTGCTGAGGCAGCTGTGGCTTAAGTGAGCAAGTTTAAAGACAGCTCTCACCACACAGCTGAATCACATTGCAGATGACTGACAGAGTGGAAATTAAACAGTTTTAGTGCTGAAAATTCCCAGCTTAGCCTGAAGAATAAACATATCTGACAATAATTTTCTTGTCAAGTTTCCTGAGTGTTATGTCATAGTGCAACAAAGGCAACTCCCTGAAACACTGCTGACCGCTTCTACATTCAGTGGTTTCTGAGAGTGGAGTCTTTGCTGCAACGCTTCTTAGTAGCTGACCCTCTTTGATGTCCTGAAAACACACCACAAAGCAGTTATTGTGGTTGAACCCTCGTCAGCCACTAAGCCCCAGTGGGCTTGCTCACCGCTCCCCAGTGTGATGGCAGAGACAGTCAGAAGGGTAAGAGTGAGGAAACTCTTTCGTTGAGGTAAAGACAGTTTAACACATGAAACAAAAAACACGTGCACAAACAAAGCAAAAAAAGGAATTCATTCACCACTTTCCATGGACCTGTGAGTATTCAGCCATCCCCAGGAATCCAAGGCATAGCCCCATACTAGCTACTGTGAAGGAAACTAATTCTGTCCTAGCCAAAACCATTGCAGGGGTAACAGTGGCCACTCCAGGAGTCATGTGAAGATTGCCCATTTAGATACAATTCGCTTATCACATTTATCTCATGTGCCTGGTATCACCAAGTGGCACCAGTGCCCAGTGCCATCCATTGAGATTTAAAGGTACACAAGGCCACAGCATTCTCAAAATGTGTTTAGAATTTGTCCTGTGGAAATGATGACAAAGGCTCAATTAAATAAAAAGAAATAAAAATTTAAAAATCTTTTTGTCTTAGATTTTGGGGAATTGTCTCAGACTTTGGGGAATTGTCTCTGCAATAAACCACAAGCAAAGACTATAAAACAGGCTTAGCTGTAACGTCAGAATTCCCAACACTTCTTCCTGATACCCACCCCCTGTCACATAGATTGCAACAGTTTCAGGAAAGCTGTAGAAAGAATTAAATTGCTTGGGCGGGCTTTGCCTTCTAAATGGAGAATTAAAAGACTTTCACTGGTTAGGCGCTCAAAAAGTGCTTTGAAATTGCAAACACTCATAAGCTTTCAGCATAAGAAAAGCTTTAAAGGTACAGTAGTCATTTTCATGCTATCTCAAGTATCCTTTTCTGGTTCCAGAGGGCAACAGTGGAGGAGGGAGCATTTGCTTTTTTCATTAGTAGATCATACATCTGTGGCAGCTGGAGAGAGGGCCAGCAGTGCTTCCCAGCTGTATAACTGCAGACACCCTGAGGACCATTTACCTACTTTCCAGATGCTTGTTCTTTTTTTTACAGAACAAAAAACTTGACCATTCTATCACTAGTCCCCTTTATGCTTTATAACTAAATAAGCCAAACTGTACAGTTGGTGATTTTACCAAAAAAAAAAAAAAAAAGTAATGAGGTCAAGGAAGTCAGCAGGAAAGGTATAACAATATCAAAATGTGACACAAACCTTCAGGCCAATTACCTAAGGCCTGATCTTGACAAAGCTGAGTTCAGTGGCTCCTCCTTCTGGGTAGACAAATTCTCTCAGCTGGGTTGCCCTTGTTCAAAGTCATTAAGGATCAAGCTACTATTTTCAGAAAATGGCCTGAATCTAGAAGGCCCCTGATCTCAGCATTGCAAGTAATATGGACTTCTCTATGGAAGAAAAAAAGATTTTTGATGTAAAATCTGTCCTACAAATCTCAGTTACGACCAAGATTATGGCTGTAGGATGGCACTACAAAGATGAAAAATCAATATATGGCATCCACACCAGTTTGAGAGAGGTTTCTCTGTGGAGGTTTCCCAAAGATACGCACACACAGGGTGCAGGAAACATGAAAAAGATGGTCATTCATGTACTTGTACAGCAGGAGTGCTGACTATATGCTTGTAGTATTCACCAGCCACTATCATAAACCAACATGACATGAGGGCAACTGGACGAGGGGAGCAAACTGCTTTGGGACTCTGAGGCAGCAAGCCCACTCGCCCTCAAACCTCACAGACAGATTATGAGGTTTATGCCACAGAATCCTGACTTCTATTTCCCCATCAACAAACCAGTCCTTTCTGTCTCCCTGTCTGTCATCACACACACCATCCCCAGCTGGTCAGGCAGCTGTCCGGCATGCCATGCTTCAGAGAGTGAGGGAGAAGGCGGGATGCAACACTAGTGCTGTGGGATATTTCAGCTGGTAGGGCATAGCTCCTTGTTACAGCCTGGCACTTTGGCCTCTCCCCTGGATGTGTTATCTTCAGTCACACACTCTGATATGCTATAACTTTAGGCAGATACTTCAAAGATCTGCAAATACTGTTAGCAATATTCTCCTTCAGAGACTATTCCATATCTTCTGCCATTGCTGTTCTGGCACTCCCAGCCCAACTTGACAAGCTGCAGACAGCAGTTGTGAACATTAGATAGTATGTGCATACTTGCAGGGAAATGGTACTGGAGAACTGGTAAAAATTGTTGAGTTGTTTTAACATTTAATTCTATGCAGCATTTAAGCTGCTCTGGAGACCTGACCATTGGAGGGTGACATGACCACAAACAAGGACCTGTAGAACATGAACTTTCTCTGTAAGTCATCTGAGCAGCAGGATGCAGCCCAGGGTTACAACAAGCAATCACACAGGTCTCTCTGCACATGGCCAGACAACTGCTCCACTGAGATTTTCACCTTTTCCTATGCATGTGTAGTTATTCGTTTTGGATGGGAAAGCGGAAAAGTACTGATATCTCGCTGTGTAGCAGAGTCAAATTTATATATTTTGCAGTCTGACAGTACAACCACAGAACTGCACAGAAACAGCCAGTTCATGCAGGCTGTTTTTTCAGTTTGTTTATTTCTTTCTTTCTCAGACACAAAGATGATGCATAGTAAAAAAAAATGAACCAAGCACTTGTTTGAATAATTAAACATGTGAAAGTAAAACTAACCCTAAGCACATTTCAAAAAAATGTGAAAAGATTCCTTCAAGGGACAGAAGTTCCAAACCTGCACCTAACCTAAGTTGCACAGCGAGGCCATACAAAGTATGTCTTTATGATATCATAATTATTTGCCATAAAGATTATCACAGAATTATAGAATAATTTCTGTTGGAAGGGAGCTTGAAAGGTCATAGAGTTCAACCTCCCAGCAGTGAGCAGGGACATCTTCAACTCCATCAGGCTGCTCAGAGCCCCATCTGACCTGGCCTTGAATGTTTCCAGGGGTGGGACACCCACCACCTCGCTGGGCAACCTGTTTGGTGTTTAAATCTGCCCTCTTTAGTTTAAAGCACTTACCCCCTATTGCAACAGGCCCTGCTAAAAAGCTTGTCCCCGTCTTTCTTATAGGACCCAATAAAGTACTGAAAGGCTGCAATAAGGTCACCCCACAGTCTTCTCTTCTACGGGCTGAAGAACGCCAACTCTTTCAACCTTTCTTCATAAGAGACACGTTCCAGTCCTCTGATAATTTTTGTAGCCCTCTCCTGGACCCATTTCAACAGGTCCATGTCCCTCCTGTGCTGGGATCTCAGAGCTGGATGCAGCACTGCAGGTGGGGCCTCACCAGAGCAGAGCAGAGGGGCAGAATCCCCTCCCTGGCCCTGCTGCCCACGCTGCTTTTGACGCAGCCCCAGATATGTTTTGCCTTTGGGGCCTTGAGTGAGCATGGCTGGCTCACGTCCTGGCTCTGATCACCAGGACCCACAGGTCCTTCTCAGAAGGGCTACTCTCAGCCCTTCATTCCCCAGCCTGTATTGAGACTGGGGGTTGTTGAACATCATGAGGTTTCCACGGGCCCACTTCTCAAGCTTGTTCAGGTCCCTCTGGATGGCATCCAGTCCCTCAAGTGTGTCAATAATGACATTTGTGAAAAAGTTTTATGTCACTGGACAATAATAGAGAGGAGCAAATGCCTGAATTAAGCAGTAATAAGTAGTTAAATTTTTGGGTAAGAGGCTCTAACATCTTCATAATGAGAAACTGTGACATTCAATAAGAGATTGCTCTCCAGAGAAGATCCATATGCTATCAGCAACTCTTTAGATTGCATATATACTTCATAGTGGATGCTCAGAAAGCTTTGTGGAATGAGAACCAATAAATGGAATCAGCTGTTTGGATTTTTTAAAATTGCTGATATGTTGTTAAAGGTGATACACAGTCTTCAAAGCTTCCGACAATGAAGTAGAAGCATTTCCCATTATGCTGGCAATTGCTTTTCGATAAAATCTGTGATGATCTATACATGTGTCTGGAAAGCATATTAGGCTGATATCAAAGTATTCCTTGCAAGTATGAATGCTAAATATCATAGATACTGATGAATATCAAGGCCTTATTTTTCACTCTGCTTTTATATGTGCGGAGGAGTAGAAAATCAATCAAAAATGTCAGTCGGATTTTAATCACTCTAATAATTAAATAAAGGCATTGTCCCAGCTCTCTGATACACTATTCATGAGTACACACTGCACTTCTGTTAAGAAAGATGATAAATCTGATAGATCATTTACATTTGACTAGTATTTCCCAAGGGATAAAGCTCTTGGCAGAGAACAGAAATCAAAATTTAGAACTTCTATGAAAAAGTAGTAGTAGAAGAATAAACACAATTTTTTAAAACTACTGGTTGCAAGTACCATGGTAAGACTGCACTTTAGTTCTTTCTTACTGAAGAAAATGTAAAAGTCAGTGACAAGGAATAAACTGAAACTATTTTTACTTAACTTTGAAGTTTTGCACTTGAGGACCATTGCCCTAAGTCTGACACGAACTTCAATGGGAATTCTACGAATGATTTTACATTGTCATGTGGCTGCATTCCTGCAACAAGCCCCCACAGATGGATTCACTACATAGACGGCCTCAGATGTGTCACTGGCAGTCTACATGGTCATCTACCTGTATAGGAACTGCAGAACCAGGACCTCTACACTTAAAAACCTCCCATTAGATAGCACGTATTGTTGGCAATATGTGTTCCCTGCTCAGAAAAAAAGCCTGAAAATGTACCACTATGAATGAGAGAATGTCAAGCAGAGACTTTAATATTACCCAAATACCTCATTTACTGTGTCATTTGCAGCTTCAGGATTCTGGGACTTCATCAGCACTGTACATCAGAAATCAGACAGGAAAAATGGTGGGTCTTAGTCTTGCTGAGAAGCAGGCATCCAGGATCTGTCAAGTAAAAGAGATGGTATGGAGCTTATCTAATTTTTGGGGGGGTTACACTCACATAAATCTTTCTATAATGACTCTTATCTACAGCAAACTGCATGAAGTATTCCTAGAATATAAAATAAGGAGACTACTTCAAAAGATACACAGTAATTCTGTAGGTAAGAAATATAGATTATGATCTCCATCAAATAAAATGATTCAGTATGACATTTGCAAGATCATTTGAGTGAACAATTTTTAATGAGACACACTTATTAATGACTGTTTATTAAAATAAATATAAGATATTTAGAAATAAATGGGTCATATTTATGAAATGTAACTGTAGTTTCAAACATTATAAGTAGCCTAAAATCTATTTCATCATGTTGCAATTTTAAAATCACATTTCCCAAGTTTTGGGTTCACTTTGTCTACAATGTGTCTAAACTCCAAAATATCAGAACAACCTAGAGCCCAGTACTGAAGCTCATATATCAGGTAGACTGATTTCAGTTGGTGAAATTTCAAGAAGTTGTCATGCCTATGTAACTGTGGCATCTTCCATAGTTTCATCAAAGTCCAGATTTGAGCAAGTGTTAATGTTAATAATGTTATTATTGTTGTTATTTAATATCAGAATTTGGTGCATAATCCTGATAAACCCATTTATGTGACACATCATAAGCTATAAAACAATAGCAGTTTTCCCACAACTGGACATGAGATATTGCTCTACTAAGGCAATACACATATTCAGTCAGTTTTGACACAAACAGGGTTGGAAGGCTGTAAAACCATCTCTAAGGGTACTTGACTTCGGACTTTTTCTTCATTTTCAGTATGTTGCAGCACATTAGGGGACGCAAAACATGTGCCTGTGCCCTTCCCCATCATGTGCACTTCAGCCAGGTAGCAGTCTCTCTGCATGCATCTGTAGCTATTCTACAAGAAAGAGCTGGAGTGGTCCCTATTGGTCCCTAATTACCTTTCACACAGCTACGATGCACAAAGCAACAGCAGAATGAGGACATCTCATGAACTGTCAGTGTCCCTATAAGACTCTGTAGGGTGTCTTATAGAAAAAAAGGAATGTGAGAGAAATCCGTGATAATTTCTCTATCGTCATACAAAATTCAACAGCACCATCAGTAAGAAGTTCACCATTTTAGTCCAGATCTGGGTTTTTATTCCATTCGTTTGAATGAAAGAGATTTTTATTGAAATTAAAGGCCATAAACACTGCAGTCCTGAGTTTCAGAGGCTGACATGAGGAATAATCAACTCAAACTTAACTATATTAGTTAATAATATTATTAATAAAATACCATTTTACAGGAGCGTGTGCTTTTTTTCTGTCAACACACTGAATGAACACAGTGAATTTTTGTTTTCCATTTTAAGTGCCAACATTTCTAGCAATATCTTGTTTCCATATAGACTGACCCCCTTCAGTTAAAAAGCAAGATGATTCTCTTTTGTTCAAAGAGCATTGAACCTTGATGGTATCTTTACATTATATTAAATACATAAAGTCAGTTCATGTATAAAATTTCTTCTCCTTTTTTACTTAGATAACTTTAATACAAGTAGAGTGGGTGATCAAATTAGAATCTCTTGTGTAAGGAACAAAATTTACTTCAGAAAAGTTATATTGAGAAGTCAAAAAAAACCCCAGGTATCTTCTTCCAGAACTTCCTTGTCCCTGGACTTGGCACATTGCACATGGCATGGGGAAGTGTTGTTCTTGCAGACTTGGTCTGCATGCACAGAACAATGTATTCACTCCTTTTGACAGCAATTCTGACATAGTATAGGCTTTCCTCCATCATTACTTTGTCTTTTGACTTAAGAATGGTCTCACCTGTCCATTCTCTGTAGGAGCCCATAGGTTTCACTTAGAAGACTAGAACTAACCTGTACCAAGGGGCAGCCCAAGCTGTTGTGAGAGACTGAAATGGTAAGGGTTAAGGACTCAAACAATCAGCCATTTGCAAAAGCAGCAGGTGTTTTGCTGAGGCCAGGTTTGCACTCCCACAACTGAAGGGGAGGAGAGGTTTTGGGTGTGGGATGTCCACATCTCTGACCTGCAGAAGAACAGCCTAGGGGCAGAGAGGGTGAGCACCCACCAGCGGATGACCACAACAAACCAGCCTTTGTTTAGCAACAGTCTGGGTTGTGAGCCAGGTAAGTGAAAAGGCTGATATAAAGAAGATCCTTTTGAGGTGGGACAATGCATTTTAACATACCAATGTCCTCCTTCCCCATAAGGCCGAGGTGTTAATCTACCTCTCTTTCCCCACCAGGGGAGATATCGAAACATTCACACATAATCCTGGAAGTGTTCATCCCTTCTGATAAGGCACAACTGGCACACCTCCACAGGCTGAGAAACAGCTGTCATGTCTTTGATGGACCCCCAAAACACCCCCAGACTCATTTCTGGGGCCTTCCACCAGAGAACTGTGCATAATGCACAGTGCTGCATCAGTGTAACACTCCCCCCCAGGGGAGGTACTGAGCATTCCCAGCTCAACCTAGACACTGACCCATTGAACTTACTGTTTTGAGCTCTCAGCCCACACCCGATGGATGAAGACGGCAACCATTGTCATCTATATTGCAACAATCAAGTTTGTCTCTGGATTCACAGCTGGCGGTACCTTTCCTCCACTCTTATCCTTACTTTCTCTTCTTCTATTTTACTTATATGTTTTCTTAAGTGATATAGAATAATCAAAATGGCTACATACCATCTATCCATTGCAACCAAATTGTTCCAAAATAAATCTGCCACACATGTGTGTATATATATATATATATATATACACACACACATATATATATATGTACACACCCCTTTGTCATTCAGTGTCATTTTACTCCAATCTGTCCCAAGAGGTCTATTGACAGAAACCTCACTTACACCTTCTCAGTGGCAGGTCATAACAGCTATCAGGGTGTGTCTTGAGTCTACACATTTTAAGGGAAAAAAGGGATGGTAGTATTCAGCTGTAAAACAAATCTTTCCCCTTGTCACTGACCCAGGAGGCAAGCCATATGGCATCAAACCTCATCTGTGTAATTCCCAGCAAACCTTAAAACCCTTATTTGGATCAATACATAGTATTTGTGATGACTGCTTTGGCCAAATTTTTGAATAAGACCATATGTTTACAAACTTACGCATCATCACAGGTTTACTTCTCTTACACTTTCTGCACTCTTATTCTAACATGGCAAAGTTGAAAATATTTACTAGAATATGAAACCTGTCCTATTGCACTAGTGAGCCCATGACACTTTTTTTTAGCAATATGAGTTAGGTTTTTTCTCTTTTTCTTTCCCAGCATCAGATGCAGGACTATTGGTTCTCAGGCCCAAGGCTGCATAAAGGAAGCAGAGAGTATGGGGAAAACACAGGACAAGAAAATAGTAAGTCCAGTCATGTCTGTTGACATATTTCTCAGTCCTAGTGAAAACAAGCTGCAGGATTTCTCTATGGCTTGCAAGCCATCAGCCCCATCTGGCATTCTGACATTAATGGGGCAACCCAGTGAATGAAAATTAATTAGTACTGAGCTTGTTACAGAAAAAGCACATTGTTCCTGAAGAAAATGTGGCATGATATGAGGGTTGTGGGGGTTGAAATATGCCTTTGCAGTAATATCTTGAGGGTATTTTACCTGTGGATTTTCACAGGGGTAGAGTTGCAGTGCAATCACTGGGACACAAATGACTGTTTCTGAATTATGATGCTTCCTTGTCCTCTCTCTAGAATATTACCACATATTCTGTGCTTAATTTTCAGCAATAATATGTATCATACCAAATAAATAGGATGCTCCATGTCTTACTAGTACATTAATCGGAACCAATTTTCAGACAGTGCATTCAAAGATATTGTTTACCTCAGTGGATGGACGGCAGTCAAGACAAAAAATTTTATTTGGAAAGAGAATAAACCAGTGATGGATATAATATTAGAACTGCTGAGTGTGTCTGAGGAATTTTGTAGAAGAAAAGGTGCCCAGACACTCTTCAGAGTTCAATGCCTGTCAGGGAAGTGCCTTTCAAAGAAAAAAGTTGTGAAACCTCCTAGAAGATCTCACTCAATTTTTGAGAGAGTGCATAGTGGAAAAAATACATGGAATCATTAAGCAGTGCCTACCACAATTATCAAGGGAAACAACTGACAAGACTTTTCTTCTGACAACACGAGCCTCGCCACATGTCAGGGCATACCACTCCATTCCCAAGAAGATTAAGTTACTCTATCAATTATTTAAAACTGCATGATGGAATTCACAATAAAAATGTTAAAAGATACATTCTTTTGAGAGGACTAAAACTGCTATCATGACTAACTTCATAAATAAGATTACATGAGTTCTTTGTTTTCTTCCATTGAAAACCATACTTTTTTAACCATCTAGTGAGGAGCAACTATAAATACTAGGATAATCTGCTTGGCCAAATCCATTAAGCTTGAACACATCCTTAGGGGGCTATTGATTATCTCTTAGCCTCTCTTTCAAAGCAGATCATTAAATTTCTTACTTGGGAAATGCATCCCACTTAACACATTGGCCTCATGGAGGCTTTTGAGCACCCTAAAGTCATTCAATTAGAATTGAATAGTTAACACAAACAGGCTTTTAAAGAAAAAAATCATATAGGATTATATGGTCCAAATTCTAATCCCATTACTTTAGTTTCTTCATAGGAAGGATTTATTCTTACAGTCTTAGCTACACTCCATTGATAAAACATTTTCTTCTGAAAAAAACACATAAAAATAAATTGCTTTGTTGGCCCACCTAGAATTAAAGTCTGAGAAATCAATATTTCTGTGGTTTTTTGTGTGTTGTAGCCTGATAGCCATTTTTCTTTAATGCTACTGACCTTTGAAAGGGTTTTTAAACTATTAGCCCAGAGAAAGAAGCCTCTAACTTCTGATACTGCCCAAGGAACTTGATTTCCTTCAGATTTAATATGTTAATTTGCAAAACACCATAACATAGAGTCCTATTAAAAGAAAATTAATGTAATAAAATTTGTCAATATTCTACCTAGACTTACTTGTGAAGAGAAAACCTCTTTTAGGAAGTGTGTCTTAAATGGAGTTTTATAATGGGTAAAGAGTCAGATCACTTCCGTGTTGAATGTGAACAGAACAGACAAGGGCTTCCTGTGATTCTTTAAATTGATTTGAAGAAGTTTTTGTTGCCTGAGGCATCTATCTGTAAACAATGACTCAGGTTCACATCACATTAATTTTAGGTAAGTTGATACATCTCAGTGTGTTTTCACAGTGTCCAGGTCATTTCTTTACCCATAAAATTACAACCAAACTCCTAACCTTTCCTGCGTAGGTTTCCATCCAAGAAGATGCTGCAAGCATCTAAAAGGCCTTTGAGTTCAACAGCTGTATGGATACAGAAGCTGCACGAGATTCAGAGAGGCACTCTTCATGCTGGCTGGGGCTAAAAAAAGCAGGCGAATGGGGGGAAAAAGAATGGAAGCGATGGAGAAATTGTTAGTTACTGTGTTAATGGCTATTAGTCACCCACTTTACTGCTGATCATCTTAGCTGTACAAAAAGCTTCCAAACCACAGGAATGACTTTTTTTTTTTTAAGAACGCAATGCCTGTATCAAAAATTACTTTCTTTATTCAGTAAGACAAACTCTCATAAATCACACAACGTGGTCTCCATTTAGTCATCAGGTTAATTTCTCAGGTGAGAAAGAGTTGAGTACTTTTCAGTTCCAGAGATTTAAAAGAGCAGATTATCCCTGCATGAAATTGAAAGAGAATATATAATCAATAAAAGAACAAGAGGCTTTCAAAACCATACGCTTCCACTTTGGAAAAATAGCAACATTGTAATTCTAACCTCAGGCAAGAGCAAAGAAAGAGAATCTGTAAATCTAACTGAGAATTTTGTAATTGGTTTTGCTTAATACACCATGTGTTCCTTAAGGGATAACCACAGTGTCCTAGCTTAAATTATGCAATGGTATTTGTAAACTATAACACAATGGGTCATTGCTGTATTCTTGTTCACATAAATCATTGTATTTTAATACAACTGGAAAATTTTTAGACCCTTTGTATGCACAAAATTTTCTGTGACAAGAATACAATAAAAGAACTTTAGTTTTACACTTGGCTTCTAATATAAAAACTTTAGTATTATCATTGCATAATACTAGATTCATAACTATTCTAGCAGTACTAGATTCATTTTCCAGTTCTTCTGCTTTGTAGGACTTCAAGTAGCCTAGGTACCTCATAGGTAACGCTGAAGCGCCTTTTATTCCTTATTCTTGATAAATTAATATAAGGCCTTAAATCTTCTGTCTTCTGTACTGTGCATGTTTCATTAGTTCCATGTTTGACATTTACTTTTTAAAATGTCACAATGCACTTTTTGCAGTTAAGACTCTTTGGCCTAGTCACACATCAAAAGGTCAGTGTTTAATCTATCAGTCAGAGACACCACAGGTATAACTGTGGGACTTATGGTCTCTTTGCTAAGTATAAAGAGCCCCTGGCAGGATGGCATGGACACAGTCTGAGGAGAGATCCATGGGCGAAGAAACCAGACCTTGCAAAGAAACACTGGAGCAACTTATGTGAGGAAAGCACAAAAGTGGGGAAAAGACACTTTTTCCTTTCCCTTGGGCATTTTGAAGCACTCATGTGGCCCAGTGGCCCGGTGCAGTGCTGGTCAAAGGTACCCAAATGCTATAAAAATTAGCAACATATTCAGTGCATCACTCCACTTAGTTTTGTGACACACAGGGAAAGGGTTACCTCAAACATTTTCGCATAGCATGTTATGATGCTGGATCATACCAGCTGAGCAGATATAATATCATGTACACAGCTAAAATATGAAGCTGTATGTAGACATATCATTACATTTTCACTATAGAAGAAAACTGGTTGCTCGTAATGCATCCAAGACATTACATATAACCAAAGGTCAGGGAGCAAGTTGGATCATCAGGGCCCTCTCACACCAAGGGCTCTCTTAGTAGCCTGCTTTCCTCCATTGCACTGGCCTGTCTCAACAAGATTTCCCTCTGGACAAAGCCCAGGCACAGCTGAGCCTGCATATGCTAAAGACAGTTCCCAGTAGTCAGTACAGAAGAGGAAAGACCAAGTGTGAGCTCTCTCAGTAATCCTCCAGCAGTACTCCAGTAGGGTTTAATACCTTAAACATCCCCATATGCCTGCATGCCACATCCCACGGCATACAGCACATATTCTGAGTTTCACAGGGTCTGCACATGCTACTGACACGTTGGAATGACCCCCTCCACCCAAATGGACACACCATTGTGCAGGGAATGCTTTGTTTGAAGCACAGAAATAGTGCCAGATACCAGTGTTCAGTAATTATTTGCTCTTTTGTGTGATACCATTTATCAGTGCACCAGTATAACATGTGTAGGTCAGCCAGATCATCTTTTACAGTCCTTTGTGAGGTCACTCACAGGGTCAGAATAAGGAAATTACTACGAGGCTTTTGAAAAAATGTTAAGAATTATTGAAAAATCTTTTCACTACTATATAAAGAATAGTTCTCCATCTTCTCTCTGATCTTTTGCTGGCATACGTATACCACTAACAGAAAAAGAAAATGATCTCGAAATATTTTTGAAATCGTTCTGTCATGAAACACGACAGAGTATGGTACACAGGAATGTCTTTTCTTTGATGAGATAGAACAGCTGTAGGACTGTGTACAGCTGTATGCTGCTTATGCTAAGGAACTTAAAATGGTTCAGCAAACTTTTGCTTCAGAATATGTACTGTGGCATGCAGCAGATCAGGGCCTCACACAGGGCTGAGGAAAACAGGGTAAATCTGAAGTATAGTGCTTACATCCTCAAGCATCCCAGAACCCAAGTATATCACAACATATGGGTTTCAGTCAACAGCATGACAGCAGTGACAGCACATCGTGGCACCCTCCCTGTAAAGCTGCAGTCAGCAGTAATGAAAATTCTTGATATCAGGTATTGTAATTTAAAGGATTGTAGTTCATCACCCCTACTACTAAACAAAAGTCTCTGATGGTATGATGCTTGGCACTAATTCTGATAGCTTAATTCTTGTTTTAACAATAAAAGGCACATAATGAGTGAATGAGGGCACCAGCTGCGTATGCAAGTTGATAGGACGTCCTCTTCGTGAGAGTGCTTTGGAAATCCTGTGGGTTTTCACAGGAGTACTCATGTCATTTTGGTTAAGGAGAAAATCCTGGGTAAAGCCAGAGAAGAAGTGATACCATGACTGTAAAATATCAGTTTAATTTCCAGATCACTGATAGAGGATAGAGATGATAAACTTAAACCATAGCTTCCCATACACTAAGAGAGTTCTTTATATTTTATATTCCTCCATAGTGGTGTTCTCTCTGTAACTCCTGTTTGTAGCCACTGTATTTTTCCATAAGTCTTGTCAAAAGACATTTCCTTCAGTAGGTCAAATGCTAACAACATGCAGTCACTATCTCTAATTTTTCCTGTAAAAAAAATCTAATGCTAAGCACAACACAGACCAAGATTATCTGAGAGCTCACACACATTTGTGGAGCAGCAGCACTGTCACCCACACATTCCATTTCTCATTTCCGGAGCCTGAGGCTGAGCTGGTTGCTTTCAGCAGGCTTCACTGAAGACCTTTGTCCTCCTGCTGATGCTCAGGCCATGAGTTCATAGTCTCTAGTCTGGACTAGATATTGCAACAGAACTTAATGTAAGGTTTGTATCAAGCCAGTAACATGCAATTCATCTGGCATATACTAGAAAGACATTCAAATACTTGAATGAAAATGATGAAAATCTGCTATCCATCTTCTATCATAATTATTTACAGACTCAACTAAGCCACTGATAAACTTTTGAATATTTTGAATTCGGTATGACACAGCATCAATTTTCTGATAGCCTAAAGCCAAACCAAAATAAAACGAATCCCTTCAGAGAAACAGACTGTCAAATTTAAGTGCACCATATAAAAAAAAAAAGTAATAGACTAATACCAAATTTTCCATAATTTTGACACGCTTCTTAACTACAAAATGAACCAATTGCCACTATTTGTCTGTTTATTTTTATAGACAAAATTCAGAGCCATTACAAATTCTGAATAGCTCTCTATTTGCTATTTACTCTAATGTAACCTATTAATGCATAACAATATTACCTGACTATCACAAGGATGGCTGAACAGTCCACTTCATGACCACGGTGACCTTGCCAGCAGCCTGTTTATAGAGACAGGTGGTAGCTACCTACTTCTAAGGCCTGCCTCTCCCTTCCACATTTTGTGGCTGGAAGCATTTTGGACTTGATAACACTCTTCTTTCTCAGGTTTGATATTAACAAGGTTATATTAAAAATTCACTGCTACTTCCACACAGCCCACATTTTCTAATGACCTTCCCAACATTCAGCAAATGAGTGAAATCAGAATCTCTTAAAGCCAGAAGCTGATCAGAGTGAACACGCACACCTAACTTATACTTTTTAAAATATAACTTATTGAAACACTTTACCTGAAATAGCGAGATGTGCTTTTAGCCTCACCAACATTGTCACAAGAATAGTTACAGTGCTGTAACTGGACATCAATCGGAAGCAATTTGTCATGTTTCGACCTGTCATAAATTCACGTAACAGGAAACCAAATAGCTCACAGAGCTTAGCATACTTTCAGACGATTCAGCTGCTTGTGGTCACAGCAATGTACCTTTTTTTTCTGAGACAATGCCTTCTAGGCACTCCACATACTCACCCTTTGGTATGCTTTGATCTCCCTTTTGGTATGTTTTCACTCACATCTTACTCCCCCAAATCTTGAAGGAGAATGAACCCAATTCCTAAAATGAAAATGTAAAATGTTTTGGAATTGCTTTAATTGGTTTTCTCTAAGATCTAACAGATGGACATGCAAAATATATTTAAGCAAAACCCATTGAAGACTTGAAGCTGGCCAACTGGAAGACTTTTGGAATGGAGTAGAGGACTTCATGATTATTCATTTCCATGAGCTTCATGAAGAAATAGAGATGACAACAATCCCGACAATCAAAAACAATAATGAAAGAGGCAGAAATCATAATTTTCTATTTCCAAGCAAAATACTACAGAAAACCATCATTAAATAAAAAAGTTTCTTGGTGGTTATCTTGTTCTCACTCTGACAGACTGGGTGGATATGAATCTATCTGCATGGAAACAATCTTCATTTCATCCTTCTTAAGTAGAAATCTTGATGCTATACCATGACTGTCTAAGAATGCGGTAGGTGAACAGTTTCTATTTTACCATAAGGAAATTGCAGAGCAGATAATGACTACCATTGTTTTTCCAGTCTTCTATTCTCATCCATACTTGTTTTTTCTTAGCATCTGAAATACTAAAAAAGGAATAATTCTGTACCTGTCCATCCCATTGCTATCCTCTATGTTAAGGACATCAGTAAAGAAACCAGTGTAACTTCCTACAGAAAACCCCTTGAGCAATCCAGTTACTTAATGTAGCATTTTCCTACGCTATTTTTAAAAGCATCATGTCAAGGAATCAGGAAAAGAGTAGCAGCTCTCTCCCAGGTAAATCATGACTAGCATTGCTGAAATCTAACCTCAGAAAAAATGACAAGGCTAACATTTGTCAAGTAGAAGCTAGATCTGTACTAGCAAAGTGAACACAACCTGGGCATGTGCTCAAGATGCTAAAAGGTCATTGCTCATGTGATTAAATTTTTGGAACAGCCTTTGGCATGCTTATGATTCTCAACTACATTTTTCCAAACAATTCCCAGATGGCATTTCTAAGACACACTTCTCTGGCAGACACCCTGGGTATTATGCCACCAGGGGTCACACCTGCCCACACTCATGCCAGCTCCCCACCAATGCAGAAGGCATGGCATTGTGATACTTAAAAATGTCCCACTTCTGAGATGCCCCTTTTTCAAGAATGTGTTTTTGCATCCTCCTGCTTGGGTCTGCTCTATGACCTCAGGAACTCCTGACAAGCTCTGACTGAACCAGCTGAGCGCTGAAGGGTCCCTTTACTCTGGCAGTTGGGTGGCAAAGCATCCCAGACCATACCAGGGACTCTTACGTGATTCAGATGGGAACAACAATGACTGTAACAGGAACATCAGCTGCCTGGCCAAGGTGGCAAAAGGATAATCAGTCACCTTTGACAGCCTTGGAACATTCCCAACTGCATTGTAGCCCAAGTGGAACAGTACCATTATTGCTGGGGCTTTTGAAATGATTCCCAAACGTTTTGGAAAGGCCAGGAGCTAAGAAGATGGGAGATTTCCAGGATGAAAATTTTGCAGAAGTGTAAAGCAAATCATCTAGCGACCTTCTAAAGGGCGATCCTAAGGTAGGCCCCTTGGAGCTCTCCTGGACAACAGCAGTCTGCATCAACACCTCTAAATAGGAAGCCTCTTTGAACTCATGAACTGTCAAGGTTTTTATGCTTGACAGACTGTGGCTGATGATGAAGCCAAGGTTGATAGGCCCCTATACACATAGTTGTCAAGGTGTAACCCACACCTGTTGAGAAAAGCTAAGGAATTTGATGTATTTCCAAGAACACGAGGGAAATTTTTATGTACATGGATATACATACAGATAAATACATCTCTTTTCCATGGGTGCATGCATGTGAATTAATTATGATATAAATGTTGTTACTATAAAATTATAATTAAGTCAGTGTCATAATTGTAGTAAATATTATTGAATCATTATAAGAATATATTAAATTAGTCAATTATTAAATTCTGCTAAACCCTTTTGAACCCCTATCTTTTGTATTTGTATCCTTTTTATCTTTACTTTTACATCTCCAGTCTCTGTGTAACTATTCTAAACTGATTCTAACCTGACCTTCCTATATATGCTTCTTCTATGTAATAAATATGTAGAGTAAACCTAGCCATCAAACTCTGTTAAAGTTGCACTTTTGCAATTTAATATTAAAACCTGCTTTTGGCCAATACCTCTGATGGTAATTCTTTAAGCAGGCTAACCATTCATTCATGAGAAAGGTGACTTCACTCAGACAGTGAGGACCAAGATGACTCCCCTAGGAAAAAGGTATGGGGGGAGATGAGAGAAGGATCTGACTCTGAATCATCTCCACTACTTATATTGAGCTTGTGGCTGGAGACTACCACACAACCACTACCATACACAGGGGTAAATCTAAAAGTTAAAGCTGACTTACTCTGAGCATGAGATCCAGACAAAGGGTCCAAGTGCCCTTCCCTCCTCTGCAGAAGGAATCCCAAGAAAAATGGAAATATTAGAATTTTTATATGAGCTGCCTCTCAACTGATTTCTGAAGAGATGGGGTGGTATAGGAAGAACAATAGACTTCAGACACAGTCCAAATACACACAAGTGACAGATCTTTTTAGTCCATTAGTCTTTTTAGCCCATTTTAGAGCAGTCAGTATCTTAAAATATGAGTGAAGTTACAGTTCTGCACACTTTGGAGGGAGAATATGGCCACAGCCCTCTGATACACTTCACAGAAAGACAGAAAGAAAGGAATTGAGAAAAACAGCATAAGCACATCCCCTGAGTTACAGAAGAAAGTAGGCATTGTACCACAGGCTTCAATGAATAACTGAGTGTAACAGAGTGGCAGTGGGAGAGCCAATGGCACCCTATCAAGGCACGGCCCCCCCATACCCACAACCCATGGCTACACACAGTGGGTCTGAACCACTCCATAAACAAGTACGGTGAACATTTTTACAAGATGCAACACAAAGAAAGAGAACCTAGCTAAATAAAACCACGTTTTCTTTATTTTGCGTTTTTCCATTCTACAGTTATCTTTTGCTTTTGATCATCCTTTCACCACATTTTCTCTTCAATGATGAATATCAGCAAAGCAATCCAATTTTCTTACAATTATATTTCCAAGGAGATCTCAGGGGGATCAAATTCTTTTAGTCTTGTGTATTGTTGAGTGCAACATGCCGTCTCTATTTGTATTCTACCACAGGGCACATGGCCTTTTTCCAAATCACCCCATATGTATTTGACAAATCATGAAGACATTCCTCACATGCCATGAAAAGTAAGGACTTAGCATATCAAGTACAACTTTGCATTTATTTTGCAGAGTAAAATGGTTTAACCTTCACTCTCATAGGTTGTCATCTGTTTTCTAAAAATAGAAATTTATGCTACTGCTCCGAACATTTAGGTTTTAATCTAGGACAAAAATTGTTACTGGAATACCACCTAATCAGTAGTGCTATTTATACAGTGGTCTGTACTTATTCAGTGCAAAAAATAGGAAACAAAGTAGAAAAAGCAGCCTAGAAAAATACCAAATAGAAAATGATATATGACCTTATAGAAGTTAATTATAGGATAGAAGGTCAACGAAGCAATAATTTATACCAATGAAAGATAAATCCCATTGATATTACAAAAACATGAAGTTTCTGTAAACCATATCTAATGCTTCTAAGTGTGTCCAATAATTTTCCTCACACAAAACAAGATAGAACTATCATGGTCTGCTGAAGTACGTAGTGCAGCTATTTCCAGTAACAGGAATCATGCTACTAAAGGCAAATGTTGAATGAGACGTGAAAATCTGGCTGTCATTCTCGGCTTGGATAGAAGGTGAATGGCAGCATATTTGCCTGTGGTTTCTAAAAAATACGCCAGATTTTAGACTATAATATTGTTATGCACTGTCCAGAACAGATTCAGATCGGATTTAAAGGGAAAAGAACTGTACAGATGCGTAGCAGCTCAATGTCATATGGCAACATATGGCATCCCAGCGTAATGATCTTTACAACTACTCTGCACTGGCCTTTGCCTTCTGAACTGAATTTCACAGAACCAACAAGAGCACATTAGTGGAGGACAAATTGCTTATCCAAATAAAAAACTGAAGTCAGAGGCCAACCAAAAAGGTTTATGAAATCTTCTCCGATTAACTGAATTGTTAACTAAATGGTTTCTCTAGAAATATTTTAAAAATTTTTGTCCTGAAACACATTTCAACTTTTATTTATAGAAATTTTAAGAAAATAATCAAAACTATAATGAACTCAAAGAAAAATTTATTTTCCAGTTTAAGTAAAATGTTTCCTAGACCTATTTTCTCATCTATCCTCTCTTAGACATCATGATAAAAATTGTACCCTGCAATGCCTATTTCCCTCTGTTGACTAAATAAAAAATCTCAGATATTTTTACCTCTGTTGAGTGAAATGAATTTCCCTCTTCCTGACTTACAAAGAGAGATAATTTACAAAAAATAAAAACAAGCAAAGAAAAAAGATGCAAACACACTAGTTAAGTGTAAGCAAGTGGTTTAAGTGGTCTTTTCTTGATGTACAAATTATCAGTGAGGTTTTAGGCTTTTTCGGTTCAAGTTTCCAAGAAAAATTCTCAGTAGAGCTCTGGACACCTGTATAGCAAATATAAACATACCTATAAAATACTATTCCTCAGTAAGATTTTATAGACCTCTGGTACGGTGGTATCTAACGCACCACCGAAAGAAAACTGATGTGTTAGAAAAATGAAAAGTCATATCAAAACTATGTCACAATGAAATACACAATACAGTTCAAAAAGTGCCATTTAGAATATGATTAGATCAGAGTACTGAGGTACAATTGGAATAAGCTTTCAAAATCTGATTACACTGTGAATTTGTTTCCATTTGTGCATGAGGTGAATAAATGAATTGTAGAGTCAATGTGCTACTAAAAATAGTGTGTCAGAATGTGAGTGTAGGCACTCAATAGTATTTGAAATGCAAACATGTGACTATGGAAAATCGACTAAGTTCAATAAACCAAGCATAAAAATTGCTATTGCTTTTCTGGTGCTGCATCAAATCTACAATCTCTTGTAAAATGTAAATGAAATGAATGAAAAAGAAAAAAACAAAAGAGGAAGAGACAATCTTCCACATGGTATTTAATAGTGTCCTGTTCTGTATCTATTATTTGCAGTAAATCCAAGGATATATTTTGATATCCTCCCACATGTTGAATGGCAGCTGTAGAGCTCCCAAATGACCTTTATGTATTACTGCATTACTCTGTGTGAATGAACAGAGTAATCTCATTCCCTGGACTCAGAGGGAAGGCAAAAAAATTCTTTGAGAGCACATTAATATAAGTATTGTATCTACTTATTTCCTGAAACACATTTCCAAAGCATCAACTTTCTATGTGGGCTGGGAAATTCTGGCAAAATCTGAGCTTGTTGCAAATGACCTGAGAGCGCTGTGAAGAATCCAACACCAATCACTCCACAAAAGCTTCACATGGGCTCAAAAACCAGGGAAAAATCTTATGGAGAATACCTATACTGTAAACCTTTTCACTTAGTGCCCTGTAATGCATCTTGGATTCTCCACATATTTTAAATTCCTCTGTCAGACAAGCAAACTAGAGGCCTAAGGTTAAACAGCATGGATTCTCTTCCTCCTCACCTGCTACAAATACCACTGGTTCATTTTCTTCTAGCCAAGATTATCTAACATTTAAGAAATGGCAAAAACTATAAAAAACATATAGCATATATTTTTACATCTTATGCATATAAAACATCATAACTTGCAACATTTAAACACCTCATAGCAGAAATAATAGTGGAACTCCATGACACCGTGGATCAGTTCAGGGTACAAGTGTTCATTCTGTCATATGTCAGCTCCCTGTATACAACCATTTTAACCTATCACCAAACGTAAACTAACATATACTCCTTTTTTTTTTTTTTTTTTTTACTGTATTAGCTCAGGAGCAGCTCCACAGTAACACTGCCAGCAGATCAAAGCTTGACTTTGTCCGTTCCAGTTTCAAGTTTAGGTAAAGCAAAAAAGACTGTTCACAGTTGTCCATGTGCACATCTTCTCTGGGGCTTATAATAAGATATATTATACTTTAATAGCTAAAGAAAAGGAATTGATTTCTTATCTCTGGCACTCTTCATATGTATAAAATATCACTCAAGATGAATAATTCTGGTAGAGTTTTATATTAACCTCTTGGAGGAAATGATATTTGTAATAGTTTTTACATCTATATTTTTGTCCAGAAACATTGCCAGTTTTAAATAATAATGAAAAAATAAAAAGGATAAAATCCTTGCCTGAAGGAGAAAGCAATTTAAAATTAATGGCCTTTTAAAAATTATTGGTGCTTTTCTTACCAAACCTAGAGGAAAAATATTTCAATAATGTTTGTGGCTGAGTTACCTGGGTTTGATTTTCTCTTTGTCAGCAAGAGACAAAGCTTGGTATGGATCTTTAAATCAAGAAAATCCTCCTATGGGCTTTATGGAAATATAATCCTAAAGCACTTGGTTATACTGTCCAATGTGAGTCTGCTATACCTTGGTTTTGATTTGTACAAGCCTTAAAACCATTTCAGAGAGCAATCAGGTCCTTCTCTTGCCTTTCCAGCCTTTGTCTGTCTTTCCATACTCGTTCCATTACGCATCAAGACAGAAAGACTTATTATTTTCCTTCTTTTAAAGAATCATTAATTTTTATGAAATGCATGTACCCTTCAAATTTTTACACTTGTTTCTTATCATTATGATGTCAGAGGAGCAATCTTAAGGCAAAAGTTAATGAAAAGGGCCAATATCACAGTCTAAGATGAGGAGATTTAGTGACTTCATCCCTTCAGGAAATGAGTCAGCATGGTGTTTTTACTGAATTTCTATAATGTTCCTGTGGTACCTAAAATCCAAACGCAAAGGCAGCAAGGAGCGTTTACCGATACGTGTGTGTGTTTATATACATATATATTCACACTAAAAATACACAATGCAAAAGTGAAGTCCCTTACTTCTAATAGCTCAGAGAATTGATTATTCCAGCATGATGAACAATTTCAGTGAATTTGCCTTTTGGTTCTACTGTGGGATTTGGAGGAAGGTGAGATATTAATATCTTATATAGTTCAAATCTAGCACTGTTTAAGTAGGACAACTCACCTCTCTCCCCACATCAATTCCCCCCTGCACTTGAAAATTACCAAGTCTCTGTTTCTGCCTCACAGGTTGTTAACTGGGCCAGCCATTAAAGGGACATCGACACTATATATGGTTCATCCTCTGGTACTGAGAGAGAGAAATCTCTTGACTCATGATTTCAAAGTGAAGAAATGAACTGAGTAGCAAATCTTGGGTGTTCTTGCTAATCATTGCCTCTGAAAGAATTTTTGTTTTAGCACATCTGACAAAGGTGTCAGAGGCTTGTAATCAATTCACCTTTTGGCTATAAATCTAAGCTTACATCCATAGAACATCTTTTCCTAATCGCTGCTGATAGACCTAGAATAAAGTTACAAGAGACACTGAGAAGATGCAAAGATGCTTTCATAATATTGTAACCTCAGTACTTAATATATCTATATTTCATAATACTTAATATATCTATATAGCATTATATAATATACATATTTTTTTAAAACAACGTCAGTTCTTCAACATCAGAAAAAACTCCAAAGTGATGGAGATGTACGGAAGTGATAAAAAACATTACAGAATTATCTCATGAATTCATGAAGTTCTGAGTTTAGAATAAATTGCAAATTTTGCTCAGTCTGCTTTTTTGAAATCATCAAAGTGAGGAGTTTGTCTCTAGCTGTAGTCTGTGAAATGTATTTAAAACTGCCATACTCAGTTGAACCAATGGCCAGCCATCCTTTGCAAGTATGATACTGCTGGACAAGGTTACTGAATGTGATTGCAGAATGTGTGCTGAGAGTTTGCCTTTTCTGGTTCGGGAAAACTTTTCAATCTTGTAACACACTTTTTTTTTTTTAACTTGTGCAGAGGCAAAACCAACTTAAATTCAGGAAAGATCGTTATAATTAGAAAGGTACATTTCAGACTGCAACCAGTGCAAAGCAAGAGTTCTGTATCATCATCTTGCTACACATATAAAATATGAGGGAGGAAGAACAGTATTAGAGTTCAGACTGGATTGAAATGAGGAATTAAAATGTGGGGGCTTTTTTCCCACCTTTGCCACACAGCTCAATCTCTGACACCGTCAGAAGTGGAAATGCAAGGAAGACTGTAAGAACACTGTAAACATTTTACAACACTTTCCTGAATATTATAACAGTCTCTAAAATTTGAAGCTCACTTGCCTGAAACCACATTCTAAAACCAAATTCTTCTTATGTAGGAGCTCTCCATGGATTTTCTTCTCATAGCAATATCTAACACCTCTTCAAACCACTGCAATTACCACAAAAGCAAATTGTGTGAAAAATCAGGTTCTTAGATCAACACACAGTCTAAATAGACTATAAATAAGTCATATTCTAATGATGGAAAACGTCACCTAAATTCTAAAATTCTGCTCTTTCATTTCTCCTTTTCTCTGTAGATCGTAAAGTGTGTTCTGAGGTTAAATTAATTTGAATTTCTCAATAATGTAGTCTCTTAAAATGGAAGCAAGTATTTTTTTCCCTCATTGGATGAAGATAAGGAAAAAGATACCCGAAATTTTGTCCCTATACTTTAAATTTGGCAAATGAACTTTTAAGATAATTGAGATAATATTAAATAGAATTTGTTTAGTAACACACTCAAACATGTTAAGACTTGAATTAATTCTATAAGCTTGTGTATATGGCACCTGTCTTTTGAATTTTAGAAAATTCAAAGATTGAAAACCAAACCCCCAAATTTTCACATTGATATTTGAGTAATTTTTTTTGTCTGCGATTCACAACAGCATGGAAAGCCATTTCTGAAATCTGGTCTTCTTTCAGACTCTGGAAGGAAAATAAATGCTTAGTAATTTCCTCCTAGAAGAAAAAATGTTGTATGCTATGATTTCCTTGGTTTCAATTAGTAATTGCTAGATGTCATGATAAAATGCTAAGGTTTATAAATTTTTACTAATTTTTGTTTTAATGCACTTCAATGAAAGACTTAGTGTAACAGATGATGCTGAAGTTCCTACCACATTCCAGTCCTTTCCATTATTTTTACTGATTCAACAGACAACTCACACTCACTCTAATGAAGAGGTTTGGGGAACACACAATTATTTTTTTAAGAAAAATTTGTCATTAACATGTACAAAAATTCTGCATTAACTACTGAGAAAGGTACAATTCTTATATTAAATCCAGACAAGTGATAAAATAGATTTTGTTGTCGTAAAGCTGTTTTTCAAAGACTTCATATTATGCTGTGATATGTTGAAGGCATTTTTGTGCATAATTCATAAAAGATAAATTTCATTATTTTATCTGCTCAAGGATGTAAAAAGCAAAACGTTTGTCTATTTTAATTTTTTCTTTTCTTATTTTGAAATATTCAATAAGTTAACTGAATTTTAAAATCTGTCTAAACAGTGAAAATCCATTTTTCTTTGAGGTTTTTTCTTCCTGTGCCCTCCACTGACAGAACTAAAAGAACCATAATAGATATTTTATGAATTTTTTGTAAACTTTTTATGGCTCAGAGTCTGGACATAATATTTTTGATAGACCAAAGAGGAAAATGAGCCAGAGAAAAAATCTTAAAACAAAACAAAGGAAAATTCTTCTCAAAAGCACACTTGCACACAGTAATCTCATAGTGAAAGTAGTGTGGGTTTGGGCATTTTTAAGTTTTGACACATGTGACAAATTGTAATCAAAACCAAAAAAGCTAACAGCTTGGTTTATATTGCAGGGCAATAAGGATTTCAGATATTAAGACAGGAAGGACATTGTCCATGTATTTGTGTTCTTTATTATAGTAATGTTACTGGAAAGATATGTAAATTAGTACATTTCCAAAGGCTGTTTTCTATCACTCACAGAATTTAAGCTTTGCTGCATGATGAATCTGTTGTGAAGTCATTCAATGCAAACCTGTTCTGCTCATCAGACACAAGGACATGAAAAGCATTACTGAGATCTGATGTTATTATCATTAACACTATCTTTTAATAATGGTACCTAACCATTTGAGCAGATTTATGTCATCATGCAGGAGAGCCAGATGTGATTCAGATCTCTCATTCTCTTACTGGAATCAAACTGAACATGTTAGGTCTTAAACAACTGAAGTGTTTGGTTTAATTCCAAGTGCATGGTTAATTCCACTAAATCAGAAGTGCATTTTCATGCCTGCTATCAAAAATGTAGTATGGAATTGTGACAGATTGGTAAAGTTGTCAGCAGGAAGTGCATGTATCTTAAACCACTGTTTTATAAGGGCCTGTAAAAGATTTAAGGAGACAAGACAAAAAACTTTTACCCTCTAAAATTTCCCCCAGAAAAATTTCCCATGAAATATAGAACCAATGAGATTAAGATTCTGATTCTTACTTTAGAGGACTGGTCTGGGCTAATAAAACAGTTTTTCCAGAACAAATACAAAAAGAAGCAATTCTATGATTAGTATAATGGAAAAACAACAGCATCCTAGAATTCATTTGAATATAATTTGCCAAGGACTCTGTAAGTGTAGCCTGACTGTTCACTGTCTGCAGAAGACCAACTTGCATTTTTCTTAATTAACTCAGAAGATTCTTGTACAATATTTTCATCCTCTGACTGTTTCTTTGAATAGGGTCTTAAGCCCCAATAGGGAAGACTTGCTTCGTCACAAAGTCCTGCAGCATAAATATTGCACACAATGAGACTGAAATAACACTTTGTAAAGAGCATATAGAAGATGCTGTCATGAGTTTAAATGTGTCCATGCAGCCAATTATCAATACTCTATGGTAATCACATGAGATGGAACAGGTAATAAAATAAGTCACCATTTCTGGTTGGACTACAGAATGCCATTTTACCTTTGATGTAGAAAGAAGGTTTAAAATTCCTCTGCGCTCCTTCAGAAACAACATCGAAAATCTTTATTTCAACATTTATTGAACACCCAACCTCATGAACTCATCAAGATGCATTTTGCTCTCAATGCTCCATAAATAAAGTGTAGAGAGGGAATGGAGAGAGGTGTTTTACATTGTGTTACAGTAGAAGAAGTGGTAAGGTGAGAAATTTAATACTGCAGTTTGCTTTTTTTTTATAAGCTATATAACCCTTACTTCCAAATCAGTTATCTTAATTCAAGAGTCAATGTCTTTTAGAAAACATTAAATGAGATCTGAGTTCAAGGGCTGGATTTTTTTGCATTCAGAATTTCTTTCTAGTCTCTCGTATACCTTGTGAATACCTTGTGAATGCTTTATATTAAAGCAGTATTCAACCTTACATTAAAAGGTTGTATATAGGTTAAGTGATGTAAATATCACCATTTGTACATGACAACAAACAACACTGATCCCTGCTACTTTCACAAAGTCTTCCAAGGCTTTTTATAAACATCCATTCTTCTAGCACATTTTTTTACAGTCTTAACTGCTCAAAATGGAGCCACTCTTCCCAGGGTATTCTAAAAATGTTACAGTTATTGACATTAGTAAGTGAGGGACAGAAGAAAAGATGGGGACATAGGAGTCTGACTACTGAAAATTGTTATCTGCAACATGAGCATTTGGTGTCAGATCCACTTAGGATCATCACCTGTTTTTTCCCAACAGTGTAATGCACAGATGAGAATGTAAATGATTTTTCAGCAGATAACTTGTGAGTCACAGCACAACTGTACTGTCACATTGAACAATGGTAAAATAGCAAGTAAATTTTCAGAACTTCTTTTTATTTTTTAGTATAGATGTCAATGTACAGTTACAAAAGAAAATGAATAAAGTTCAATGAGTGGTTTGAAAATATGAATAATATGTAAATTTTATTTTACATAAAAATATGGAAGTTTATTTGACAATTACCTAAATCTACATAGCTGTCTGAAACCTGATGAAATAAGATAAACAGTTCAGAAGATTCTAGAACTAGAACTATCTGCTACTTACTAAGGGTGAGAACAGGTCATATAATTTATGAATTAAATTATTTTTGGAAGTATATCACTGCAAGGTACTTCTTTCTACTGGAGCTAGAGAAGTTAGGAGATTGACTCCCATCTTTCGAATAGGGGTAGGCTTCTCGTGTCCCTTTTTCACATCCATTTTCATCAGAAATGTAGTTTGATTATAAAAATTACAGAAAAATAGGAAATTATTAAAGAACCCCTTGCATCCCGCACTAGGCAAATCTGACACTGCTGAAATTTTCTGACAAAATCTAGGAAAATCCCAGCCTGGAGTAAGTGACTGCATTAACTTAAGAGAAGCTTCTTTTTCCAAACTGCTTTATTCAGGCCAGGAGTTCAATACTAGCTCCTAACATCCATTCTTTTCCTCATTGCTGCTGAGTTGCTCTCAGGCAGATTTTTCTCTGGTCTTGACCAGAAACTGTATTTTTAATGTGAGATAGTTTTTCAGGCAATTACTGAAACCACGACATTTAAATGAAAATTCAAAGTGGAATTGATTTTGGCAAAAATATTCACAATGCAATGTGATGGGCATAGGACCAGATGCAAAGAACATAACATGTCTGCTGTTTCACAGGAGCTACCAGTTCTTTCTTTTTTTCCTGCTATCTCTGTAGCTCAGCACTTCTGCCATCTGTAGTGCAAAGACTACACCATGTTCAGTTACTGTGTTCTTTTTCACCTTTTGAGATAAGCTGTGATCACCTATAAAATGTGAAAATGTCAAAAGTCCTTATCTTGTCTCCTCTTACAGACATCTGATTAGAGCATTGACCAGGACACCGTTCAGGCATTATCAGAAATGCACTTCCCCCTGAATCCTCTGAGGCATAACTCGCATGTTTGACATCAGATTTCCCAGCCAGCATCTGGTAGCAATGCTCATAGCAGCACTCATACTGTCCTCCTCTCATCCCAGATGGTTTCCCTTACCTCACATCCCTCTCCACTTCTCATCTATCCACAGCTCTGACTGGCAGCTCTATGACACTACTTTGTACCACCAGGCTTCGCCTACCCTTTGCTCGTGCCAAGCAGACAGGAATGTGGTTGCTTTGCATGCTCTAACAAATCTTCCTCTTCTGTCTGGCTTTTGAAAAATACAATTTCCCTCCACCTTCTTCCTCAGCACATTTATTTCATCTGATATTTTTGAGTCACAGGAGTGATGGAGCTGCACGAGAAGAGTAAATGATTGATGTCTGGCCAACTCCTAAATATTAATGCTCTCAAATAATTTTAGTCAACAATGCAAGTAATTTCCATAGTTCTTGGGAGTTCTGAATCATCTGTACATATTAGTTGTTGTCACAGCCAAAGAAAGAAGGATGTTGTAAATTCCTGGTAATTTTTCCAGTGCCACCTACTCTGAATATAGAAAAGCCAGAGAGCAAGTTCGAATTTAAGTGTTTGAAAAAGAGATCATATTCAAGTAATATGGTATGGAAAAGTCTGTGAATTTTTTTGCAGTAAAAGCTTTGACTTTCATAAATGATCTAAGGAGAGTTATTTACTTCACAGAGACCCCCTACAGAAGAGTAACACTTTTTTCCATTCTGCTTTGCTTTGCAGAAGGAAATCATGTTGCAATGAAAAAGCTAGTTACGCATACAGAGAAGAAAGCTTGTTTTTCAGAGCCTGCCTGCTAAGAAATAATAATTTTCTCCAATAATCTCATTCTGGGCCAACTAATGACTAACAAGGAGGTTATTCATATTTTTTTAGGATACTTGATGTTACTTTGGAATTTGTTTTCTTTATCAAATCTATTGGAGTGTAAAGATAAATGCAGTTTTGTTTTTAATATATAAGTGCTATAGTTCTTGTGCAGGTATTATAATAATATTACAGTATGATGACATTCTCCTATCTTAAATCTTTCAGGTTTTCCTCATAGAATTCTTTAAAATTTATCTCCAAAGTCTTCTCATTTAGGTTAATGCAAATTAAATCTTCATTGAATCTCCTCCCTTATTTATCTTGATCTTCAGACAGATATGCTCTTTCAAGAGTTAGTCCTCTTTAACTATTTCAGGGATGTGATTCTAAAACTCCACTTTTTTCCATTTTGTCTGTCAGTGATGACAGTTTCAACTGCCTTTTTGCTTCCTCCAGAATTATCTCCAGTCTTGCATGCAATCTGTACATGCAAAAACCCCAAACAAAGGAAAACACACCCCATACAATTCAAATTAATGAAGTCTCAAACTCCTCTGAAATTATCCTTTCCTGGGACGTTAGAAATAATTTTTAGATGTTAGAAAAATTAACTGTTTGATAATGACTAGACAGCAAAGAACTTAGATGTTGCCTTGAGTGCTAATATAAGCACTCTTTGCATGCGATGTGTTGCTGCAACTTCAGATTCTGCACCAGATACTGTCTTATGATATCATTCCTCTTATTGGGCATAGCTGAAGCCTTTGCTGTTAAAATGGATCATCATTACATTTTATATCTACAATACTGTCTTTCATTTGTTCTTCTTATTGATTATGAGAATAAAATCAGCGTGACATAACTGATCATCCAAAAAATTTTCTCATTCTTTCCAAATTACAGGTGGGATTTTAAAATCCATAGATCAAAAATTAAACTGGCAGACAAACCACAGAAATGCAGGTTATGCAAGAATTGAAGGTATATTGTAAAACAATGTTTAATGGCAGTATTATGACTATTCTAGGGTTTTCTTCCTGTGTATTGCTCAAATCCTGATCTCCCTGAGCCTGAATTTATGATTCTTAACAATAATCCGACAGCACTGGTATAATAGGATTACTACCCAGAGATTTGGCCCCATCTATTTTGTAATACAAAATGTATTGCACAAATTCAGGGCATGTAAACATGAGGTATTTTTATTTGAATTTCTCTTTGGATATAATTTCTTCTCAATCCAAGATCTAAATACTATTATACTTAAAGGCACATTTCTAACAATATAATTTGAAATTTCAGCACATATTCTGTGTGAAACCAGAACTCTGTACTTTGCTAGCGACTGTATCACATTAAAGAGTGATCAGGGACAGGAAAAGTGCACAGTGTGGCCAAAAGTTTTAAAAAAAAAAAAAAACAACAACAAAAAACCCCACAAGGATATAATACCCTCTGACTGCAATAAGTTTTCAGTTTGCAAGGAAGACTTTCATGTGAAATACTGATGCAAAAGTTCCTGTGGGGTTTTGTGTCTCGTTCAGAAAAATATGATGCAATTTGTAGAAATCAAATCAGTCATTAGATGTATTTCTATCATCAGCAACTCCTCACCACTTTAATAACCTGCATCCAACATGGAGCTAAGTCATGCTACTTCAAAGATGCAGAAATTGCTGCAACAGTTATTTGGGGTATTATTCATTTGGGCACTCCTATGTATTATGTAATACAAGATGAAATTCCCTGCCTAAGGTAATAGCAAATTCTTTGCTGTTTTCACAAAGTCAAACAAACATTTCTGAGGTACAGCTTGTGCTTACATTGGAAAAAAAAAATCATGAAGATTTCTCCTGAGTGGAGCCATCATTCTAATAATCATCTTCCCTCTGGTTACATCCAAAGTAGACTTACATTTTAACAAGATTTAGTTTGTTCTTATGCTGTGATGAGAGATGCCAAGTTCAGTCTGGAAAGTGGATGGAGTCAAAATGTGTTTGGATTTCTATTTCTCTGACAGTTTAACCTTTCCCCAGCCAAAATTTTGTCCAGGTATAATTTGAGGATTTGGATAATTTTGTAGAGATTTCAACATATTTTCATTGTTACAATAGGGCCAAATCCCAGGCATATGGTCAGCTTCCCCCACAAAGTGACAGCCATTGACTGAGCCTGAAGAGCAGAGATCAGTGTACAGTTTAACATGTTCTGGCACATTGAATTTACTGAGAATCCACAGTAGTTCAGCCTTTCCTGATGCTACTGCTGACCCACTGCTCACCAGACCATCAGGGGATAGTTCTCAAGAGATCTGAGATGAATGGCTAAATGCTGCAAAATTCCCTGATATTTAAAGGCAATATACCCCTAAGATATACCCCTTATCTAAAAGTACATTCTTCAGAGAGATATTCTGGAGATGGGATTATGGTTTCCTTAGCACCAGATTAGAAAATTCTTGAATTTCTCCCTGTGTGTGAGGTTCAGACAACACTCCTTATCCACATCTTTTCAGACAACCTCCGCCCTGTTGATCGTACAGCCCCAGTGGCACAGCGAAGGTCAAGCAAAACTAGGCAGTGTTTAAACACTCATAGTTTAGGCAATATAGAGTTTATCTTCACCTCACTGCCAAGGTCTTTTATGTTCCTTCTAACCCAAACCATTCTATGATTCTATAGTTTTACCTACTTTTTCATTTAACATGTTGTACTGTTAAGAACATTATTCCTGGTAGGAAGAGAATAATTACCTTTGTCTATAACAGCAATTTAGTGCTCTGAACTCTTCCCAGGAAGAAAAAAAATCCACGTGAATCTCTCAGGATCATAAGCATGATATTGTTGGCCTGAGTCAGATACAGATTAGGCAGGTTGTTTTAGTCAAACAACCCTGGATATGAGTTTTCTGAATTATGGCATGAGCATTTCCGTGCGATTGCATGATGCATTTATGCCACATAAGCAGCCAAGTTAGATGTTGATTTGGTTCAGCTGAGCAGTCCAAATACCAGCAATAAAAGGAGGCACATTAGCCAGACGGTTTGCTAAGACAAACCTTGTGGGCCATGGTCAGAAAGTGCTGCACACATTGCCCATCTGTGATGTATCTGGGATGTCCTAGCAATGATGTTGTCCTTGAGCAGCTGTGGCCATCAGTGCCTGGTACGTTAATATCAGAGTTGCTGTTTTCTGAGGTATGTAATATATCTTTTCTGAGCCTGGCTTTTGAAAAATGTCAATGTGTGGCCCTCAGAGAAAGAAACTCTGGCTTCATCTGTGTAATACATATAAACATGATAATATAATAGGTTCTGCTTGAAGTGATACTAGAGTTTATGCTTGGAAAACTCTTAACAGATAGTGCAAAACACATATACCCATGCCCCTGCTGCTATTACTACTACAAGCATTATTATTTCAGTGTTTTCCCCTCAGCAGTTTAATTTATGATAAAACTACCACAGAAATAGCAAAATATGATAAAGAAAACCGATCCCTGGTCCCAACAGGAAATATTACCACCTTGCTACACCCAAATTGCACAAGTCTGTCTTTGCCAGCATATGGTAGCAACTTCCAAACTGATTGTTAACAATCATGTCTGGAATGTCATTTCTCTCCAGATCTGGATGCTGCCTTGGAGAGCACCAGTAGGCACAGACAAAAACCACACAGAAGGGATCTTGCTTTCCATTGAACCATAGGAAAGAAAGGTGGCACTGTGTTCAAGTCCATTAAGAAAGCACTTTGGTGCTTTTAACAGCAGGTGTATCTTTACATGCTAAATAAAGTCCTGCAGTGTCTAACATTACCTACTCCAGACACATTCTTAGAGACAGTTAATGTAGCACAAATTAATTATTTAGTATTTATTGTTTCTCCCTAAACCTATAAATGTGTAAAAAACTAAATATTAGACTATGCTCCAGTGAGAGGAACAAAATTTCAGAAAAGCTCATGAAGAAGAATACAACTGAATCTTCCTAAAACAAACAGCTTTCACTCAGAAGAAAACACCTGAGTTGAATAATATTAACATAATATTAAATAAGGATAAGTGACAACAACACTTTTCATCAGTAGAGCCCAAAATCTGTTTCAAAGGAGATAGGATCACTAATGGTCATGTTGACTGGAGTCAAAGAGCTTCCTTAAACTCACCCAGCAGGCCAGTGTGCAAGCCAAGAACAGAGTTCATCTCTGCTGGGATGCAGTCCAATGACTCCGTCATTAGTAAAGCCACCTTGGTTTGGTGTTAGCAAATTTTTACTTTTTTGCAACCTTACTCACAACAAAGTTTCTCCCAGAACGATATCATTTTAACCGTGTTTCCAGCATGACTTAGTGCTGGTATATGTTCAAATCTAGCTTCAACCTAATCTGAACATACTTTAAAATTTACTTTTTTTTTTTTTCAAAAATCTATTAATTACACAATTTCCCAAGTAAACTACTTGGGAAGTAATAGTTATGAGCAATTTTTTTATCCTAAAGCTTTTACAATAATTTTTTTTTAAATCCATTTAATGGAAAACCGTTTCATCAACCCAGACCGTCAAGAAGACAGGCTATGTCACATAAAGTTGTTTTCTTCCACAAAACACTTCCCAATCTGATGTGGATTTGCCCGTCCGTAGATGTTACTGATAAGAAATGTCAACTTAAAACATATTGTTGTGCCTTAAATCTGAATATGCTTAAATAAAATGAAAGCTCTGAAAAGTAGCTAACGTTAATTTTAAGTTCCCAAACCAAACTTACTTTCATTGAGGATCTGGGAAAGATATGCAGTGTGCATAAATGCAGAGATTTATATTGAGAGATAACAAAAATGGTCTCACCATATCTGATTTTAAAAATGAAAGCTTTTTCCTCAAAATAGTTCAGCTTGCTGTGAGGTCATACTGCACTAACAACACTCCACACAGTGAGTTAACCGGTTTCTGATCTCCTCAGCTATTCAATGACAAGGAATAAACTCTAGGATATATTGCAGATATGGAAAAACAATCTGTTATTTTCAAAGCATGTGAAAACCACTGAGAAGCAGACAGAAGATTGCTCCATATGACAGGGAGATCATTTCTACCAGGAGGAAAATTTGCTTAAATCACTGAAGTTGGTATGCCAGACATATTTACAGGACTTTAGCCTAAAGCTGGCTCTGCAACAGGGCATGGATCTATCTGTTCACCAGTAGTTCTATGTCTTCTTTACTATAATTTGATTTAATGTGTATTTTAAAGGAACTGTAGGTATGGTATTAGTTGTGCAAGTGAAGGACATCAAAAACTTGCCATAAACCACCACAGAATGAAGCCCTGTGTAAATATAAAACCCATTCCTGTGGCCTCCCCAGACACTATGACGAACATTTGAGCCAGGATTTTACACTACTCATCAAAGGCCCTGTAGTATTCAAGGGTACACATCTGGCAGTGTACAGTCTGCCTCTGTTCTGAGCTGTCAAAAATGTTTGCTCAGCTCTTATCTGACCAATACTACTTCTTTGCAGAGCCATGCTAACAGGTCACTTTTCTCTTGTAGACCATTTCATAACATCTGCAGCACAGAGAAGTTTTCTCCTGAGCTCCCCTCTCCCTTCCTAACCCTTCCATCTGTTCTTAAAAATTCTTAGACCTTGTGCTTGAGAGTGATTTCCTTTGGAACAGCAACCAAAGCTGTTTCCTCACAGCCATCCTTCCCCTAATATTGCCAGATATGACAAAAATGTTCCATTCAGTTGTACAGTAATTTAATTAGCTAAGTGAAGTCTGAGTCTCAGGCCTCTGCAACACTATTTCATCTGATTGCTAGATTTCAGCTTTGGTCCCTTCAAGCAATAACATTTAAAAAGATATTTTGACTTTTTAGTGCTCCTATTTCTCACATTTTTGTTTGGTTTTATTACATTTGTTCATAATTTCTTGTTAACAATATGAACTCATAGCCTTCTACAGAATCTGTGGGATTCTATGGAGAGGGAAGAAAAATTTAAAATCCAAAAAGAAAAAAGATTTTCTTTCTATTTTTTATCACAACTAAAAATACTCAATTTTCCAGTTAAATTATTTTTTCTGTTGATCTAAACTTTCAGGCTGAAATAACTAGCAATTACAGATCAAAATTTGCTTGCAATAAGAATTTTACAAATATGAACTTTTGTTTTCATTTGGAGTAAAAATCAAAAAAGAAATCCAAGTTTTAAGAGTTTTCCATAGGTCAGAAATTTCACTTTCCAGGCTTTTTTCTCATTGGATGCATTTAAGCTATCTTTTAGAGACATTAAAAGTTTATTTGATTTGTTACAGTACTTGAAAGTGGGGGTTTTTTCCTACCACTTATGCAGAAAAAACCACTTGGTTTATTTAAATCTCCGTTCTTTTTAATGGTATTTGTTGGAGTCTGCCTGGACACGAGCAATTTCCCCATTTAGAGGTAAATGCATTAAAGGATCTGAGCTTAGAAAGGGGCTACAAGTGAATTCCAATTTCTTTTATTTGACTGGTGAAAGTTAAATCATGAAGTTTTCTACTATTTCCTGAAAGCTTTTAAAACTGAAGCCCTCTGGCTGAGGGAAAGAAAGGCAATACAGCAGAGGTACAATTCTTGCAAATGGTGGAAATGACAAGGATGATTTGCAAACCTTAAGACTAAAGTAAGTGAAATGGTCTAAGGAGGGCAAAGAACCAAAAAAAGCATCTCAAGCAGCCCCTAAAATTTGCAGAACACTGTTTTCTTTACCTCCAACTTGGTCCACAATCACGTACATTTGACAGTTAGGTCAACTTCATCAAGGAATGCTAATTTGAAGACACGGGATGCCACTGTCCAGGCCTGAAAGGCATCCTCAGAGGCAGCTCAGGAAACATAGCTAGGATACTAATGTAAAGAGCAACATGCCAGGCATTTAAAAAATAAATAAATAAAGTAGAAGAAATAAAACATCTCTTGAAAGGCAGCGCAAGGGTATCAGATTTAGTGAACAACTGTACCACTCAGAAAACAATTCCAGGAAAGCATGGCTCAAACTGTATTTCCTATTATGCAAGAACAGCTGCAATTATAAATAAACAGTACTTTTTCCTGTAATGATTAATACATTTCTTTTTCTATCATAAAGCCAAATAAACAGACCCATTTTTAATGCAGTGCATAGCTATGACTTTACAGTGCCAATAAAATTGAAGTTTCCTTTTAAGATCAAAATGTAAGACAAAGAGATGCAAATTTCACTGATTTATCAAAAATAGTTTGAGCTACAAGTGCTGAGGAAAATCAAGGATTTTTTTCACAGCTTTTAATGGCAGTGATGTCTTGTGTATGCAGCTGGCCGAATAATGAACTATACTTATGAATAATTACACCATCATTGATTTGGATTTTGGTTTTTTTGCAGCAACAGCCGCCCAAATTCTCTTCCTCTAATGATTTCTAATTCAGCTTTAAATAGAAAAAGGAATGTGAATTATTTTCCAGATGGAACGTGAGGATATTTTTATGGATTAGTGATGAAAGAACCCAAAATGTCTTAACACATGTTTGCAGGAGAGATGCTCCTACCATCTGAGAATACTGAAAAAGGGCCTGAGAAAATAGGGAATTTATGTCCAGACGGAAACACTCATGCAAATTTTAAATTCTCCTATTCTTCCCTGCAAAGCAATTCAAGGCAATTTACGACTGGACAAAACCAATGCATTTCTGCCTGAAATTACCTCAAAGCAGATGTGCAGTTAGTTTCTGCAAAAGCTTAACTCTACTAACTTTTTTGCTGCTCGGTTCTTTATCCTGTAGGCAACAGTGATGCCTAAAGATTTTTAGTTTTTTTATGTATTTGTAGCTTTCTAGATTTTTAATATATAGCTGTAGATTTTCTATCACTTTCTCACTTTAGAACAGTAGTTCCCTTTCTCATGTATTCTATTTAGTCTTATTTTCAAGGAAAAGAATTTCTAACAAGGACATCCTGTTTTGCACCAGCACCTGGGAGACATAACAAGATACAGGGCTAAGAACCCTTGGAGGGACTCCAAGGGGCAGGCCCAAGGGTGGATTACCAGGACAACCAGCCTCCTATTGGATGTAGCTGCTAGATATAATAATTAGTTAAGCTTATAAAAATTGTGACAATTCGATGCTGCACAGGCACATAGGGATTATCTGTGCACCTGAAAGCTTTCACTAAAAGACTGCTCTTTATGTTATCAATTCTAATACTTTTTGGAAAGTTTTTCTTCTGATTTTAGGTGACACCACAGGCCAGAAGAAAATGTTATTGACCTTTCTGGTCTGTAAGTCGTTGGTAGTTGATTACCCATGCTGTGATTTTTTCTTTGAAGTATTCATAATTGCTGTTTTCCTGCTCAGCCTAGTGGTCACTGCCATTCATTGTCTAAGGGTCTCTCTATGGATTCCAGGAGGTAGGAGGACACCTAACTTATGAAGTATAGGGCTCTGCTAAGCATTTGCCTCCGGTAGATGGAGGTTGACTTTTCTGAGTCTTTATGCACACATTTGTGAGGTCTACATAAAAACAACAATTGATCTTTAAGAGAATCGGGCTGCCAATGGTATGATCCCAGCATGCTCATTTCCATATTCCCGTATCATTATTGATCTACTGAACTACATATGGTTTTGGTCAGAAATTGACTGCAGAGACAGCCCAGAGAAAAGCTAAGCAGGAATATAATCATTCTTTACTTCTCTACAGACCCATCCCAGCACTGATTATTAGCAGACTCCATTTGTGGAAGCCCTAATTATTCTTATCTTTTTACTATTCTCCGGCAAACTAACCAGAGGTGAGATAAACACCTGGAAAAAATTTTGCACCGGTACCCAAGGTACAGCAGCCATTACTGAGTGTTAATGCACTGGTGACCTTACAGTGCATACACTTACAACCAACATTATGCAATTATTAAAAGTCTTGCTTACTTTTCCCTTCTTAGTTAAAACATTTTAACTCTAATGTGGCTTCAGTACTTCTGACAGTAAATTAGTAGATGTTCTTCCTTTTTTCATTTTTTTAAATGTCATTAAACAGATTTTTTTTTTTCCCACAAAACAACTTAGAAAATAAAATCCCAACCACTTTTTCCAGCAGAAAATCTCAGTTTTGGGGTAAGGCAGGTGATATACTCCATAACAAACCATTACACAGAAGTGAATAAACAGAGATGAAGTTTGCTTTGATTTGGATTTTATTCATGTAATGTTTTGCTGTTAAAAAAAATCCACCCTTCAGCCCCTCATTTAGCTGTGAATAGCAGGATGTTAGAGGCAAAGAGAGTAAGAGTTACCGGTTACCAGAGGAATAAGCTGGTGGTTCTGCATCAGGCAGAAATCACAAGACCTTAGTGAGGGCTTGAGTTCATCTACTAAGGACTGATAAGAAGTCCTTATTGCTGAATCCTGTAGGCTTCACAAGTTTAGGATGAGGGATTCTATCAAAAGACTTTTTAAATTTTCTTATCAATTTATATTAACAGATGTTTAGGATCAAGATTACACTTCAGCACAGCAGAACCCAAAAATTGTCATATGTCTCTGGATCATGTAAACCACTAAAGCCAATGCCAGTAAATACCTACTGTATATAAGGGATACAGCATAGATTTTTGCCTTATAGTTTGTCTTATTCTATGTTGCCTTGTGCTGAAAACCAAGTTTGAAAATTTATAGCGAACAACAGAAGTTGACCTTGTCCCTGCTTTCTGTGACCTTCCTTTTCAGTATGAAAGCAAACATCAAACAAATGTTTCAGACTCTCTTTTCTCTTCAAAAGATCATTTGGCTCACCTGGCCAAAATGGTTTATATAACAAGCCTTTGTGTATATAATAGTGAGTTAATTTCTTTGGAATGAAGATATGAAAAAGTATTTTTAAAAAGAGCCAAGGTTAAGATCTTATTCAAGTAAATATTGAGCACATTCCTAAGAATAACCCTTCAGATCTGGAATAAGTTCAAGAGCAGTTACTTAACAGTCTAAAGAAAAAATAACTTTAAGTTTTGATTTTGTAAGAAAAATGTCAAGAGGCATATTGGACTTTAGTCATATGATAGAAAGTACTTGGAAGTTTTTTGGTTTTGGTGTTTTCTGGTGATGGGAGAAGGTTATGCAATGAAGGCTACTTAGCGGAAGCCAAATAAAATCAGAAATGAAATAAGTTACACAGATGCTCTTATTTGGTTGTGTTTCTATAAAAAACAAAAAGTAATCAAAGAGGAGTCCAAACGAAAATAATTGTCCAATGAAGAGGCAACGGAACATCAAATCCTGAGATTTTGAGTGTAATTTAGAGACCACAATTCTGATGAATGCAAGTGAGGTTTTGTATCAGAATTCTTTTGCTCTTTACTTTCAGACAAATGCAAACCTTGAGCAAAACTTCATTACTGCCTGAAAGATCTGGGCAGCCTATTGAATGCTAGGCAGATTACTGGACTCAGATTCCAGGTCTGCAGTCTAATTCTGTCTTTAAAACAATTGAGGCAAACCGAATATCCACACACCTGTGTAAAACTGTGTGTTCATTCAAGAGAACAAAGTATACTTCCACAAAACCAAAATCTTTTCCATGTTTTGCATTTCTTCATTCTATTTTTCCCCACCTGTACCTTCTCCAACCTTTTTTTCTTTTTTTTGGCCTCCCTTAACACCAAAGACTCTCTAATTTCTTCTGTATCAAGTACACACAGACAGCAAGACCTAAACAGCACTAAGAGGTTTCTGCCGAATACAATGGCATGTGCTGGCACTATTCAGCATGCAAATCCAAAGACATCTCACCCAATATGCCTGTTTATAAGTGTCCTTCTTTTGGCCAAAGAATTTAGATGGTTAGTATTAAAATCGCTTCTACTGTGCATGGAAACCTTTATTCCAGGCACAGCCAAAATGGAATACCTGAAGCAAAAAATACAGTCAGGCTCTCACTACTCTTTAGTCAGTACTGTTACTTCTCAGCTCTAGTTCATGCTCTTTCTGTCATTATCAGAGAGGAAAAACTGAGTGAGCTCAAGTCAGACTGCACAGATTGAGTTTTTCATCGTGTTCCAAGCCAGTAAACAAGTGCTTTCCAAGCTGCTGGAAGGGGCTACCCTTCCACAGCCTTTTTTACAGGCTAGCTTTTCAGCCTCCTCACTCACTAGTCTCCTGTGCACCTGAGTGACTGATTCAAAGGATGTGAGTTCTGCAAAGCAAAATGTCTCTTTAAACATAGTTGTGGCTGGAGTGAATAATTTAGCTCTCCTGAGAAACTTTTCTTTGGTTAGAGGAGGAAGTTGGCCTGCCTGTCTCCACAGTCATTAGGCTCTACTAGAGTGGGATAAGAGGCACACAACTCAAATGAGTGTACGCTTATCCGGACTGGTCTCAATCAGAATGATCAACAAGTGCTTGAAACATTATTTTTTCTGGAAGAAGAAAAGCACATGACTGTTATAATACTTCTAGGAACAACATGGCAACAACAGAACTAAGAGATCCTGGGAGCAGAAAAGGTCTCTTCAGTACTTTAGGAGTCAAAACCAAATACGTTTATTTGTGGTTAGTTTAACTCAAAAATGTATACTGGCAAAAATGTTGATTTGTGGTTTTTTTGTGATCTTGAAATAAAACTGTAATTCATTAGTGCTATCTGAAATTGAAGATGGGACAACTGGCAAACACACACAAATTTTATCAAGTGAGCTGTAATCTGAAGAAAGCAAGAAGTCGTCTACCACTTCATTGCTCACAAAGAGGGCCCAAAGATCAGCTCTAACCACACCAGTCCTAAACCAAATGCTTCTCTTACAGTTTCTCCAAATCCATGACAGGGCAGAGAAATAAAAAAGGACACACACAATGTAAAACTTTCTCTCCAGGTTTTACATGAGGCTTAGTATGCTTGGAGTGTTTTGTCACAGACATGTATGTCTTTAGATGAAGAATGAATTCAATAAAGTCAGCCGTCAAATATTCTCTTATTATCTGTTAATACACTTTGATGAACAGCCCAGATAGTCTCTTGAAAGACTACAGTCTATCAATGCAATATTATTTCTTTGTGAAACAGTTTTGTTAAAGCACAATGCTGGTGGACCTAAATCTAAATGATCAGGTTGAACACCCAGCTGGTTCGGTTACTCTTGGGCTTCTGCTCAAGCCTCAGAAATATTCAAGCACACTTGCACATTTGGTATCTCTCATCCCCAGACCTCTAGGATGGAGTGGAGCGAAATACATCCCACTGTAAGAAAATAACAGGTTCAAGACCACCTGATGAAACTGAATGGGCACAAGTCTATGTGGCCCGATGACAGGCATCCCAGGGTCCTAAAGGAACTGGTTGATGCTGTTTGCCAGGTCACTCTCTATCATATTTAAAAAGTCATGAGAGTCAGATGAAGTTCCCAGTGACTAGAAAAAGGGAAATATAACCTCTCATGAGGTTCAAAAAGGCCAGGTGCAAAGTCCTGCACCTGGGTCAGGGCAATCTCAGACATGAGAACAGACTGGGAGAAGAGCTGAATGAGAACAGCCCTGGGGAGAAGGGGTGCTGATGGACACAAAGGTGGGCATGGGCCAGCAGCATATGCTCACAGCCCAAAAGGCCAGCCTCATCTTGGGCTGCATCAAAAGCAGCACAGCCAGTAGGTCGAGGGAGGTAATTCTGCCCCTCTACTCTGCCCTCATCATATCTTTTTTGGAGTGCTCCATCTACCTCTGGGGTCCCCAGCATAAAAAAGATGTGGATCTGTTGGAGTGAGTCTCTGTGAGTGCCAAAGAGATGACGAGAGGGATGGAGCACCTCTGCTATGGGGACAGGCTGAGAGAATTGGTGTTCTTAAATGTGAACCTATCTTCCTTCCCGGGGGAGAGAAGGCTCCAGGGAGACCTTGTTGAGGCCTTTCAATACTTAAAGGGGGCTTACAAGGGAGAAAAAGAATAATGATGTTTTACACAGGAATATTGTAATAGGACAAGGGGAAAAGGTTTTAAATTAAAAGAGGAGGGATTTTGGTGCATTAGGAGAGATTTAGATATTAATATGAAATTGTTTACTTAGAACATGGTGAGTCACAGACAAAGGTTGCCCAGAAAAGTTGTGGATGTCCCGTCCCTGGAAGTGTTCAAGGCCACGCTGGATGGGGGTTTGAGCAACCTGGTCTAGTTGAAGGTGTCCTTGCAATGGCAGGGGAATTGGAACTAGATGATCTTTAAGGTCCATTCCAACCCAAACCATTCTATGACTCTGTGAGTTGCACATTCTTAGTCTCCTGACTGGCTGAGGCAGTGCCCTGTTAAAGTAACTCTATCTTTTCCATTCAATTCAGTGACTTCAATCAGACCACACAGAACACGACCAATCCACTTTGTGTGGATGTTTTTTAAAGGGTCAGGGCACAGCAAAAGACAAGATACTCTAAACAGAAAAAAGGGGAAAAAAAGAAAGAAGATACGGTAATATAATATAATCCCTTGCTAAATGGTAATTGCAAAGGCTTGGAGAAAATGGTTTGGTGTAAATAAACCAGATTAAACCATACAGAATATTCTGCAGTGAGACAAAACCACTTACTTTCTCATGACACTACACTTTGCTTGAACACACTGTTAGGATTTTTTGTTTGCTAAAAAGGTTAGATCCAGCTGTGTTCCTTTCCTTCCATCCACTCAGAAGAGCTGGACCCTCAGCTGGGCTAATTACTCTAGTGATGCAGATGTCAACAGAGCTAGGTGAACTGAAGATCTGGCCTATCAACTACTTATTTCCTACAGGAACTGAATACAGAATGAGAAGAGCTCCTTCTTGTTCCCAAATGCAGAAACACAAGCTTTGAAAGCACTTGTTTTCTGAAAGTACATTATGCACCCCACTCAGACAGACTAAATTATCTAAAATTCCAGCATAACTCCTACTATTTTTTTTTAAACACACAAAATTGAAAGAAAATTTGTTTTACTTAGGTAAAACACTAGCTACTTTCATATGGCTCTGAGACACATGAGCACATTTTATACATCCAACAGCATTTACCTTGGGAATAATAAAACATGAAATTCTATTTATGATGCAAATGTAATTCTATAATATTAATTATAATACATATTATATATAAATTAAATAAGACACAACCCCAAATTTGAGTAAAAGACATTTCTTTTGAAATATCAGACATTTAAACATTAGTAACTGCGTAATAAAGAAAACTAGGTCTGTATTAAAAGAAAGATGTTTTATTTACTTTATCATAAGTTATTTCAGGGGTCTGCCTTATTTATTGTGTAGGTGATCTGTATTTGTCTGGGCAGATACCCAATATTATGTCTATAATTTCAGTGAGGATTTTCCATTGTTATAATGGGATTACATCACAAGGAAGATAAAGGGATATTATACCCATAAAATTAATAACGACAACAAATATTCTTATTGGCAATTGTGTGCAAAAGTAGGATAATTCAGGATTCCCACTGTAACGTATCCGTAGCTTGATTTTTCAGAGAATAGAACATATTTTGTGATCTGTATAATGAAAATTCTGACAAACTAAGCAAAGAGAAATTAATTTCCTTGCTTCAAAGCAAAACAGCTAATTTCTCAACAAATCAGTATTTTAAAAGAAAATTGGCCAAAAGCCTCTTAGCAAACCAAAGTTAATCACATTTATTTTTTCTGAAATAGAAAAGCAGCAAAGCACATTTTAAACCTCAAGACTGTATATGCTTTAATTGAATAAAAGAACTTCTTGCAGTAGAGAAGCCAAAAAGGCTTTAAATGTGGCAACTGCACTGCTCTAAATATGGGCATCTGTGATGTTTATAATTATGGAAAATATCCAGGTAGTCTTTGGATTAAGCATTAGAGCAGTTTAGAGTGCATTTATGATAATCCACTGAAAAAGTATGGGTTTCCCACTGGCATGAGAAATAAATGCTGACCTTTTACTTGAGGAACAAAGCATCAGTTTGTGTTATATTTAGATTAAAAATACACTGGAAATAGCTATAGTCACATGAAGCAAGTCAGCTGAAAGAAATTTTGGGTTTTTTCCAGTCACAGGAATATAAAGTAACATTTCTGAACCACAAAGAAACCTTACTACAGCTATGCTATAAGAAAATATAAGGAAATGTTGACAGGACCTGAGTCCCTTGTTGGAGTAAATGATACTTGAGATTTTTATCAGAATACTTCAGTGAGCACTCAATTTCATGCAGCTGTTTATACTGTGAGTTAATATCTTAGCACTAACATTTAAAGTATTTCTTTTCAATGGTGAGCCAGGTTCTCCTGCATTCTTTCATGCATTCAGAGTTATAACTGCTCTCTCCAACAAAAAGAGAGAGCTTCATTTTTTGTTTTTTAACTGCTTTCAAGACATAATAACTGTAAAACAAATTACATGGATAAGGCAGAAGAGAATAAAATTGGTGAATTTGTTTTTCTTTGAATGGAAAACATAGTGTTTGAACAAGGGTGTTAATTTGACATTAATATAATTTATTGAGGATGTAAAAATTCCACAAAGATTTCATGGCTGCACAACTATCACAATTTAGACTTCAAATTATTATGTTTTGTAACAGACATTATTCATGTCAAAACTCCCATTTTTTTTTAATTCCAGCCTAAACTTCTATTTGTTTTTCTTTCCTTTAAAATAAAACAAAACGCTTTTTTTCTCCTCTCATAGTTCTGCAAATTTTCTATGCAGACAGGACTTTTGATATCCCGTGTTTTTGCAGTGATAGGAAAAATGCTAGTTTTTCAGAATTTTCAGGTTTTGAAAAATTATTGTACTGTTTTTCAAACAGTTCTGGTGTAATGTCATAATTTATCCATTCTGGCAGAAGTTCATCTTAACATGGAGAATGTCAGGTGATGTATGAGACCCCTGCTCCCTCATTCAAATATTTTACCAACGTATGTTTATTTTATAGTTTCTCATCACAGGAATTAAAGGAAACCATCCACACAATTACTTTCCTTTCTGTAGGTCGAATCTCCTTAAGTGAAATTGGTGATTTGAAGGATACTTTTGCTTTGATTCTTTAAAACAAGTACAGATAGCTGGGGACAGCTGTTCACAAGCTCACACACCACAATTGTTCTGTGCTGAATTTCAAACATCTGACCTATAATTTGAGAGAAATTATAAAGAGTGCTGCCTCTAACCCCTACTCTATAAATTGTACCAATTTCATGCATGCCAGAATGCTGAAATTAAGAAAAATGAACTTCAGGGGGACATTAATTCAAACACACTCAAAAGGGTTGCTTTTATCTGCAGGTTTCATAGCTTTAACAATCTAATGGTTTTCTGAAAGTTTCTGTCTAAATAAAAAATGTTCAATCTTGCCTAGGTAGATATTGGTTGAGAACTAAAGCTCAACTAGCCAACCAGATAACTCACGGTCTGATCTTCTCCTAAGAAGTAATATAGCAATAGTTATTCAATAGATTTATGTGAAATATCTAGCAAAAACCTAAGGCAGTATTGTTTGATTCAGACTGTGCACTCACTCTTTTAGAGCTTCTCAAACCCTTTTAAACTTTAGAATGTTCTAACATGAGGCAAGTGTGTGTACCAGAATCTTCTCAGAGGGTGCCTGGCCTCTTACAATTCCCCATGACTCCTGCATGTGCCCTGTGTAGAATCAACAGATTTCATTCAGCAGAGTGCAGCAAAGGAAGCAACAACTCTGTGGGTGAATCCCAGACGTGCACAAAGCTGTGGTTTAAGATTCAGAGATTATGTTTCTACTCACTGAAAAATTTCAAATCCATGAAACATTACATAGATAGGAATATAGAGTTATATGGAGAAAGGAAAGAGAAGTTTACATAAAGAAGTTTGTCTTTTTCTTTCTCTGCAGAGTAACAGAATGGGAAGCTTTGATGTCTCATAGAGATCTGAGCATAGTAAACCACTGGAGCATAGCTCAAGACCATCAGCAAAATTCAGAAAATGAACTCCACTGTGTATTCTTCCTCACAGAATTAAACTCTAACTAGCTACACCATCAGGAGAAGTGTGTCTTATTGTTCCTATTGGTACAGGGTGAAAAAGAGTCCATGTCATTAGGGATCTGAACTGCAATTAGATGCTAATCAGAACAGAGCCAGCTAGTCACATAGATCATGCAATTCATACTTTTAAGTATTAAATTTCATTATAAGACTAGAGACTATGTCCACTATTTTCTTAGTATAGTTTTTCTGTGGAACAACTTGCTGTAATTACCACAAGTTTTCTGTGCAAATATAAGGGACATTATCCCTTCCAACCCAACAGGTAGAGGGAAGGTACAAATCAATCTTTTGATTGGATCAGTTTGAACCACAGAAGAAATTTTGAGCTCAGGTTATAGAAAAACAAATATATATGTTTCACTTGTACAAGAATATGCAAAATAAAAGGGATTTGAAGTGGTTTATCTTGGTACTATTATGATGGTAACAAAATATGTACTTTCAAAAAAAACAGATGAGATTTGTATGGAGGATAAAGTTACGGAAACTTGGTGCAATTTCTAGGTCCTATAAACATAAATGTATGCAATATTAACATAGTAGAGTATTTATTATGTATGAGTGTTAAAAACAATCGTGTGACATTCTATTATATTTGTATTTTCCACAAATACTTTCAGACTGGAGACCCTACATTGAGAAAAAAGTCTTCTTGACAGACATTTTCATGTATAATGTTTCATAATATAATCACATAACACAAAATCCAATATGTGATGTGAGCATAGTAAGAGCAAAGGTTTTCATCACCCTTCTGAAATTCCTTGTATGTTTAGTCTTTTTCATTTACTGGATTCTCAAAATAACTGCACTGGAAAATTTAAGTCTCCCTGTTTAACTATTTCATACCTGCTGCTGATTTTCACTTTTAATGAGAATATTATGCTCCTAAGATCTTATTGAGGATGTCAGCTACATTCAGCAGAAGACGGCTCAAACAGCTGGCCACTGGCTCAGCGCGACTCACCATTCCGTCAAATCCTCTGCTCCACACGTTGTTTGTTGGAGTGTTGTTGGAGGTAGCATGGAGTTGACAAAGTGCAATGTAGATCAGCTGTCTACCTAGAAGCAAGGCTGATCTCTGGAGTGAATAGGTGTTTTGTGACCCCAGGATACATTAACAACAGTTCATTACTACAGAAATGTCCCTTTAGAACACAGGCCTTGGCTATTCCATGTGCACAAATTCCTTGTACTGTATAAATTCACATGATGACTGATTTCGCACAAATGCACGCTGAAGTTCAATGCTTGGCCATCAACATATTTGGAAATACATACATGCAAGAGTTCATGTGGGTGGGTGGATGGATGGTTAAGGAGAGAGAGAGAGAGAGAGAGGGAGATAGAGACAGATGGTATTTATATATAAACATAGACCCTTACACTTGCACCACTCTCATACATACTTTGAATTCTTCCTACAGGAATTCGGCATATAAGAAGATGGTTTGGGATTCTGAATAAGATTTTACCCAGAATAATAAGTCACCTGTCCAGAATAATTTTTCTTTTGCTCTAACTCTGGTCTCATTCACACCCACATTTGAGAAGACTTCCTACATAACTGATAAATAAAAATGTCTTAATATATCTCTAGGTGCTGCATGTTGCTATCTCCTACTGTGTTGAATAATGCAAATTCTACTGAGCAGGTTTTTGTAGCATTTTATGTTAATTTTTAATTCACTTTTTAATGTAAACAAACAATCTTACAGTCTAGTGAAAGAGAAACAGGGAAAATTCTCCTTTAAAAGCTTGTCTGAAACTGATTTTTTAGTTTCTTTTGGGAGAGAGAGGTGAACTCAGACGATATTTGAGGATTCTTCTTTATCCTTCTTTCCTTTTTTGGGTGTTTAAATAAAACCAATGAAACAGCCACTGATTTTACAAGCTGATTGTTTCAAAGTAACCATTCTCATTTTCTGAAAATGGATCAACTTCCTTTGCTTTCACATAGATACGCATGACACAGTAAGAAGGGAAAGCTAGTTTAGGGAATTTACTCTGAAACCCAAAAGGTGCTAGGCATAATCACAATTTCTGAGTTGTCCTTAATAGGCAAGTTTAGACCAGCTCCAGCAATAAGCATGGATAGTTTTCTGTTACCTGCAAAAAGTTGTTGTATTCATATGGTTTATGTGTATATATATATACACAGTAGCCAATTTTTAGAGTTATTCAAACTTCTGGGGTTTATTTCTAATTTCACCTGATTGTGCAAGGGAAACTCTTAATGCCCAAATGCATTCCGCCACTGAAGTTGAATTATGACCATATACAAAGGGAGGAAAAATTTTCTCACCATTTACCACCTAGTATGCAAGCAAAACATAGTACAAGTCATACTTCTTTCTTGCAAGGCAAAGATTCATTAAATTAACATCTTAAACCATATGAACTATCTACTTTCCTCACAAACTTAGTTTTAGCCTATATGTATACACAACCCATAGAGATATTGTTGTAATATTCATATTTAGGGGTTCATATTAATTTCTGATTTATTCTTTCAATATCAAAGCTTTGCTTTTGCCATCTAGACATATACCTTTATGACTTGATGATCATTATGGGTCCTTCCAAACTCAGGATACTCTATGATTTTTTGGTGGCTAAAGCATGTAAAATGTAGGCCTACACATCCTCAATGTAGTACGCCTGGACACCAGGAGTCAGAACATTTCGGGAAATAACCATGGAAATAGCAAATCTAGTGTAATGAAGCATGAAAAGCATGCCAATTATGGTGCAAACTATGAAAAAATGTAAGAAGCAGTAAACAGAAAATACAAAAATGTTGTGAACTTTGGAGGGAGAAAGTTAAAAAGAGATCTTCTTGGTTGAAGAAGAAAATGGTAGAATGATTATTCTTCAGAATCCAGGGGATAAAAGAAAAGGTAAATCCTTTCATGAATGGAATTTTAAAACTGATGGAACTGATGGAATTTTAAAACAGAAATATTTATACTCAAATCTGGGACATGAAAAAAAGGACTGGCAGACAGAATAAACAGAAACATCAGGTAAGGAAAAGGCGTGATCTATTATTTCTACAATTCCAATTTATAAGCCGTGGCTTGGGAGGACTTTCATAGTTGCTGTTTCTGAAGGGGGCAAATGTCCAATTGAGAAGTGAGTCCTTTTCTGGAATATTCTCAACCAACCTACCAGACACCTAAGTATTTAAAAGCTAAGTACATAAAAGATAAACATCATAACACTTACATTGCATAATCTAAAGAAATGAGGACCAATGGATGAATTGACTATAGAATATATCAGACAGCTGAATCAGAGACCAAGATTTCCGGTTTCAGGAGCCCAAAGGTGGAGTTGACTCTAACAAGTTCTGAATCAGCTTTGTTTATGTTGAGACCTAAATGCCAGCCTCAGATCTTCAAACAGGAAGGTAAAGAGAGAAAAACCTACAACCTAACTCCAGATTCCAAGCACAGCCCAAACAAAAAGATGCCAAGAGGTTGTTATTTGGAAAGATATTCTTACAAAGCTTCAAAGATTTGAGGATCAGGCATCTAGTCTATAATTATATTATACAGTATTATAGACAAGGGAGACTGGCAAAGCCTAACACACGGGTGGATCCACCTCCCGTCTGTGCCCCAACCCTTTATCAGGGCAAGGCCTGTATCTGTATTGTGCTGTTTCCACAGAAAGAACACCCAAGAGGGGGTAGAAAAGGGAGAGACAGCATGCTCTGATCAGATCACCTATTTAGACAAGCAAGAGTTAAGGAGCCCAACCTATTTCAGAACAACATTGATCTCTCCTTAGACACTTTTACAAGTGACTCCAAATGACAATGTAGACCATCTTTAGGTGGATAGCCCCCCTCTGCAGGTTTCTCCTACAACAAAAGAGGAAGCCTATGTGATTAGCTTCAATCAAATTTCTAACATTTAGGTATGTAAAATTTGATAGACTATAGTTTTATTAGGGGACTGTAAGGAGTAGATTAAATTAATACTTGCAGTTCAGTTAGGTGTTTGAGCTATAGATGTCTATATTACATGGATGGGAAACATCCCCAAAAAAGCCCTATAGACAGAAAAAAATTCCAGACTCAGCTATATGTATTTGAACCAGCAGTGTTCCTTAACCTCTTTCTAAACTTTATATATAATATCATGCAAGCAACTCAGAGTATCCACTGGGGACACAAAGTTTCTGTCACAATAAGACTCTGACAAGACAAGACACACTGTTCCTGACACAGGCAATGCCAGCTGTTTACCACTGTGCCTAGATTTACAGATTTTCCAGGCAGAGATCAGAGTTTATGCCATCCTCAGAAGATGGCACTTAATGCAGGCTATACAGTGTTCCTCTGTAAATGACAGATTATTGAATGCTGATATTTTCTGATAGACATTGAGAGAGGCAGTGAAAAATAAAAGCTAGACTTGAAGTTTAAACTAATACCAATTAGAAATGAATCATAACATAAAGAATCCTGAAACTGAAAAAAAGCAGGGTTTTGCTTTTAGTAGCCTTTTGCAATTTGTGAATTCTTTTCACCAAGAGCCTATGACTGGAAGTTTTATGTTCTTCTTTACCACAACATTAACAACAGTTACTGTAAGTTATCATAAATAATCAGTCATATTTCATGCTGAATACCTATGTTAAAGACTATTGTGGATTGTCCTGACTAGGTGGGTGACACACTATTTAAAAACCCAGGAATTCTGGAAGAACTGGCTGATAAAGTTTTGCTTTGTCTTTCTTTCAAAAAGCCATATACCAAAATTTGGCTGCAGTACTGTTTTACACAGAAGTTGAAACAAACAAAATGCTTCATTTTCTCAGCAGAATCTCTCTGCAGGTCTAACTTGCTTTGCAGTTAAAAAGACGCAAATATTTAAAAGATTGGAAAACTTCAAAGGCAGTGCAACTTAAGAGAACAAAACTGAGTGTTATAATAACCTCTATATCATTTTCTCAGGCACATTTACAAAACAGATGTTAAAGAATCCTAAAACAAGTTCAAGGAAATAGAAAAATATGAACTAAACACTCTAACACATACCTATCTTCTACTAACAGAGAGATCAAAAGGAACAGTCTGAATCTGAGCAGTGTTTTGCATATGTCTTCTCATTGCAATGTTCAGCCTCGTGTGTAGTAGTAATGGCTCTTCTATATTTTGTTATTCACTTCAAGCCATTGCTAACAATTCCTCTGTAAAACAAAGGCATTGGAATAACTGTCATGGAATGCTGAAAGAACTTCTGGTGTTGGGTTCAAGTCCTGCTACTGATTTTGGTGAACCTAAATTAGTTTTTCATGGACAAGTAAATATAATGGTATATACAGGCTATTTCTAATTGATCCTGCTCCTAGTCTACCATTAACTGTTAGAAAAAACCCATACTTCAATAAATTAAATTGCCACTATTTAAGGTCCCATGAAAATATCTTTAGGAAAAATAGTGGATTTGCCAAATGATTTTGAACAGTCTGGAATCTTAATCTTATTCCAAAAAGCAGTACTTCAAAGAGCTTTATTTTGCCACCCTTCAAATGTACTACATTCCTGCCTCCATCATATATCCAGACACTCCTTGTTTGTCCCAGAGTATGTTTCTGAAGTTAGTTTGGGTGTCAGGAAATATATAAGTGTATTACACAGCAGTGATTTAAGGTAGTAATCTGTGATCTGTGGAGTTGTGTGATGCAGGATTAAAGACATCAAAATGAATGAGGAAGGTAAACAGCCTTATCACTCAAAGATCCACAGTGTAACTGGATTACTCACCCAGTGAGACTGTTTATCCATAAAACAGGAGACAAGCAGCACACCCTCTGGCCAATATTTGAACTCATTTCACACTCAGCCAACATTTCTCCATTCACAACCTCTGTCAACCTACTCTATCAATGAGGGGAAGATATTTGAAGTAAATTCAAATTGAAATAATGACATCACAGTTTTAAGCAGTTGATAGACTCTTTTGGAGAGACCAAAGTTTCTCAGGGAAGAACAAAATCCCTATGCATTGCAACTATATCAAAATTAAATAGCTTTCTTACTTTTCCCTCTAAAACACAGAAAATCCCTATAGTTACACTTTATTATGACCTAGTATCTTTAAATTGAATCCAGTGTTAAAGCAGTGATGGCGTCTTGGCCTATGACAATTAACATTTATGGGCAAGATAGGAAATTTTCTCTTTCATTGCATTGGCTCAAATTAATACCATAGAAATATTTGGATAAGTCTCAGAAAAAATGTGTTTAGCAGTTCTTTCCTCTCTGGCTCTGGGCCTTTGCGTTTTTACTCCAGTTCTGCTTATTATAAGATAGTTGATTATTTTTCTTCACTTCTTATATTGGTGACAAAACTTTCCTATCAGAAGCCATCTTCTGCTATGATTTCTATGAATTTTTAACCTTGCAGTTTTCTATCATACAAAAAAACTAGGTAAAAATTTTCACCATTTTTAGGCAGGTATGTACTGTTCCAAAAGATCAAAAAGAGAAAAATTATTATTATTCCAGACAAATATTACTTGTTTTTTACTCTCACTCTGAAAGACTCACAGCAGCTTATTTGTACTGCCTTTAGCAGTTGTGCTCATGTTCAAGTCTAAGTCTGCAAAGCCAGTTGCCTCCACATGGCCAGGGGAGAGAGATCTTGAAAAGGAGTTATCCTTCCTCCCTTTGCCCCTGCCCTCCCTTTTGTGACTGAAGTCCCTTCCTAGGAATGCCAACACACTTGAGACTACACCCACCACATAGGAAAAATGAAGAATAAAGTCATGATGTAGCATGACTATACAGATTGTTACTGAAAACAATCACATAGATCAAATGTGTCAGAGGAAAAGCTGCGGACTTATCAGAACTCCACATATATAGTTGGAATGCATAGCTGCTTTCTATTCTACTACCGTATTACCCATATTTTTGAGGTAAGTTTAGTGCACCCTCTCAGGGAATTTAAAATACAAGCCTCCCAAAGATGTCACTGTTAGAAGAATACAAAATTCTGAACCCTGGCATGCTGAGCTGCACACTTTTTTCCCTGTTATTAGGATATGCCTGATGAATCAATACAGACGTTTCAGTTGCAGCTGCTTCCCTTTTCTAACCTCTTTTGTCAAGATCAAATACTTTTCAACAAAGTTTTCCTGCCTCTGTTGGATTTAAAGGTAGCATATCCATTTTGTTTTCTTTACTGTGAAAGCTTTGAGGTCCGGAGATCATAACTGGACAGTACCATGAGGATTCTGCAGTACCAGCTGCCTTTCATTTCCTAAGGTATTTCAGAAGGAGAAAGAATGGATGGAAATAATAGATGCTCATGAGCAAGTAAGAAAATTCCTTACATCAACTGTATAAATATAAATATTTATATATATATAACAGAATCATAGAATTTCTCGCATTAAATGTCTAAAAGTTGCCAATACTGCACCAGGTATTTAGCAGATCTAAGTCAATGCAGATTAATTGAAGTCAGTGGTCATGCTTTGATTTTCAATGAAGCCCTGCTTCAAATTGCAATAGTGTGTGGGGAGTTAGATCTGTAATAGGATAAGTGCGTTATCACAAAAATAGCTGAGGTAGCTGTACCTTCTGTTTCTTTAAGATCGTTTGGCATACTAGTAAGAAGAAGAGCTTTAGGCCAATTCCATCACAGCAATTTATTTTATCAAAGTGTCTGAGTCAGCATGTGCAAACAGTAATTAGGTTAGATCCTTTGTCCAAGGCTAACAATAAAAAAAAAAGCTAATGATAGAGAAGAACTTCTTAACCATAATAAATAAATAGGGAACAGAGTGGCAGAGTAACTTAAGCATTGCTAAAAAGCTCCCAAATTATTGTTAGGATTCTTGAGCCAGTCTTGCAGTCCCCAGTTAATCCAGCAGAAAATCAGTACCCATGATCAGCAGAGGGCCAAAGGACTCCTCCCAGGTTGATACCAGAGGACTGACTGTTTCAGTTCAGGGAGCCAGTTAGACTTCAGCAGGCCTTTGAATTCCACCTGCTCAGCAACTCATCCATTATGATTTTTTTCCATTCACTAAGGATGCTCATCCTAGAACTTTGGAGTAGATATCGATACAGATTGAAGTATTTAGATCTTGATCATAATTTTCCATATAATTTGTGCCATTGCATAGAATGGAACTTTCACCCTATTTGAAATAGTGGTTTTTAACTGCTTGCATACCCTGGATCAGAATTCAGACAATAAAAATAATTACTAATTCAATGCTACAGAGCCAGTTTAGACAAATGAAAGATCTGGTGGGTAGCATTTTGGGAGCTAGGCAAAAATTGTGGATCAAGAGAATTCTGAGCGTCCTTGAACATTTATAACTACTCTATGAGCTCCTATATGCAGTTCAGACTTGTCATGTTATTTTCAAGTAGGAAGTGATAATGAACATTTTCTTGTCAGCAAATAACTATCATTATCAGAACCAAATGATGCTAAGCACAGGTGTTTCTGTATTTTATCCTTTGTGAATGCTGGTGGCTTAGAAGAACAAAACTCTGAAAAGTTACATAGATTTAGGCTGTACTAGGCTATACTACAGTGCAAAGTAAGACAAAGAAATGCACTGTTAAAAACAGCCTCAGGATAACAACATTTGGCATCCACTTCATACAGGTGCAAAGGCTTTCCAAGATACAGTACAATGAAAAGTCAGAATTCATGGAATTTAATAGCTAAATTACATACTAGGATACTGCTTGAGCTTCTGAAAACTTCAGAAGTTCAAAAGTTTTTAATAGAATCCTTCTACATAACATCAACACTCAGATTACATGTAACACAGGCCTTGCTAATTATATTAGTTTAATGAGATCAGTAATAAGATTTGATGTAGCTGATAGCAGAGGTACCTCATAGAGTGAAATAAAAATTACACCTTCAGCTCTTAAACAAAACCAGTGATGCCCTCTTGATTCAAATAAAATAAAGGACTGGCAAAAAAAAAAAAAAAGTAACTCAAAAGTTTAATGGAGTGAACAATACTTCAAGAGATATCTGATTAGATAAGAAACAGGTATGAGAACTCAAATTACTTCAGGGCTGGATTTAACAAAACAGAAACTATTTTGTGTTGCTCCAGCAAAGTAAAAGGGCGCAAAGAGGAGATGAAAGAAAGATCTCATGCAAGTTTATTTTTTTAACCATCCCCTCTTTCTGTGAAATAAAAAAATTTTGTCAACTTTGTAAGCAGCTCCTTTTCACAGTGGAAATTAAGGAGAAAAATAATTTAAAAAAAACCTCACTGTCTCCCTTTTACTCCATATTTGTACTTGTGTTAGGGAGACCTAATAGTTAACCTTCAGAAGTTGCAGTGAGCTTGTTACATGCTAAGCAAGAGAGATGCATTGTGAAAGATCTCTTTGATCTTACTGCCAGGAGGTCAGAATCATTCTGTTGAGCAAAACGTGTGTATGGAGAAAAAACGGCCAATATTTTCAACTGATGATTTTAAGCTGAAGTGAATATCTCAGAAAACAGGCAAGCCACATTACAAAACATGGCTGGGGAGTGAGGAATGGGTAGAAGCTCCTAAACATAGACTGAAATGAAATACTCCTAGATGTTATTTTTTTTAAACCAGCAGGACTTTGCACTTGCCCACATATATGAGCCACCAAAATATTTGTTCTGGACAACTTTAGCTGTTTTTTGAAAAATAAGAATGATTTTTTTTTTTCTCTCTCTCTGAAAAGGTAGAAATTAGTCTTGTTTCAGAGGACAGCACTGATTATTTTTCTCCTTTCTCTCTTGCATGATTTGCAATTGTACAAAGAAAATATTTCTGTGAAAAAATAAAGCATGATGAATGGGGGAAGAAACATATATTATTTGACAATGCATTTCTAGCAGGCAGGTACTTCACCAAATACAGGTTTTTAAATAATAAAATACTCTATCAGCTTTTAGATTTAGTATTTGAAAGTCTCCATTAACCTGTTTTTATTTCAGTCAGACTGGACCTTACTGTTTTTCATCTTGGTAACACAAAGCATATATTTGTTCTATTGCTTACCAACATACTTAAAAATAAGACTACATTTTATATGTTTTATGTACATATAGGGCAGAGGAAATTCCCACAGAACAGTACCAATGTTGCTGGTTTTGATGTGCTAAAAGAAGCTTACTGCTAAAATTCTGGCACTAAACTGCAGTGAGAAATCTGATTTTCCTCCTCTTTATAGAAGTCGGCCTTCTGGCTGTTACTGAAACAGCTCTGACTTCATTGACTCATCCCTGAGCAGACAGGGAACATATTCTTACCATTCCTGCAGTAAGATTTTTCTTTCTGAAACATCATAAATATCTCATATCTCTGAAGTATTTCATAGGGTATTGTCAGAGATTCTATACAGTTTTTCATACAATATTCTCCTATGCACTATTTTGTCCTTGCATTTTTTCAGGATACTTTTCAAAAAGCTTATACATTTCTGGCAAACATGAACTTTCCATTTTTGAGTGCCCGAAGGTGAAGACCCTTCTCTTGGATACAGTTATAAGTGGGGTTTCAGAAACCTACTCCCTCAATTTCATTTTCTCAGGCTAAAGGTATGATTTAGTACATTCTTAATTTAACTCCCTGGCAAAAGAAATATCCACATTCTAATAAAGCAAAAGCCAGATCTTCTACCTTTTCTCTTACCTTTCACTCTACTAATACAAGTGTTTAAATAGCTTATAAAATATTCTCTATTGCTTGATTTTCATTTCTCTTCCTAAAGAAAGGCAAATCTAGTATTTCACTTAAAAAGGCAATCAAATCACATAACTTCACCTGTCCAAACCATATGTATGCAGCACAAACCAGGCACAGAGCCTTCCTCTAAACATAGTAGTAAGAAAAATACTATCTGTGGTTTGTGTGAGTATCTCTAGCTCCCCAGGTGATTCCATAAAGAGTAATGAACCTTCTCTCTGCCTAAATATCATAAAGAAAGTTAACAAAACTGTAAAAGCTCTTCCATGCAAATCTCAGATACAAATTAGCTCACTTCTCACACTGTCTTGTTTACCAGCTTTCCCTTAAGGCTTCTTTCTGACATTTTTCTTTACAGGTTTCTTCTTGTTTCTTTTGAGTTCTCCCTTGCTTTCAGCAATAGCTTCCTTTGAAGTGTCTGCCTAGATTGCCGCTCTGCACAAAATGCAATTGCTATGGTTTCTGACCTATCTGAACACTTACAGATTTATATGAATGGGCCCTCACAGCCAGGATATTAACAACCCCTCAGCAGTCTCAGTATCTACCCTCACTTACACAATCGTAGTACACAAACTCAGAATTACACAGGACCCACTCCAAGGAAGGGTATTTTGATCTATTGTGTCAGGAGTCTGAAAGATGATTTGGTCATGGTGACACCTTGCATGGCTCCTTTCTCTGGGCCTGTCTTTAGTTTTTCTGAGTCTTCCCACTTCAAAATCAAGGAAGCATACTGAACAAAATATATTTTCAAATCAACAGGACTATCACATGTTGCAAATCATTCCTGCTCAGTTTATAAAAGAGGATCCCATGGCTTTATTCAATTTGCTAGTAGGAAGTGTGCTGCAAAATCACCACAGAGCAATCTTTGTTTGTAACCTGATTTTATATTCTGAACTCTGGGTCTCATCAGATTTTGTTAGGGAAGTATATGCAGCTTTTCTGGAGATCAATACGAAATATGAGAATAGCCTCTAGGAACAACAAGGAAAGGTTGACAAGAGACAAGCCAGCAAAGCTTAACAAGAAAAATCATTATTTCACTTTTAAGATCAGTTTAAAAATGGGTTTTGTTTGTTTGTAATAGTCATAGTTCATTTCCTTCAATTAGTAATTGCAGAAACTTCAGCTTGAAATTTTAAAAAATCATATTACAAAGCAATTTAATAATGGTTATTACCACTTATGTCTTTCATGTGTGCAATTATGTAAATTTACCAAGCACAGTTCTGACTAAATTTCCTTTACCTGGTTGAAATCACTGTTAGAGGAATCAATTTACATGTTGGCATCTGTTGCTCCTGTTATAATTTGTATTTTTAAAATCAAAGGTAATTTGTACAACATTTTTCTGCTCCTTATTTCACAGATTTTGCTGACAATACTAAATTGGGAGGAGCTGTCAGCTTCCTGGAAGGCAGGAAAGTCCTGCAGAGAGATCTTGACAAATCAGAAAGATGGGCAATCACCAACTGTACGAAGTTTAACAAGGGAAAATGCTGGCTTCTGCGCCTGGGATGGGGCAACCCTGGATGTACAGACAGAATGGGGAATGAGATGCTGGAGACAAGTGCCACAGAAAGGGACCTGGGGGTCCTGGTTGAAGGAAAGTTGAGTCAGCAGTGCCCTGGCAGCCAGGAGGGCCAACCGTGTCCTGGGCTGCATCAGGCACAGCATCGCCAGCCAGGCAAGGGAGGGGATTGTCCTGCTCTGCTCTGCACTGGGGCAGCCTCACCTCGAGTGCTGGGGGCAGTTTTGGGTGCCACAATATAAGAAAGAGATCAAGCTATTAGAGAGTGTCTGAAGGAGGGCAATGAAGATGGTGAACGGTCTGGAGGGGAAGCCGTGTGAGGAGTGGCTGAGGTCACTTGGCCTGTTCAGCCGGTGAACAGAGAAGAGCAGAAGAGGAGACTGAGGGGAGACCTCACTGCAGTTACAACTTCCTCGTGAGGGGAAGCAGAGGGGCAGACACTGATCTCTTCACTCTCATGGCCAGTGGCAGGATTCACAGAAATGGCAGGAAGCTGAGTCAGAAGAGGGTTAGGTTGGCTATCAGGAAAAAGTTTTTCACCCAGAGGGGTGTCTGGGCACTGGAAGAGGCTACCCAGGGAAGTGGTCACAGCACCGAGCCTGTCTGAGTTCAAGAAGCTTTTGGACAACACTCTCAGGCACGTGGTGTGACTCTTGTGGTGTCCTGTGCCAGGCCAGCAGCTGGACTGAATGATCCTGACTGGTCCCTTTCAACTCAACACATTCTATGACAAGTTTCTATGATTTAACTTTTTACTCAATGTTTGGCAAAGGATGCAAATAAAAGACTGAGAATGAGCAAGGAATCAAGAATACAGACTAGGATATATGCCAGTACTGGTCTCATTTACAAAATACCTGATTTTTGAAATAAGTTTTCTACTTTAAATTTTCCTTCTCAGTTTTAAAGGGAAAAAAATAATCTCTTCTTTCGGAGGCTGTCAAATCTTTATGAATTCTGTGATATGTGCCCATTTCTAGATACACCTAACTTTGTCTCCAAAGTCTGCTGTGAGTGACAAATGAAAATTAGATAAAGAAGCTGAAGTTCAGTACTGCAGTTGTTGATGTATTTTTGTGAGTGCTTTTTCTCACCATTTTCGCTTAAACTGTTCCGTTCAGTTATTTTAGTTATTTTCCGTGTTATCCCTAAAATGTTTTTATCTTTTACCCTTAAAAGTATTTTTACATGTCTGATAAATATTGTGACTTTTTTTTCCTTGATAGGAAACACTGACATTTTGTAGGCTTTCCCTCTTATGAAAAAAAGTTCTTAAGTTATGTAACATTTCAAAAATGGTATTTCTACTTATTGGAACTTTGGAACTTACTCTAGTTTTACACTTGAGCAAAGAAATGTTTACCATTCCCTTTTCTCAATAAAAAACAAAGCAAAGTACTGCACAGACATCCAAGAACTTAAATCCCATGTCCTAACAGAGCCGATGTTCAGAATGATTCAAACCCAACTACTAACCATGTCACAACTCTACAGTATGAATCACGGAAATAAGAAAAGTCTCAGTAGGTGATCACTGAATTATTACTCTACGTGGTGATACATGGGTACATACTGCCTTGGAAAGTACCAAGATAAAATCTATGTCTCAGAGAGTAGAAAATCTAAAGTAGGGAGAGAGTATAATGAGAAAAACATTCAGCCTTTGAATAGCACATTTGGAAACGAATTAATTGAAAATAACAGATATTTCCTATAAACATTTTGTGCTCTTTTTCTGTTAACTGCTCTAAAATGACACATCTTGCCACAATGCAGCAAGATTGCTGCATTTGCAAAGATACTAACACCAAGAAATTTTATTGTAGGTGTTTAGTTCTACTTTTAGCATGCATTTGGGAACCGAGAACAAAAAAGTCTGGGCTATACCTGTATTTCTCTGGGGTCCAGAAATTTCACGTTTTGCTGTGTCTGTAAGTAGTTTGAAAATCAAGTTTCCTGGAACACCAAGGCTGATAACTACCTGCCCTCTTGTGTTTTGCTTTTAAGCCATACAACTAAATACTTTTTTGTGTTTCTATTTAGACACACACCTGCATGGACAACCAGGGTAATAACCCCCTGGATATTCCTTACTGGTTTTGTATTTTCTGAAACTGTTCTAAGCTAGTATTTACTGATTTCTAATGGCAATAGGCACTACCTACAGTATGACAGCTGGTGAATAAATCGCAGTTACTACATAAAACTTGGGCCAAGGATTTTGTGTTTGTTGCACGAAGTGAAAAATGTTTATTGCTGAAAAATTCCAACCTCAAATCAAGCATACTGTGTTGTTGTATATTTCATTATAACTTGTAATATTAGACTATGCTCAACATGCTCATCTGATCACTGGTTTTCTGAGGGAGGAAATAGGGGAGTTAGTATTTGAATTAAGGCAGTTGCTGGAGAGGAAGTTGAAGTAAGAATTTCAGCTGAAATGGGCTAAGATGGTGTGTGATCCAACACTTTTCCTCTATGGAGGACAGGTATCTTATCCTACTTCCACAAAGTTTGAACAATCAGAGACAGCAGTGCCCACTGGGACTTTGCCACAGTGGAATTCTTTGGTATCCAGCTATCAGAAGGAGAGAGGGGACAGTATAACTATTGGAATGGAGGGAGATGCTTAACCATAGCAGCTACAGATAAAAACCCACACATGCAGAACAGCCAAACAAGGTGTGGTGCCCAGGAAATGTAGTAAATACGACAAGTGAATGGGCCTAGGTTTTTTGAGGTTTGATTTGGGACTTCTTTTTACATAAGAGGAGTAGTCCATTTTCCATGTCAACAAGTGAACCTCAACTCTTTTTTATTTTGTCCTATGTTTCTTCATCATCAGGCAGCTACCGTTAGCAACCCTGACCATGATCTCATGCCAGTACAGATGTTTGTGCACAACAGACAGCAGTGTTAGCAGGGAAAACAAGCAGGATTCTAAATGGTCTACTTTTGTTTCTGAGATCTTTTATTTTCTGGAACAGCTACAAATCCTATTAAAATGATTTGGCTGCCTTTCACTCTCTATAATAATCTGACTGGCTAACAAGTGACTTTGTGGTAGCTGCTACCTGTCTTCCAGACTGTACTAGTAACAGCAGTTAACATAGCAGGAAATGCAAATATTTCTACAAGGCAAGTAAGCATTGCAAGGCAACTGCACTCTTTGACCAGAATGAATAAGGGCTCTCAATACCTGTACAAGTTTCTATTCTTCAGCACTGAAAAACAGAATATGAGAAATGCCTTTTTAACCCTATTAGTTTCTGTTTAGCATCTGTTAGAGAACTGGGTAATAAGAAATGGCCAAGGAGAGCTAAGGAGAAATCAATGTTTTCTTCCATAGATACTCTGTATTCATAGGGATAAGTCCTGATTGATTGATTTGTTGGCAAAATGAGATTAAAACAACTTCAATTGGGAAAAAAAAAAGGAGTCTAGTGAGGGCTGAAGTCTGCATGAAGGAAGAATGTGAGACTAATACCAAATCAAAAGCCGGTTCCGGTACAGTTCCTCTGACCTTGTAGTCATAAAGTTTTGTGATAAAAGTTTTGTGTGCATGGAGAAGTACAGTGGAAAGAGGATGGCTTCTTCCCTAAAGCTGACTCCCCAGTGTAAAATAATTGCATCAAAACACGAGAATCATGGCAAAGTATAAGGGGAACTGTTGGAACCCTGAATTCAGAGAATTTCAGTCCTTCAGTGCTGACAGGCAGTGATCCTCAAAACCACACCGCATTTGACCTGAGACCTTGGAAAAGGCTGCAAAAATTATGTGATAGCATGGAGATGGTTGCTGTGTAATTAAAAAGAAGTGTGTTATATCACTGGGTGGAACATACGGAGATGTAGAATTTTTGGGATATAGTAATAAGTAATATACATGTAACAAGATGGAGGATTTGGGGTGTAGGCTAATTCTTCTTTCTTCTTCTTCACAAATCTGGGTAAATTGGTATTGGTTTAAAAATCCTGCAGTGCAAAAAATAAATGGCTAGTTATTGGAAGTAGATTAGTTAGCATTTTATAATGGGGTAGTTTGGGCTTTAAAAGACCTTGAAGACAGAACTTCACAGCCATTTTCCACCTTGTTGACTTAGGAGCACAATCTCTAGTGTGTACTATAGGGAAGAACAGCTGTACTATAGGGAAGAAATAATAAACATCTAAGAACGAACAAGATTCAGTCTCCTGCGTTTTCATCCAAACTCCAAGTAAAAGAAGCAGCAGACAGGGAAAAAGAAACATAGAACCCATCAGGGAACTAGTTGGCTGAAATAGTATGAGAGTACCATTTGTTCTTCTCCAGTTTACAAACTAAACAGCTTTATTCTTATTTGTGCTCACGAGAGTGTTTCAGAGCTGATCACAAGAATCCACAGAGCAGTATTGGGACAACGCAAGAATATGCAGTGACAGCAAGTCAATCTGGCACCTGATGCCTTCAGAATATAGTCCCTCCAAAACCATATATATTTTTCACAAACATTAAAGCACATACAGAATGCTTCTTCCCTACTCCACATCAAATTCGATATGCTTCTCAGCCACAGACACTCATCTCAACAAATGTTAAACAGAGAACCTACACCTGAAGGAAGCAGAGGGGAATCAGGAGCTTTCATACAGGCATAGAAGAATGAAGCTTTAACAAGGGCATGAGAGGTGAGTTAGACTGTACATAAATTCTGCTCAGTGCCATGCTCCATGCTAAAAGCTAGTTACGTTCATAGTGGGAAACATTTTGATGCATATATTCTAACCAGTCTGTGCTGTGCATCTTTTGTCTGTGCCACAGGTATCTGTACCCTCACTGTGTCTAGTAGTTCTACGGTGTAGAAGGGACAGGGAATGAGCAGCAAATATTCTCAGGGTAAGACCTTGGGGTCTTAAAAATCTAATCAGGGAAAGTAAACTTAACCTGTGCAACCAGATGGAAGACTTTTTTTCAAGGTGCATACAGCTCACTGAAATCCAAAGAGAGGTCTGGAGTTTTGCTTGTTGCCATTGCTTTTTAAAGGAACACTGAATTAACTGTATTTAAAGTTAGATCAGGAAATCTTTGTAGCGGGCTGTCCTGAAAAGTACAGCAGCTATTGTAGTCCAGTATAGATAGAGTCAGTGTATAGATGCATCGAGGCATAAAAATCACGAACAGAGTGAGAGCCTAGTGCATAGCTGTGCATGTAGGCTCAAGTGCTCTTGGCAGCAAAGAATCAAGATGTAACACTTCGGCTTCGCACCACAGCACTTTTTTTTGCCTTTTGTCTCTTGGTGGTGGTGAAGTGGCAGAACAGGTTATAACGCAAAGTGCTTCCTTTCACCCACGCAGGCTTACCCTCTCTCCTCCGTGTGTTTTCATCTGTGTGCCCTCTAGCATCACATACATTTTCCTAACACATGATAGAAATTTCAGGGAAACCAAGCCACTCACAAGGGTTCATCTTGAGTCATTGAGCCCATCATAGTATTTCATTCAGCCCTCCCTTATTCACAACAGCTATAAAACACAGCAAATTCTGAAGAACACCTAAATTAGTTCATCATCTGAAACCACTGCCATAATACAGAATAGAAATTTTGCTTTAAAGAGCATCTGTTTATGCAATTCGCTTTTCCTCAAAGCTTTGTGCTCAGGTAAATGCTCTTTTCTTCATCAAAGTTAGTACCTCCCAATAAAACATCCCAGTCTGCAGCTCACTCTCTGTAACTCCCCAGTCTAATAAAAATGTTATCATGAATGACCCAGTAAGCATTGCAATCACTCACTATTGACACAAAACCACCTCTGTGAGGCCACATTGGGCTGCAGGGTACAAACAAGGCATTTCTTCATGGTGCAGTATGAAACATTAAGAAAAACAGAGGAAATATTTCAAGATTCAAATCCTTTGTTGATCATTCCCATAGCAAAATACATCATTATATGCAGACAAGAGACAGCTCTTTTTGCTCACTGATGCCCTCCTTGGCTGATGAACACCCACAAGACTTTATGAAGGATACAGGGCATTCATTGTACATCCTAAAATGTGAGCATCCTATCCTGCCTGCAGAGTGTGGCATCATTAATCTCCATAATTCAATCAACTCACCTGAGGATACATCTGGTCATGACTTCTAGGTAAACCCTGGGAGGTCAATTCCCAACTTTGGCAGTACAATTTATTCACACATAGATGATGAAAAATCAGCTCAAAAATTTCATAGAAGACGATAAATCATATAAACTGGTACAGCAATCTGCCACAAATAAAAACACCCCAAGAAAAATCAGTGCAATATATTTAAAACAGAAATTATCTGAAAAGTACAGGATCCAATCACTTAAGCTAAACTCTGTTCTCACATACCCTTATTTTGAGAGCCAGTCAGTAGAGATGGAGAGGATTATAAATATTTGTTCTGGTCTCAGAATTAAGGCCCAGGTTTAGAAACCTGGAGGTCTGAGTTCTGTTTCTGTCTAGCTTTAGACAAACATTTTGAGAGGTTCACACATTGGCTGCATTGCAACTCTCTTTGCAGTTTAGTGGGAAAAATGTAGGAGTTTCAGTTTCCGGTTGATTTCTAGGTATCTTACCATCTCACTTTATCGTGCTCTGATTTCTTGAAATTTCAGAGCAAAATATCTTGATATTTGGGGAAAAACTGAGATATTTTCCCCTTACACAAGAACTGAAGGAAGTTAAGATAACTGATATTCATAAAATATTACCCTGAATACTGCTAACTAAAACCAGATTTCTGAATGTACGGAGAAGGACTAACAGAAAAAAAGAAGAAGGCATTGCTGTATTGGTCATTAACCATTAACAACTTCCTCAGCCATAAACAAGAGAGAGACAAATACAGTCTTTATTTACCATCCTGGGAGACCATCAGCCACAGAATTATCCCAGGCCTTGTCCCCAGTAAGGACCAGTTTTTCATACAGCTTCCATCTAGAAGACGAATAGGTTATGTCCCAGGATAGAAGGAACCTCAAAAGATAATTTGGTCCAGCCTTACAGGAGAAATGGAGTTTAAATCAGAATCTAGCATTCTGTCCAAATGCACCTTGAAAATACCCAGTGAGGGAACTCTACTACCTCCCTGGGGAGGTTGTTCCAGTGTATGACTGTTCTTACTGTTAAAAATATCTTACATCAGGATGAAATCCATCCCAAAGCAATCTGTACTCATTTCCCTTCGTCTTCTCCATGGGGCTTTTTTAAAAATTGGTTTGTGTCTTCTAATGCCCCTGTTGATATTTAGAATCATACCATTTAAAGCTCTGAAAAGTTAGATATTTATGTTTGTGCTTAGATGAAACCTGAACTTTGAACAAAATATGGCTCCAAATCTTCCCAAAGTAGCAATAGCAGGAACTCAAACCATTAAAATCCACACTCCATTAATTACAAAATACTAATGGAAAAGGAAATCCAGCAAAGTCATGTAAAATTTCAACTTAAGGCACTTATTATTTAACAGCACCTTCATGTACACCAACAATACAATTTCTTTCTAAAGCACCAAGAAGATCTTTAGAGATTTATCAATGAAGCATGTGTGAATTCTGTTTTACTTTCTTTTCCAGTCTTTCATTCTCAACACATAACCATGTTTAAAAGACGAAAATGTAGGTAATGGAAGCAGGCATAACTTGGCAACATACTGAAATGTAAAAGAGCAAACAGAAGTATTTAAACCTTTCTTCTAGCTCTTGATAGATTACATAAGCATCGTTGCATGGAACAATCTTCATGTTACTTTAAATATCGAGTACGCGTCCCATAATGCTTTTGTGTAAAATCCTTCCCTGCATATATAGAAATTAATCTTGTCACATTGCAGCTGGCTATGCACTGTTCAATGAGCACACTATGTTTTCAATGGCACAATCCATTTTTATTTTCTTTTTCGTTTGTCACCTCACCACTGGAAAGAAAGTTTCCTGGAATTTATTTCATTTCACATCTGGCAATACCAAGCCTTCATTCAAAACATTACTATAAAAATTATGTACAAACAATTGCACTTACATGTGGTCAGTGAACAAGCACTGGAGACAGAAAGCCTATAGGATTCATTGTATCTTCTGCTACAAGATTGTAAGAGAATTCTTGATGAGAATAAGAAAGCACAAAACAAGCAATAAGGAGGATTTGCCTTACAAAAATTCAATTTTTTGTGTTCAGGTATTTTTCATACAATGTCATTAATATTTGGGTAAATAAACTTGAAATGAATATGTCCTCTTCATAATGTCTTGTCACAAAAGACCACACAGTGTTAGCCTCTTTTTGTCCTACTATAAGTCAGCCACTTTGAGATGAGGCACTGATGGATTTTATTTTTGAGGAATTTTCCTCTTTAATTCTGAATTACTGCATTCCAACCAATATATATGTTCCCAACATGCTAATGCAATCAAACATTAAGAGTGGTCACTGCAAACATAGCATAATCTTTATGTCATGAATGTTTGTTTGAAAAAAAAAAGAGAAAAACCACTTGTGAAAGAACTTGTAAAGGAGGAAAAAGTACTTGTAAAACCAGTATAAAACAGAAATCATTTTCTGCGTATCCCTTTCAGGGCTAAAAAACACTTCACAGTACTGATGGATAATCTGTAAATATTTAACTTTGTTACAAGCAAAGGAATTAGCAGAACAACGCTCTTTGATCAATACTTGCAGCATTGTGTATTATTTCCAATGGGCTTGAACGGCAAAATGCTATTTATTGACTGAAATCACATCTTTGAAGCTTAATATAAGGGGTCACGAAAATCTTACTTGACCAGAAGCAGGCCAGTAATCTGATTTTAGTCTGATCAATCATTTCTTGCATTGCAGTAGCACTTGATAGTTCCCATTGTCATTATTTTCTGGAATCTTTCCAAAGCATAGACAAATGCAATCCCTGAAATCAAGAGGTTAAAGTATTAAATAAATTAAGATGACATTAAATGAACAGACCAAATGGAAGTATGAGCAGTGAGAAGGCAAAAAGTCTGAAAAGGTTTGGATTCATTGATTAATAGGGCGTTCAGTTCATCATTCTGAATAGGAACCATTTTGCTTTCATCTTTCTAGCTTATAAAACTAATAAGAAAGAGTTGTAGCTTTTATCCCAGTTTTATTTTATACTTTGCCATGGAAGCCCAAAAGGGACAGCGAATGGGAACAGAGCAGCCTCAGAGAAGTTAGCACTGGTTGTGACATCCAGGGACCATCCAAGCAGACCACTGCTCTGTCAGCCTCAGGAAACTACCAAGCACTACTTGGGAAACATCAGCCTGTGTACTTAATTCAGGTCTTTGAAATTCCACATTCTTTCAGTAACTGAAATGCCTTGAAACAAATATTGTCCCCATCCTTTATGCAAAACCCTTCTGCATATTTGGCTCCAAGAGAAAAGCACAAACAAGGAATTTCACATCATACAGATTTCTAGTGCTAAAATGTTTCAGAGGTAAATTGTTGCCGTCAACCTGCTCCTCAACTCTCCACCCTTTCTCTTGCAACATGTCACAAAGTCCGGAAATTTGGACCTGCACAGGGGCAATATGGACTCTGGATTCAGCATCTGTGTGAGTATCTTTTTTCTCAATGTTGAACATGGATGAAATCATCCCATGACAGAATACACCTGAAAACTGTTCTCACTCGCAATGGAAGTGACAGGGCAGGGACTTCCAGTGCAGGCAAGCCCAGCTCCCTCTAGACCCACAATCTTCCAGGGCAGAGTTTATTTCCCAGAGCACATCTTCTTATGTCAGAAGCTAGATCATATCCTGGCAAAGAGGAGTTTTACAGGTAACTTCTGAATATACTTTTACAAAAAGTCATTTCTAACAAGTAAAAAGTTCAGTCAAGTAATGCTGTATTTCACGTTTAAATTCACATATCCTACAACTCCCATGAGGTTTTCAAGTGATACATGTCAAAAATTGGCTGTGAATGTCCAAGGAAACCAGGTAGACAAAAGTACATACAATCTTACATAAAATGTCACTTATTCCTCAAGAATGAATCACTAAAATGGTTCCTTAAATTATCATAATTTATTTTCAAATGTAGACCTCCTTTTTCTCTCTAACTATTCTGAATTATCTTAGATTACTAAACCTTTCTTATGGTTGATCAAGAGCTATGATAAGACCTCGTGATTGTTTTTAACAATCTGATCCCCCATTGCTACTAACTTTAATCAGGAATCACACATAATCCTAATTATCGATGAGGGATTTTAGAGATTAAATTTCAACAGAGCCACTGAAATAAGAATTCTGACAGATCTCAGATGCACTGAGATCTTACTGATGCAGACAGATCTCAGATCTGAAATGTCATACACAATTACCCCAGAGACCTTGGCTCAGAATCTCCAAATACCTCCAGCATTATACGAGCTCTCATCTTCCTGCTGACAACTTTCAGGACTTGATTTCAAGGGAGTATAAAATTCATCCTTCAGAAGTACTGGGTAAGATGATAGTAGTAACTTAACCAGGAGGGGAAAAAAAAAAAAAGCCCCACCATCTATTCTCACAAATTAAGCACCAGCATGCAAACTATTACGAAAAAAATAGAAACAGAATGCTTCACTATGCAGGCTAAATACAGATTTTCAGACTATTTTTTATTCAGTACATTGTCTGAGACTTCAGGATAAACATTTCTCTTACTGACAATGGAGCTGCCTGAGAGCCAGATTTGTAGTCTTTTCCATTTTTTATGTAAAGGACTTGTGAACCATGTTCCTATTCTCAGTTGCTATTCATCTTCTAATCTGTAATTATATTTGCAATTGCACACAAGTAAGGTTCTTTTGTATTTCTGACCATTCTTTTTAGAAATCTTGGTTGTGTTGAGTACTATAACCTCAGTGGTCTCTTGCACCCATCTACCACTGATGATCATTTATCTTTAAGTAAGGTTCTGTGTGATTAAATTGGAGCTTGACTCCTGCTCCCCTGAAGAGAAACATGGAAAAGTCCCTTATATATACTTTGTATATAGACGTAACTGTTTGTGCTCTGAATTCCATGCCTACATATCCAAAGGGTACACAAAGACAGGTAACATTCACGATTCAATTCTTAATGGATTATGACTGATACTAAATGAAAAACATATTCTTGGTTAGCCAATTCTATTGAACTGGCATAAGAATTCTGCAGGAATTTCCACAGCATGGAAAAACACATCAAAAGTAGAAACAGAGGTATAGACAGGAAGAGATTGCTGGTTTCTGCTCAGTAAAGCATAAACTCTAGGTCTTTTATATTCATAAAATGCTGGCGTAGTCCTAAGGAACAGGGAAAAAATAGAAAGAAAAGTCCAAAATAATATCTCTACGGCAGCTTTTTCCAGGGAGCCAGAAACTCTATTCGTAAGAAAAGTTTGCAATTTTGTTTGTCAAGATGGATATTCGTAACATTAATTCATTAAGTGCTCTTTGGTAGAATGACTTAAATAAGTTAAATACTCTTTATCATTTCTCCTCTCCAAAGAACTGTCTTTGTCCCAGGTCATCGTGCATGAGGACAAAACAACATTTTTCAGGAAGTTTTAATATATTCCAATTTCATTATCTAAAATTTGGGAAATAAAAATTAGTTTATTGGAAAATATAGATTAGGATGACCAGTGAGAATGCATGTAAACACACACACATCACCATTGATTTGATCTGGTATAAATTTTCTCATAGGAGAAAAGATAATACATGCTTACCAATAAAGACAAGCTTATCCACTGCGTAGAGTGATTATTCTCCACGCCACTTACATTTCTCCATGGACACGGCTGTTTTGCTTGCTGTTGACCTGTCACAGTTTTGGTAGTTGTTTGGTTTAATTCTGACCAGATGGTTTCAGGGAGAGACAATTTGATTAGGTTGCAAATTACAGCTGTGTCAGTTTCTAGTTTTTAAGTTGCTTTATGTTGTTTATTTGCTTCATATTTCCTTTGCAAAAAGCGTAAAATCAACACAGCATTACTGTGGCTCAGATTGAAATCACTCCCCCCCCAAAAAAATTATTTGTGCATCAGAAAAATATTCCATCTGCTGAGATTTGCTTCTGGTACACAATTATCATCAGCAAGAAGCCACAAATGCCATTTGATTATTGAATCGGATTTAGGTAAGTCTTTTAGACTATAGGACAGCTGGTATTTGCACTTAGTCTGAACACCTGTCATGGGCAAAAGAGCCTTAACTAGAGCATTTTTTGCTTAATTCATTCATTGCCAGTTACACCAACTTCTGATTAATAATTCAGGTACTGGGAAAAAAAACCTCAACATAGAATTATAGAATATAATACTTGGAATTGGAAAGGACCTATTAAGGTCACCTAGCCCCACGCCCCAGCACTGAGAAGGATCACCTCATCAGGTTGCTCAGAGCCCTGTCCAATCTGACCTTGAGTGTTTCCAGGCATGGAGCATCTATCACCCTTTTGGACAACCTGCTCCAGTGTCTCATCACCCTCAGCATAAAAAAAAATTCCTCCTTATATCCAGTCTAAATCTGCCCTCATTAGCTTTAAACCATTACCCCTTGTCCTATCACAGCAGGCTGTGCTAAAAAGTTTGTTCTAATCTTTCTTATAGGACCCATTTAAGAACTGAAAGGCTGCAATAAGGTCACCCCAGAACCTTCTGTTCCCCAGGCTGAGCAACCCCAACTCACTCAGCCTTTCCTCATGGGAGACATGTTCCAGCCCTCTGATGATTACCAGGACTCTCCACTGGACCAGCTCCAGCAGATCCATGCCTTTCCTGTGCTGCAGACCCCAGAGCTGGAACACTACTCCTAGTGAAGTCTCATCACAGCTGAGTAGAGGGGAAGAATCACTTCCTTCGACCTGCTGGCTGTGGTGCTTTCGATACAGCCCAGGACAGGGCTGGTCTTCTGGGCTGACATACCTGTGAAAGCCCTTGTTACTATTCTTGGTACCCCTTGCCAAGTTCAGCTCCATCTGTGCCTTGGCCTTCCTGACCCCTTCTATATAGCCAGGCAGTGTCCCTATACTCTTCAGAGGATACCTGTCCCAGATTCCACTGCCTGTGCATTTCTTTCTTGCCCCTTAGTTCGTCCAGCATGTCTTGACTGAGCTGTGTCAGTCCCTTGCCCTCCATTCCTGATTTCTTATTCCTGGGGATCGAGAGCTCTCGCACTCTGTGGAAAGCATCCTTAAAAATCTACAAGCTCTGGTGTGCTCCCTTATCCCTGAGGATAGTTTCTCAGGTGTTCTCTTGACTGATTCCTTGAAGTTTGCTTTCTGTCTGCAGGACCTCAACAGCTTCCCCTGGGGACAGTGGTCCTGCAAGGGCACTGCTTTTCACAGCGACAGGCATTAAGGTAGCTCGAGGGGGAAAATTCATCAAAAACCTACTTAATTTAATTGAGCCTGGAAAAACAGTTTGAATATTGATTTCTGACCTCTTGACCTTTTTGAAATAACATAATTGGACCTTAGGAAGGAAAAGCTGCACACTGCTGATGTAAATAAAGATATTTATTAGGTCTTGACGGAATATTTTCAATCTTCTCCTAGTTCTATAAATTAATTTTCATGACAAGGAATATACAGATTATCCTCAGAGTTATTAAGCTAACTTATAAAATGTATATTCTACTGAGACAAGCAAAGTATAAATATTAAAAAATTCAAATTTTAACCTATGTTCAAGCCTACCCATCTGAAATCTTTCTCAGATACTTTTACTAGAGAATATAAAATTTGAAAGACATTCTTAAAAGGTAATTCTAGATCTATTATGTAAATTAAGACAAAAGAAAAATGAAGTTGGAGATATTACTAAATATAATTTACCATCAGCAAAAGACTAATAAGGGGTATATCTGATTACTTATTTAGTCATGTTTGCACTATTAGATAATGCAAACAGCAGTAATGGTTAGAAGAATTTATTCCATAATAATAAAAGTTAATCATTTTCCTTACAGACAAAAAGGTTCTGATCTGTTATTTATATTTGATAACTTCTGATCAAGTGTCAGTGGATTTCCTGCCCCCAGGCGAGGTATGTGTGACATGACCATGTTGTATCTCCTCAGAAGACAGAGCCACAAATGATATGGACTTGTACCTTCCTTCAAGTGAATGTAATACTGCTCATTCATTTTGGTTTCAAAATCTCATTGAATAAAAATCTAGTCATAGACTTGCCACATAGCAAGAATTCCCCAGAGACACTGCTTTAAACCAGCAGCTCTTTGATACATCAAATGATAGTCACATCATATTTCCTTTTCCCCATTCAGTCATTGAGATATTACTCTGAGAAAAGAAAGTGTGATAAAGATTTATTTATTTTAAGCTTTGTCATATCTGAAGAAAAATCTCTCACCCTCAAAAAAAAAAACCATCTTGCTACAGCTAGAACATAAATAGCTCCATTCATTTGGAAAAAAATTTCACTTTACCTTTCAATCATTCACACCAATAACATAAGAGTTACTGTACATTTCTCTTCAATAGAGAACCATCTAGAAGCAGATTTGGACCTCAGAACCCAGACAACATGAGCACAAAATCAATCACCTGAAGACCTGATCAGGACTTATACACGGCAGGAAGAAACACTCACAATGGCAGCACCAAGCTTTTGGCCTTTTGGTCTGATTAGTGCCACAAATAACTAGGAAAATTTGCCCTGAGGAGGCAACAAAGGTATTTGATATAATCATTAAAGATCAGAGGACTGAAAATTATTCTTAGTAGCACAGTTACACAGCTTTTACACCCTTGTAAAGTAGGTGGATACTACCATGGCTTTCCTAGATAACAGCACCAAAAATATAGTTACAGTTCAGGGTATAAGTAGCAATAATTGCAGTCATAAAAAATCAACCCTATTTTGGCAAGGGTTTTTGTTACAACGAAGCATTTAACTATTAACTGTACTGATCACTTGAGGTATTTTGCTGGTTACAAAATTAAAACAATAGGTAAATCTTTATTCAAGGCTATATGTTTTTCTCAAGGAGAAAAAAGGACCCAAACTGTTACTAGAAACTTCACTTACATTATTAGGCTCAAGACATGTTTCCACTTCCTTTTTGTATTTTCAGATATTGCTGCTATAATTCAGATAGTAACTCAATTATGTCTTAGTAAAACCCTCAGGATCTGTCCTCCCTAAAGATGACTGGATTTGTTTGTGGAAAAACAGTGTCACCCAACAGCTAAACAAGACTTTGAGGTTTTCAGAGCATGTTCCTTATCAAAATAGTTTCCAGGATTATACTTATTTGATAGGTGAGAGCAGCACTACAGATTAGACCTCTCAATCAGCTGCCAGACAAAGGGAAATCCACATAAACCCCAGCTGAGGGGATACAAACACCAGAACAGCCAGTGTCAGTGCAGTGCAGCAAACAATCTGGGCACTGACAGTCTTACAGACATCTGCTTTTCCCCTGGCACGTAACATATCAGCTGCTCTCAGATCTAAGAAGATGTACGACTCCTATCCACTTCTTCCAGTGGAAAAAGAACTAGAGTCATGAAGATTTCTCGTCATTATTCCAGGCATGTTCAGAAGTTAAAGAGACCATGGCCCAAATTCTGTCATTTATATGTGTATCCATCTCAGCATGAACATTGTACCTGGTTTTGACAGCAAAAATAGTTTATTTACATGAACTTTAGGAAATGACTCATTATCAGACAAATTTTGCTGTGAGTGTACAGTGCTAACAGATGATAATTGTTTGCAAATTGTTTATAAATAGTCAGAAAGTAAGCTTAAAATATTTCACTGCTTTGCAAGGAACTTCCTATAGGTACACCATAATACTGTGAAGAGATTAATCTAAATTATATGGTAGATGACTCCTTTCAGATTCAGAATGGGGTAGAGGGGGAGCAAAGGCCTTGTTGACTGGCCACAAATGGAAATGCCACATAAGGCAAATGAATGAAGGGAACAGCTCTGCTCCATTTCTAAAATAGAGGCTGCAGGCTCAAACAGAGCAAAGAATGGAATCAAAATCTGGGTAATCTCAGTATCTGAAAATGTGTGAAGGGATTTGGAGTTGAAAGAAGCTGCACATAGAGCTGAAAGAACTTTGTTAGCTGCTACTACTGTACGTTCAGCAATGAGGGGCTGGGGCAGAATTCACTGCAATTTATTATTAGAAGGAAATTAAATTTTGAGAATCATTGGGATCTATTCAATGTAAAGTGCAATCCAAAGTATTCTGGGATATTTATACCATAGAAGTTTTTCAAAATATTTCTCATTTCCTAGTTACTAGAACTAATATTAGCTGCAAGTGAATATCAAATGTAATTCTTATTCAAGTATTTTTTTCTTAAAACAATATCCCAAATTCAATCTGCCCTATAAATGGTTCTGTTAAAGGCAGTTGTTTCAAATACCAGCATACCAAACCACATTTCTACTGCAGAGGAGACAGAAAAGGAGTATGAGGAAAGAATTTATAAGCTCCAAATATAGATTGGATATCCCCTCCCTCGTTCTTCCATTGTATGCCATTCATCTAAATATCTCCTTTTTAATTCAGTACTCAGTATCCTCCCCACAAGTATTTTTATACAAATTGAAAATAAAAGTGCTTAGGATTGCATTTGTCTATCCAGATTCAGACAGAATTTAAAAGCTAGCACTACTCAGTTCATGTTGTATGAGCCAGATTTTACAGCAGTTACAGAAGGAATGCAATTGGACTATAGGGAGAAACTGGAAATTATCTATCAGAGGTACAAATAGTGCCAGATTTTACAGCTCTATCACCTGTGTCTCTCCACTACTAGTCTGTCTGTCAGGTGTGTTGGAGAAGAATGGTGTGTATTAGAGCAAGAAAGGTTTTTCTAGGAATATCACATGACCACTGCAATTTATAACAGCGCAGGAACTGATCTAGGTCAGTGAATCCACCACCTCTGAAAACTGCGTATCCATAAGGAGACCTACAACAGGATCCTGTGGAGTGCCTTGTTTCTTTGACTTAATGGAATAACAGCGCAGGGACTAAAAGAGAAACTTCTCAGACAACCTGTTAAATCTTGTCTATAGGGATATTATAGGGTAGAAGAACTTTCCTAATAAAGGAAGAGGTAAAACTAAAAAGGAATGAAATCTTGCATGTGGGAAAATGAGACTAAAAAAACACAGTGATTTTTTTATTTCCTTTTTTAATTATCCTATATGTTGCAGTAATGAGAAAGAGTCAGTCCATTACAGATCCTTGACATTGAGAGGCACTAAAAATGCTTCATCTGGACTTCTTTTCAGTAAACCTTTGGCTTTCACATCGTTGCCTTACATCTGTGATTTCCAAATCATTATACTATTGCCAAGCTATTGTACACATTTCAGGATGCCAGCCAAACTCTAATAATGGCATCATTAAGAGAGTGATATTGCAATGGTAAGTGCTGTATTACTTTGCTCATTTTGGCAATCAGTGATGTCAGTAATATCCTGTTCCTTAGGAGGCCTAATTAAATTCTTTCATTGAAATAATCAACATTCGCGTTCCCAACCACTTTGCAACTACAGTAATTCTTTGTCTGCCAGCTGTGAGAATTTCCTATCCTACCCTCTCACATCAGCAAACCAAAGGGAAAACGTTCATTTCACACTTCTAAAATATATTCATGATTGAGGTAGGTAACAGACATATTTTATTTGTGATACTAAAGCTTAAGCCACAAACTAAACTTGGAATAGACTCAAGTAAAAAAAATAATTTATCAAATTCAGTCTTAACAAAGTGTTTTCAGAAAACAGTATCTTTTAATTAGTAGATGAAACAGCTAATCCACTCATTGATGCAGGGAGAACACGATCAGTCTTCATATGGATCTAAAGAAACCAAAACACGCAAACAGTAGAATTTAATTGTATCAAAAGTCACTTGCAGAAGGTTTACATGTGAGTAGGACTCTGGATCATGAATCCTAAAATATGAAAGTAGCCCTAAACCATGCCAGAAAAATATATTAAAAACAAAGACACAGACTATCTGAAAAATAAACTAGAGAGAAATGTTCTGCTGTGCACTTTTGACCCTCTTTCTACCAGTGTTATACTGCATAATAGCTTGAATCTAGAGCTAATAATTATTTCTTCCATCATGCAGAGTCTCATGTCTGAACTTTAGTCTGAATCCACTCCCAAGGAGAGCCCTTAGCTCACTGTAGATAACCAGAGAAATTTTCTTTCCAAGCAGAATGTAAGATGCCAAAAAAATTCTATGTAGGAAATGTGAAAGAGGAACATCAGCATCCTTATCTGCCTGGGATCCACAGCCTAGAATTCTTTTCTGAAATAGAAGGACCTATTCAAAAGAACCTTTTAAAGAAAGACTCGTGCTTTTCTTTGCACACAGCTGAGAGAGGATGGATATAAGCCTCCTTCTTCAAAGCCCCACACAGGAAAGGTTCAAATCCCCACCTCCTCCATTTCACAGGAGGATAATCGAAGCCACCTTGCAGCCCATCAACTAATGTTTCGGTATTGAGGAGAAAAGAATGCAGGATTCTACGTGCAGAAAAGCCCCAGAATCATAAAAAATTTTAAATTGTAGAGGTCGTCTGGAGGTAGTGTAGTGCAACCTCCTGTTCAAAATAACCTAATGTAATTTCTGAAAAACTTGATCTAACTTCATAGTCACTCAGAGCTCTGCCCAGACAAGTTTTGAAGATGTCCAGGGGTGGAGATTCCACAGCCTATTACACTGCCTGATCATCCACAGTGAGCAGACTTTTCTTTCTTTAAGTACAGTTTTGTGGCAGTGTGTCTTGTCTTTTCATGGACCTTTGAGAAGAGTCTAATTTTATTTTGTCTATAACTGTCCATTAGGTACTGGAAGACTCAATTTGAAGAGCTTACGTCTATGTGTCTCATTTAGAAGAGTATCCAAATGCTCAGCTCAACATTATTTTGTATGCACAGGTGAAGGAGAAATGCACAACTCAATGCAGGAATGGTCAAAATTTTTCCATTCACCATAAAGGATAATTTTTTTTAAAGTTTTTACTTTCCTCTTTGATTCACAAAGTAATAACAACTTCTTTCTTGCTTTTTGTAGGGTTACTTATTGATTGGAAAGCATTTCATAAAGCGCTAATTGGAGAATGCCATATTTGTAATTGGAGCAGTCTGTGTTGAATTTGCTGACAACATGATAAATCGATGTGCCAAAGCTGGGAAACTTGGAGTAATATTGCTGGCATGCAGAACAAGTAATAAAAATTTTAAATTTGGTTTTCACATTTTAGAGTATCTAAAATTACTACTCCATGGGAATCATTAGCAAAAAATTCATGAAGCAAGTAAAACCATTCAACTTTTTGCATATTTGTGGAATGGCTGTGTAGCATTCAGCTACTGTTAGCAGCTCTAAATCCTGCAGATTGCGTGCTTTAGAGTAGGCTACGAAATTGAAAGATGGAAACGACTTCAGCAATTTCTTCAAACTCAGAAACATGGTTCAGTATCAGGAACCATTTTTTTTCCTGGTTATTCCCTATTATCTGAGAAATTCTCTGTGTATAAACATTTGACTGAAAAATGGTTTAGTAATTAAGCCTCAAATAAAATCTTAATGGCTATATGTCATGTTTTCATAAGGTGATAGTGAAATTTCTAAAAATTCTTCTTGGATCCACTGTGTTCAACACATTAGGTCTTTGTGACAGATTGCATGATGGTACATGCTACATCTGAAATTAAAGGCTTCCTCTCTAGTCAAACCCGTCCTAGTTTAATTAAAGGTATGATTTCAACTCCACAAGACCAGAAATGTGATAACTTTGTCTTCTCTAATTTAATTCACACTTCATTGGCATTTTTTAGGTAATTTTCATTTCAGGTTAAATCAACATACGTCAAGATTGCACTGAGTGCACCTCATGGATGGGCTATCTCAAATCCTTTTTAACCAATATGAAACTATACGGGTAAAACCTCAGTGTGTTACACACTAATGGGGCTGGTAGCTGGAGCAAAAAAAAAGGCACTATCTGGCTCTTAAATTACATAGCCAACTGTGAAAGTCTGTGTGTCTAAAAAAGGGACTGTAGAGAAGGTAGCAAAAAAACAGAGCAGCATTGCCTAAATAGCATAACAAAGATTTCCAATTTGTACCATCTGAACCTTATTTTCACAGTTCCTTGAACATACTCCCACTGTTCTATTTTTCATTCCACAGGCTGTGTCAAATATTAAACATATTAGTCCACCTACTCTTGGTATTGCACAGTTTTCATAGCCGAAGTGCTTAATTAAGCTTTGATTTGCAGTTTCTAATTAGTAGCAGAAGCAACAAGCTGTAGTAACAAGCTGTAGTAGAGAACTACCAGATTTAAGGAGGAGAGAGGCATAATAATTTAAATTACTCATACATATTGTTGGATCCTAGAAACATAATCATTTAGGGGAAAAGATATGAACATATTCTAGGCAAATCACCAAAAAATCCCAAAAAGATTATAATGGAACTGAAGTTTTAAAAATGAAGCTGAAAAATTCTTGTTTAAAATCCAGGTTTGGAAATCATTTTTTAAATCTGTATTGCAAAAAACTGAGAAAACAAGCATAATTTCTTCAAGTGTGTTTTTCTATCTCATAACAGATATAGCAGATGCAAAAGGAGGGCTGGGATGAGCAGATAAATTATTACATTAGATACTGACAGTCTCTGGTATTAACTAAATAGAAGATCTTTTGAGACATTACAACTGTGTGCACATTGTCATTATAAAAATTTCTTCAACTTCCATACCAGATGATCAAGGAGTCCTGGATCTGGCCTGAGATCATCTCAAACACTGAGGAATGGGGATAGGGATAATTTTGCCTTGTTCTAGTCTTCAGTTACTGGAGCAGGATCAAATCCTCACTTACAAAGATTTTTGTTTGTTGTAATATATTTTTGTTACTGCTACTTATTCCAATAGTCTTGTTCAGTTCCTCCTTGAACTGCTAAATCCATTGATTTAAGGAGTCAACACTGCCAGTGCAAGTTCTTTTTGCTCTGTATCATAAGAAAAGATAAAAGAGAATCTGAACTACAAAACTCTTCAGCTATTGAGCTCACTTTTATTTGCAGCTTTTCCAAAGAAAAATAGCCAGATTTTAAACTGCTTTTGGGTTAAAGCGTTTCTCTCTCTACCACTTCTTATCACTTCTCTCTGGCCTCTCCATAGGCCTTCAATATCTTCTATGAGACTGAGTAAGAATCACAATTTCATTGCTGAGATCAGATTGTTGATTTATTGGTATAGCAGCATTATAATGTATTCCTTACTATTCCCCATCCAATACTTTATTACCAGCACATCTTGGTTTGATTTTGTACAACTGCTGCTCATTAAACCAGACTCTTCATCCAGCTATACTCCAAAAGAGACAGGCCTATTTCCTGAGTTATTGCAGGTAATTTGGAATCCTGTATGGCAACTCAAAAGTTTATATAACAGTTCTGGAGACATTTAAAGATATCTTTTCTCTGCTCTAGAACTACAGGAAATAAATATTGCTTTCAGATGTCCTACAGGCCATAAATATCAAACCAAACGTGCCATCCAGAAAACAATTCAAAGCATAAAGAGAATATAAGAGATGAATTCACTGGAACTGAAGAGCTCTGACCTATCCACTAGGACGAAAAGGTATATGCACTTTTCCTTTCAAAGAATTTAGATCATGCAGAGATGAAGCCATATTGGGAAAAAACCAAACATCAGTTTTATTTCAGGTCTTGATGTGTAGAAGAAAGTTTACCTAGACTGCAGAAGCTGGAAAGGTAGACAGCTGGAACTTGATGCACCACAGACACCAAACTGTCATCTCATTTCAGCCAACATTAGCAATGGAATCAGATTTCATGGTAGTGTGTCGGATATTCTGACATGATCCATGGCTCTGTGAGCTGAGAACTTTCTATAGTTTTGAGCCTCCAAGTCAGAAGTGATTCAGAAAAACTTGAAGAGATCAAAAAGCTGCCAAAATCACCTGTGTTTGAGAGTTTGTGGAGGTGAGAGAGGAGGAAGCTGATGGCAATCTGACTGCAATGTAGGTGGGAAGTAGATGAGTACTTCCAACAACCTGCAAGCAAACTGTTCCTGGTGGTGCCAAACAGTGTAACAAGAAACAGTGGCTGCAAACCACAGTGTGGGAAATTCAGACTGGGCACAAGGAAAGATTTTCACTGGAAGGCTGAAACCCTGGGGAACGGTGCCTGTACACCTTGTGAAACATCTGTTCTTGGAGGCTTGGAAGATTCTGCTCAACAAAGCTGATCTGATTGAGAGATGTCCCTGTGCACAGCAGGGCTTGAACAGTATCTTTAAAAGTCCCTTCCAACCCAAACCGTCCTGTGTTTCTATGGATCCAAATATGTTTTTTCCTCATTCAGAAAAAAAGTCCTAAATTTACTCTTTCCTGTCCTTACCCATTTAGAAATGCCTCTTTCTTACAGAGTCCAAATCGAAGCCAATAACCTTTGTAATGCAATAAATGGAATTGAAATTTCTTCCCACTGTCCTCTACAGTACTGCACAATTCCTGCAGTCATAACACATACAAGTTAACGTTGCCTTATTGGCTCAGACACCAGCGATGGCATTAATGTAGCAAGGGAAGAGCTCAGACACACTTTGCAGCCACCTCTGGGAAGATGTAACTATATTCTTAACAGTACCTAACACAACTAGGTTAAAGTAGACAAGATTTGCCTACAGTAAGCTGGAAATAATTCCTTTCAGTAAGTTTGAAATAGATGCACTCACTGTTAAATGAAGTAAAGTGACAGCAAAAATTAGTTCCCACTTCAGACGTGAATGCAGCTGCCTGGGCAGTACATTTCTCACAACATTCTCTGGTTAGAATTAACCGCCTTTAGATTCTGTCAAAGGTGGCTCGAGTGTAGTCCCAAAGCTTTTCGTCCTTCACCTACTTCCATGCATTTGGCATCACATTATGTTAATGCCTCTTACAACCAAGCTGATTTCTGAACTATTTGCAAACAGAAAGATTGGCCCATTTGCCCCCAAGGACACCATGCTCCTCAGAGGAAGAAGCACATAATGTGGATGTCGCCGTGCTCTCATGCAGTTTACTGTCTGAATGCAGTCAGGAGGCTGGTTTCAATCTGTGCTACGCTGAGAAATCCTTAAGAAAACACGGGCTTTCTCACTATTGTGAACACATTTCTGTCATTATTTTTTAATTTTATTGCTCTTACTAATTCCAGTAAGTACATTTGGGACTCACAGTGTGGGGGAAGATGATGTGCTATTAGAAAAACGAGTGGTGCCGTGCTATATTAGTGCACCTGAAAGAAGTAATACTAATATGCAGAGCAATCAGAGACAGACTGTGCCAGTAATGAGCTTCAACTGAAGGCTTTGCGGGTTACTCAGCAACTGAATTACTGAGAATTCTCTGCCCAGAATAATGACCCAATTCCTTATAATATCATTATATGGATGTTAGGCTCTCCCTTTGCTGTCTCAGGCAAGATGCTACAAAAAGAGAAATAAATAAAAGATTATGTAACCAGGTAACCATGTAATACTGTATTGCCATTGCTAACAGACCACATGCTTCGTGCAGAATTACAAGGCTTCAGGACTCAGGCTTGTCAGGCTTGCTCTGTCTGAGCTTTTCTTGACCTGCCTGTGTTTTGTTTTACTTAGTTTAGATGTGACATCAATATCTTGTGATCACCGCAAGTCCATATGGCTAATTTATTTTACTTTTGTTTGTCTTTGTAGAGAGCAACTTTATATCCTTTCATTTACAAATCAATAACAAGCAGTTTTCCTATGGAAAATGGGATATTTACAACTCTAACATGATAATGTAGTGCAGAGAAAAACAGACCTGTTACAACAAAAGTCCTTGAGCGGTGAAGACAGGATGCAGTGAAGAGGGCCGCAAGCACAGGATGCTGAAGGTGAGGGCACAGGCTGGCACTGGAGCTTCTTTTGACTGCAAAAAACTTACCCACAGTCAGTTAAAGACATGTTGACCTGAAGCAGGACAGAACTCATTTTAGGGGGTAACAAAAAGCAATATCCAATATAAGGAAACTCACCATATATATTAGGTGTAATGGAGAACTGCAGACCAATGAAGACAAATGAGAGGCACAAAAGCATGTTAGAAAATGTACAAAAATCATCCCTGAACAATCCTAGAACAAACGAGAAGAAACTATCTACACAAAAATAGATTCCTCATGGCAAAATACTCAAGATGATGACAGTTCACAGCAATGCCCCACCAATAGCATCAGCATGAAACCATCAAGATCAGCAGCCAGAGCATCACTAGAGACATGAGGCTAACACATGAAATGGGGTAGGAACTAGGAGCTGTAAATGTAACAAGTTTACCTGTGTCATTGCTATTACTTCCTTTTTCTATTAGAACTACACATAGAATTTCTTGAATTAGACAAATTTTCAGACGTGATAACAATAAATTCTTAACTATATATGAAGGAGATGTTTCTGCTGTGCCTGTAAACAATTTGAGTGTAGCAATGAGCAGAAAAGAACACTTGTCTATGTGTTAAGAAGGAAAAAAAGCCACCTTTCTGGAGTAGGAGTACTCTAATTTCCATCACTAGTAGAATATACACAAATTACCTCAACCAGCTAATTTAATCACAAACAAAGATGATATTAATACTCTCGATTAAGATGAGCTATGATATCAGCACTTAAAATGCAGTATGATACAGACAGAAGGCAGGTCAGAAAGTTCTGTTTTCATTTTGATAGAACACAACAACCTGGAAGGATTCGGTGATATCAAAGCATATTACATTTAAGTCTGGCTACTAAAATAATTGCATTTTGTACATAATTAACCTCTAATATTCATTGCCATGATAGATTGTAGGATCACTTAACAGGATTCTAAGAAAGCGATGGAGGTTTAAAGCAATAAGCACGTCTCAGGAAGGATAAAATGGACTGAAAACAGAGATTGTATTCCTTCTGCCAGATAGCAGACTCTCATCTGAAACGAAATGGCACAGAGCCACTGACTTTCATCAGGGGGTGATCTGTTACAGGCGTAGCAACCCACATGCTTCAGGGCACAAAACAATCCCTAGTGGAGGTTAAGGAGAATCCCCATTTCTGTTATTCTCTACTATTACTTATTTGCTTGCCTGTTCCTCACTGTTCAAGACACTACTCTAAACTATAGAGACAACTCATCTGATTCCACAGAGCAATGAATAAACACCCAAACACTATCCTGAAGACCTAGAAAAAATCCTGTGTTTTTGGTTGTTAAAACCAATGTTGATCAGTGACACCTGGTGCATATGTCCTTGCACTACAAAAGCTCCATCATATAGGAGCAGTCATTCCTCTCCTCAAATTTGGGTTACCACATAACTTATTGTCCTTTTCCTAATGAAAAACTGCCTCAGGAAAAATAACAATTTAGCACGTAACCATTGACAGAAAAAGGCATTTAAAGAAAGTGCTGGAAAGAGAGAAATTTATAAAACCTTTACTTGAGCCATAAATAATACAGCCTACATTTTCTGTAGTTTTATGTAACTGTTTGATGAATTTAGGATTACCTTACTAAGAAAATAAATTCCTTCATGTGATTATTATTACACAGTTACCTAGATGTCCTAAATTGTTTTAGGGTTCATTCAAGCTACACCTGATAGCAAGGAGAGGAACACACAGAGGTAAGTAGCCATTCTGATACCAGTTAGAAGAATCAGTATGTATGTAAGAAAGGTATATGTGACAGAAATAAGATTTTTATATAAATCTACTAATGCATGGAGCTCAGGCTGTCAGAGTCAGTGAGAAAAAATTATCCATATCTTATAATTAAACCAGATCTACTGTATATAAATTGTGGTCAAAAGTACAGTGCAATATCTGTTCTTAGATATATATCAATGTTTTCTGGTAAAATGTTGGATATTAACCTAGCAGAAGGTGCCCTTTAGATAGGGAGACAAGAATTTCTTTTTCATAACATTTCTCTGGGCCAAATATGCTTCAACTTTCAGAAGTCAGCTCCCCGTTTTTCCAGATATAGATTTTCCACTTATGATATTTCTATGCCAGAAATTTGGGTCCAGAGATAATCCAATGCTACTTCTAGAATAAAGGAAATGGAGATGTCACGTTTCTGAGGATGGATTTAACAGTTCTGAGAAACAGAAAGCATGCTTCCACTAATTGCTACTCAATTTCATAACAAGAAAAATTAACAGACCACACTCAGAGCCCTAGGAAAACATAGCAGTTTGTCATGATGCTCTTTCAATAACAGGTGAACATTTTTGCCTTTAAGTTGCCAACTCCTCTTTGCTGACTGGAAAGCAAAGCTTTCTGTAACCTCTTGGTCTAATTTGATCACAGCTCAAAGACAGGCACTTAACCAAGCACTTGGTGACCTAAAATGCTGTTTGCATACTCAGGAGAGCAGCTCAGGAAAACTTTCTGAACTTGTTTAGACATTGAAAACTCCTTGGGAATCTAGTTTCAGGCTTTTACAGAACATCAATGGGAGAAAATAATGGTCTTTGAACAAGGTAAGAGTAAGACTGCTCGTCTGTCATTTTGCAAGAGTCTACTTGTTCAAGCACTTTTGCAGCCAGGTGGAGATGGCATTACTGGGATTCCCCTGAAGCTCATGTTGGTCCTCTCGCAGCTATCACAGCTGCTTCCTCTGCTGCCTCCCTGCACTTTCCGCTGCTCACTCAGATCTTCTATTTATAACAGGACAAGGCATATGATTTGTATTGAGTATTAAGATAAGCCAGTTTTGTGCCCAAATAACATTAATAACCACACAATTCTGACTTAAAGCCATCATCTTCTATTTATTCACAACCTTATACCTGCACAGGGCTACTGAATTCATCTCCAGCTGTTGACAGAACTGGCAACAAAGTCAATTAAGGTGCTCTACACAGAAAAGAAGGCAGAATCTGATGCTTAGTTTTCCAAGCTTCATTTCTAGAACTCTGCCTTCCCTCCACAAGGAGCAATTTGAGAAAGTGGTTTCTCTGTAGGGAGTCTTCAATAGCCTTGTCAGGAAGCAAAAACAAAACAAACAAATGAAACAAACAATACAATGAGAAATAATGGCTAATAAACAGGGAAGTGCAGCAATCTAACCCTATTATAATTTTCTATTTTTATACCCTTGGGACAAAATCCAGAAGTGATGTGAATCATTCAAAATTGAAATTGGTCCTAATTCTTGCTGTCTAAATCTCTCTCTCAGTGAATGAGAGAGTCAACTGGGAGGGTTGGGGGAATCTATCTAGCTGAATATTCACCTCCCAGTTCTTATTTTTATATAGGTGGGTGTCCTACATGCAGATTCCAAAACATTTTTTAAAAAATTCTATATGTGCACATATATATATATATATGTATATACACACATTCACACAGACACACAATACAATGCGTTAGTTTTAAAAGCCAGATTATTGTTTTACTGTCCGTAGCCACTGGAATACCTAATAGATACAATCTGTGTACAGTCAAGGAAGAACCAAGTGATGCTGAGCAGTTAGCACAGCAGCAGTGGCATTTATTTTTGCAATGCACACAGGTTTTACTGAGAAAAGCAGCAGAATTAACATGTTCCTCACACTTTGCCTGGCCTACTCTTAAATTATTTGCCCATTGTGGGGTCAGCTGTTGTAATATAATCAGATTTAGGCTTTGCTCATAGGATTGTCTAGAAGGTAAAAAATGTGACGTTCCTTGCATTTGCCCTAACCAACAAGATGAACAGTTTTATATCTTCTGTTTCCATAATTGTGAACAATCAACTCACTTCAGCAGACACATGGAGAAATACCACAGAGAGCAACAGATGTGTACCACCACCAGTTTTTGGGTGTGCATGTCCGCACCAGTTCTGGGGTCAGATTCTTGCCAGTGCAGTTCTGCTTGTATGCCCTTATGGCTTTGGCTTCCTTTTGTTATTTTATTCTTGTCACATACTGGGCAATACTTGGTATAATAGTTTTTGTTATTATTTTGATTTATTTTATAATGCTTTTTTCTACTTCCTTAAAAAAAAATATAAAAAATTACGCAATAAGAATATTGTGTTCTTCTTCATTGTACCTCTAATGGCTGTTGGCAATTCTTTGTTTGATGAAGGCCTGGCAAGCATTAGGTAAGTTTGGCCCCAGTAGTGAATAAAATGTTTCACTTTTTCTTCCTGAGTGGGGTCTATCCTGGAAAGAAAAATAGAGCTGTGTCTAGGGACTGCTGAAAGAAGGATGAAGATCCCTTTTGTACTTTTTGATTTCTGCTTTGTTATGAATCTTTCCCATTTCATGTGGCTAGTAGGTGGGTTTGGTGCTCTGAACAGTAACTACAATCCTCTCCAAACTGGACAACCTCTTAAACTTTTGTCATGACACAGTGTCATTGGATTACTTTTGGCTTTGGAGGAAAGTAGGCCATGATTAGATGATGCTCTTGCAAATAGAGCTAGACTTAACAAAAGTTAGATGATGGATAATAGGGGCAAACCATGAGGATTTCTTCCTGTAGGAATAACAAATATGAGAGTATCTCATCTAGAAATCAATCTGCATAAAAGTATCACTCTTACTTTACCCTTACTTACTGTACAATGACAGTTCCTATACTCTGACAATGTTCTCAGATTACTGTAACAGTATTGGAAATATTTACACTGGTCAAAAAATTGTTAGATGTTAATATATCTGTAATGGCCTTTGACACAAAATGTGTTGTCTGTTAGCAGAACACAGCACATTCTTAATGAAACTAACTGCTCAAGGGGGAGGTGATAGCTGGGCCCAGATTTCTCATATTCTGGTGGGGGGTTTTAAAGGGCAAGGAGTCCTGGTTTTGGTAATTCTGGTAACCAGTTATAAGTCTATCCTTACATATATTTTAATAGTCAGAATCAGCCTCATTGAATTATTAGTGAATTCTTTTGCTGAATTGACTCAGGATTGGAAGAACTTGTTTTAACTATCTCTTTAAATACTTCCAACAATTATGCATCCTTTCCTTGACTGTTGTGTGGATGTTCTTTTACTCTCTCATACTTACAATCAGGGAAAAGAGACATTGGTCACTGCTAAGGAGACCAGTGTGACAGGCAAATAGGTCTTACTCTTTAGTGCTCTTTTCTAATCTCAAATAAGAAATTGCATAGCCAGGTCAGCTATTGAATAGCATGCATTCATTCAATGACTTCTAATTGCTTTTCTAAGTATCATTTAAAGCATTCAGTCATAATAATTTCATAAAATTCTCATCAGTTATACCACAGTCACTCCTGCTTTAAAATTAACCTAAAACATGTGGGAGGGAAACAGGTCAAATTATTTTCTCATAATTTTGCTGTTTAAGAGTTTTGTTTCAAATTTCAGCCGGCAAAGAAGCCTGAACCCAAAAGTTCCTACTCATAGCTTTATTGAACCCAAGGAACCCAAGTTATCACTTCAATAACTTCCTCTCACAAACACAATGACTTAATTGGCTTTATCTCAAATTTGTAATCTGATATAGGATTCTCCTGTTAGCTTCACTTCAGTCTTTCTATACATGAGTGGTTCTCTTAAGCTTTTTGCTTGTTTAATTGGTAGTGAGGAACACTTCTTAGATGTGAAGGGTAAGAGGTATAAATTGGCCATCAAGGCAAATTTTTCAGACCAATGTAAAATCATATATTGGTAGCAAAATGGCTTTAAATTGAAAAAGGACAGATTAGATATGAGGAAGAAATTCTTTACTGGAGGGGCGGTAAAACAGTGGAACAAGTTGTCCAGAGAAGCTGTGGATGTCCCATCCTTGGAAGTGTTCAAGGCCAGGTTGAATGTGGCTTTGAGAAACCTGGTCTCGTGGAAGATGTTTCTGCACATGGCAGGGGGTTTGGAACTAGTTAACCTTTAGGTCCTTTTCAAACAAACTATTGCATAAATCCATATTCAGGATTTTACATAAAATTGTCTTAAATTTTGATATTGTTTAACATCCTGACTCCTACTTACCTTAGAAAGATTTTCAGAAGAAATATGTTACTTATACTGAGGCACCATACATCATGGGATTTATTCAAGGTCTGTACACAACAGTGGTATGGGACTTGTTACACCTTAACATGAAACATTAAAATAACTCTACAGTTTTTAGGGACTGTTATACAAATGAAAGAACTCCAATGACAGATCAAAGAAAACCAACGCTGTAATCCCTCCTGCAAAACCTCACCCACAAGCCAGGGTGCAAGGGAGGCCACTTTAGTCTCTAACCCTCTGTTAATTAGAGTTTACCAAAATTAGGCTCTATCTATCTATCTATCTATCTATCTATCTATCTATCTATCTATCTATCTATCTCTCTCTGCTGTTATTTCCTTTTTCCTACCTGTCTCTTTCTGTATGCTTAAGACAAGCTATTTACCCAGCTTCAGTGTGGCTTACATTTCTTGTGTTCGAGAAATACTAATTCCCTTTCCAAAGAATTGAAAAGTCAGAGAGAAAGTGATACCGTGTCCTACAGGCCTAATATGAGGCCTCTATGATTTCAAGTACTTAAACCAAGGTCCTCTCTAAAATGGAAAACTAAATCCTTCCTGTCCAGTCCAGCTCATAAATTAAAAGATCTTTCTGATTTTATGGTCCTAATTAAGAAACCTGTAACTGAAAAACTCTTTTTTTTTCCCTAATAATGTTTCTGCTGCCTATCATTGGTTGTTTTTTGGATAAAGGTTGAATTATGTCTTCATTTGAAGGAGCTGCCACTTCCACTCAAACACTTATCAACATCCTTAAATGAAGTTATTTCTCATTTGAATTAGGAGAACTGGAATCATTTGGTGACAAGTATAAGCAAACATAGGGTGGGGGTGTCCCTGTTAATTCACCCACAAATATCATTGACTTTCTATTTAACCTCGCACCCTTTCAGCTTCCTGGGGTGGTATGAGCTAAGGAAAACAGGAACCGTTACCTTTTCACCTTATACTTATTATTGTTAATAATAATAATACCTTGTTATTGCATATAAAACTGCCAATCGGAATGTACACTGGAATAACACTCATTCCATTAAAATAATACACGCATGTCCTGGTTTTGGCTGGGACATATAATCAGAACCTTGAGAATACATATTTTATTTTTTCTTAAATCACTGGGATGTTAGCTATTGTTATCTTTGTCAATGGAGTTGAATTTTATGGTCATTTTCCACTTGTTTTCAATCCAAATGTATCTTATTAATATGTGGGAATGCTAAGCCTTTTGTCAGATTTTGGCGTTTTCATCACGTTACACAGGCACACACCTATTATGAACTTTCATAACCAGCCAGCCTGTGAAAGTAACTTTTTGTCAAAAAAGCTTGATTCTTAATAAACCTGCCTTAACACTTCAAGAATTCAAAGACAGAGAGTATAGAGAGATCAGCTTGGTGCAAGGATTTTGTCTTTAATTCAGTGTGAGAAGCAGCCTGCGGTTTTAATGAATAACCACAAATGACTGCTACACTAGCAGATATTGATTTCAGCAGGGTCTACTTGTCTACTAGGCTACATTTAATATCTGTTAAAGGGATTTGCCTGCTGACTGACTTCAGCAAAAGCATTACATTAGGACTTCAGCCAAACTTGTTGGTATTAGTAATTCTCCTTGAAAATATCTTTCAAGCAGCATTGCAAAAAGCCAAAAGCAAGGCAAAGGTTGATTTGGCAAAATTAGAATGAATAACAGTAGACTACAGAAGAGGGGGAAAAAGCCTCAACAGTTAATTCCAATAGTTTTCTACACTGCACATAATAAGCTGAGGTAAGAGATCTCCTAATAGAAAGCATCCTGCCCTGACAGTGCTGCAAATGCACTCTGTACTCCCAAGTTGTCACTTGTTATGACTGTATGAGTGTAGCTGCACAGTCTCCCCTCCAGATAACAGGATAACAGATAACAGAGATCACAGCTGCCTTGTCCTGTAAGAAGCAAAGAACATGGATTCACAGCACAGCACAACACATGTCCTTGCTTTCCTCTATTTAACTCAAATGAACAACTCTCGTTTACACCAGTTTTTGTTCAATCTTCTATTGTATTTGAAGTATGAATCCAATCTTAATCTGCATTTTTTTCCTGACTTTGGTGGTTTTCCTTCACCCTTACTTTAAGTGTTTCCTCTGCTCTGGCTACTGAGAAGGTGCATTACATGTTCACATGTCTAAATCTAAAACTGAAGGTTTTGTAAGAATCAAACGGAGGATATTTTATTTTTGTGATGTATTTAATTTCTTTTCTGCCTTTTGATGCAGTCAAAACCATCCAACTCCTATAATGTAGAAGCTGGCACCAACTTTTCAACTGAGGCTTTCCTGCACCTAGGACTGGATTTCTCCACCTTCAGAGTCTGATTCCCAGAATATCTTACCATCTGCCACAAAAAGACTATCACAGTGAATTTCCCTGTTTCCATCTTAGAAAAAGGACAGTGAAAAAGAAAAAATTCCTACGATCTGCATGAGATAGCCCAGTACCTTACAATGAAAGAATAAAAGAGTTATTGAAATATGAGAAACCATGTTGAATACCACTTTTCCTAGTTTGGTAGAAGATGAAGGATACAGGGCTTCCAAAGTTGAGGGAACTAACTCAATCATAATTTTTATGTTTTAGGTGAGAAAGACATCACAACTCAACTCTCCCTTTCAGTTTCTTTTGCAAGAAAGATTCGACGACAACCCAGGGCTGTGAGCTTTAGTGATGATTATAATAGGATTTGCTTATTTTGAGGTTTTTATCTGTTTGCTTTACATTTTGTCCACTCATTATATCTCTCTTCCCTAAAGGAGCATCCAGGTGAGAGGAATTTTTGCGGACCAGGGCTCAGGCACTTTATCAATTCTTATCTCCTCAAGGCTACCAGGCAGGCCAGATAGGAGAGTCACATCAAGGACTGTGTGCAACAGGGTGCAGACAGCCCCAGGGAAGATGCAGAAACCGAAGGCTACAATGTGTAGTTTGCTGCCACTCAGAAACCTACAGAGCTGTCTGGAAATGAGGACCTTCCACAAAGGTGGGTAAAAAGCCTCTTATATGATCCCAATCACTGTTCTTTCCCTGAGTTACTCTGAGTTTTCCACTTTAAACTGCTCTGTTGCTACTTTTCTTTGAATTATGTTTCTGGTAAGTCTATGGAAGCATCAACATAACACTTTTTCCCCGAAGCGTGTTTTTTCATTGCTGTGCCCTTGTGTAAAACTCATATTTTGATTTTGTTCATGCTACCACAAAGCTAATAACATTTTAACCCACTTTGCATTGTCATGAATGATGGCAAAATAGTAAGCACTGATTAAACATCCCAATAGATAGGTTTCCTAGGAAACTGAAACTGTCTGAGCTTTTTCCAAATCAAATCTAAAATATATAAATAAAAAGTAGATGGTTGCAAGACTTTTTCCTTCTCATGATGGTTTTAATGGGATGTCCTCTGAGAATTGTCTCTTACCATTGGCCAGAAATCTGGATGAATGTTCTCTCCACATTACTGTGTATTGTAATATTCTCCTGCCATTCTGTTCCAGATTAACAGACAAATGGGGAACGAAATAACACCTTTTATACAGAAATGTATATAACAAGATTTCTTTTCTATTAAATTTTAAGAGGTGAATTTCTTGGAATTTTGTCATGAAATTTTGCCAATGAGCCTGCTTTTTATTTAGAACAAATAGAACTATATATAAAAAACCCAGAGGAATACTACAGGTGAAAGGGTAAATTCCATTTGTAGGACATGCTGTTTCTGATTTTAACTTCATTTTCCTAACAACAGTTGAAGAAGTTCTTAATGAGCTTGACATAAATCCATTTCACCGAGTTAGAGCAACAAATCAGACATAAATGTTTTTTAAATTAATGTACCACAGAAGACCATTTTCTAAATTGGATTGAACCGATGATGGCCATGATATCTTTTAGTATAACAATAGTTGTCTCAGTATAACAGAAACAAACATACAGAATGGTGGGGTTCTCTTCTATTGTTTCAAATATTTTAGGGCCAGAAACTCTCATTTCTGAACTCTTCTCTAAGACAAGCACACAGAGCCTTATTGCAGCGCCAAGTTCAGCTTGAAGTTCATTGCATCCTTTAGAAAAACAACCAGCCTTGATGCTAAGTGTGCAACAGCAAAAAATTGTTCTCAACCATATAAGGGTTTCTTACCTACACTTTAAAAAATATACCTTTCCTGTACTTGGCTGACTAAATCTAAACCAGGTCTTGCTGTACTGCTGTGTTTATATACTGCTAGATTAAAAGCCAACAATTATCTTTTTCCAGAAACTTAATCCTGTTCTAACTCTCCTCAAGACATCACTAAAAGAAGTCTTGGAAAAAATTAATAACATTCATTTTTCTGGGCCTCTCAAGGCAGGTGAGACTCACCAGGTAGTGACCCTGGACCACCCCTGCTGTTCCTTCTAGGACACCTTCTAGTTTGGAGAAAGGGCTGTTCTCACGTAGGAGTGAAAGGCAGAACTGGAAATATTCTGTGTATGAGGCCAGACCCCATCTTGTACAAAGAGTAGTTCAGCGTTCTGTTTCCCTGCCAAAAAAAAAAAAAAAAAAAAAAGAGGTGGTGTGAGTTATTATTCAGTGTGCTGTGAAGTGATCACAAATGCAAGACATTTGACTCATTTTCATATGCTCTCTTCAGACTTTTTATTCTTTCTTCTTGTTCTTTTGGTTCTTGTAAATGATAAGAATGTGTTTTTTGCAGCAGACGAGGAAGAAAGCTATTTTTTCATTCATATATCACGAGTAGGAGGTAAGTGGGAAAAGGCAGATCATTTCTCAGGCACTCTAGCAGATAATCAAATAGCAAAATAAAATATTTATCTAAGTTTCAAGAGCTAATAAAAGAGGAGAACAAATAATGAATCTGCATTTTCTGCAGAATCTAAATATCAGTAAGTGTAAAGTTTCCCTAAATTTTACTGAATATTCCAGATTAATGCTTTTTCTCTTTTAAAATACAATATAAAACAAAGTTAAAGCAAATTAATCGTTAAAAAGGTTTAAAAAATAATTGCTAGTTAAAGAACTAACAAGTCTGCACAATGTAAAAGAGAGAAAGTAACTCAGTGCGACAATGAATGACAACAGAAGAAGCACTTGGATATTTAGCAGAAACAAATTAAATGCTCTTTACACATTTTTCTACAGCCTACTTCTCTGCTGAAGTACACTATCTTACAAGGTTTCTTCTGTGCAATTCTTCCTGGCACTAGGATTTTAATCCAAAACCTGCTAAATCCAGTCCTAATCTATATATGCACTGAAGATCAGGCCTTATGTGAGCAGAAAGCAGAAAAAGGCTTCCAAATTTAACACTTGCATTATAAAGGCACTTTGATCTGTAGGACAAAGACACCCAAAAGACCCAGATATGATTTGCAGTTTCTAATTACTTGCTGTAGGAGAGCAGGAGAGCTCTGCATCTCATTTTTTTTATATTTGTGTAATCTTCTCTTGAGAGCAGTTTCCAACATGAGCAACACTCCCCTATTTTCATAACATTTCAGAAATGTGCTGGCCTATTGCCCCTTCCACCTCTCTGTCCTCAGGGCACTGTTCAGCTCAAATTGTACTGCCGAGAGAGAATTTGGCCCTGAGCTCTTTGCCAACAATATATTAGCTAAGATCCACATGTTATAACTCAAGCATGGCGAGCCTCTATGCTGCAGTGCTACTGTGCCCCTGGGCTTGCAGCTAAGCACTTTGCCATCTCAAGCACTCCTTCCATTAGCTACAGAGCTCAGGGTGCTTTGGTGGATTTTTCCCTCCCTTTTCTGACGGTATGTGCCTTTGTCTTGTTGTTGTTTTCCTCTTCAGCTTCTGGCCTCCTTCAGCTATGGAAAGATACAGATTTGTTTAAGTGTAGTAAGGCTACTGCTTCCAATGAATAGCTCGCAGTGCAAAAAATATGAGAATCTCAAAGTGCTCCATTAGTGAAACTTTCTCCAGTCAGCTGCCACGTGGGTCTAATATCACCAGTGTCACTTTATATCTTTTTCCTCAGAGTCTGTGCGCTTTGAAAAGTGCCATAATTTTCTCTTACATTGGATCTTTCTTAGTTAGAAGCTGGAATCCAGGAAGAAAGCACAACAGCATGAACAAAAGTTTGGTTGCATATTCAAAGTATTTTTTACCAGGGGCTCTCTGCATGTTTTGCAAACATTAATAATTACTCATTCTGTGAGGCACACACACATTATGATCTAAATTATATAGTTGAGGAAACTGAGGTTCACCAAATATCAAGGCCTAGCATTTCCAGAGGCTGGTTACCCACTGGTCCCAACAAATCAGAATTAAAAGCATTGAGTACTTGCAAATACCGTCCTGTAAGGCTGCCCATAAAATCACTGCAGATCTGGAAACAAACCAAGAGCCCTAATTCCCAGCCCAATGTTCATTGTTCTTCCCATAATTAAAAGAAAATGACACTCTTTATGATGCTTGCCTCCATCCATTTAAGACATCTTCAGTCACTGACCACGGCCAAAATCAACTCCTGTAACAGTTGTTTTAGCATAGATTAGTCAATGCTTATCATGGACTGTAAAGTTTCTCTGTTTTCAAGAAGAAGCATCAAGAGACTGATCTCCATGATTAAAGAAAAGAGGAAAGTTAAAGCCTGTCTAGTAAAAAAAACCAAACAAAAAAAAGTTTTTCTAATCTCTCTGACCTTATTCCATGTTGGTGGTAAAACACTCTGCTTGAAGTTCTGCATCTAACAATATTTCAGGATATGGGAATTTCAAGTGTAGTTTGTTCTTTTTAAGGTTAGACAATTCTACTTTGATCTTAAGTTCTTTATGAAACAGGTAAAACTCACAGGAAAGTCCTCTCTCGCTGCCCAGCCATCAGGGTGTGATCTGCTTTAGCCTTTTCTGTGTTAAGAGGTATTCACTTGGAATAAAGCCTGGAGTTTATTTGCTATTCACAGAATGGAAGAATCCTTTGTATTTGTAACCACAAATATTGGGGCTGACATCATCCTTTTACACCACTTTCTTACTTTGTGTGTGGTGTTTTTTTTTCCCAGATTTTACATTCTGATTTTCAAGCAGAACACATTATAGATACCAAGTAAGCCCAGAGAGAAAAAAAAGAACGGTATTTGTTCTTCATGCATACTTTTGAGATCTGATGATGAAGGATTTTTTTTTTGTGATTCTTATCTGATCTGGTGGTTCCATATTTTGGATAAAAATTCCATTCCCTTTTTATCCAGCAGCAATACATCCCGAAAGAAAACATCCATCACAGAAGCACTGGGATATGTAATTTTTGCAAGTCCTGGTTCTATTCCCTGCCACTGTGCTAAATATGGAAAAAAACATGAAGTTTATCAGAATATAGTTGCTGATATGATTATAGGGGTGTATGTTGTTTGAAATCTGAAGCCTTAAGAGTATGTAATGTTTTGTTGAACATATATACTAAATACAATCTCCAACTTTCATTGTTCACTTCTGTAAAAAATTACAAACATAGCTCACAATTTCTGCTGGCAGGAAGATATGTTATTTTAACAAGAGATGTGATATAGTAAGCTTTCTCACCTGTTTTTCTTTTCTTTTTTTTTTTTTTTTTTGGAGAGCAGGGAGCTGTGATGTGGATCCAAGAAAGAAAGGATAAGGTTATGCAGAATGGAGGATTTTATTAAAAGCCAAATACTCTTCATCCATTCACTTCTCCAATCTGGTGTTTATAACTAAATGGAGTTAGAATGTTGACATTATCTCTTTGCATGTGTGAATTCAAATGAATTCTTTTGCCATGGAGAACATTAGTTTAATTTTGTTCCTCAATTTAAAGCCCAGAAATCCCTGGAGATATTTACATTATGAACTCTTCAGGCTAGATAGTATGATATCTATGTCTTGCACAGCACTGAGCACACTATCAGATTTAAGCAAATAATGAATAACAACAACAATAAATTGTACACACAATAAACCATCATTTTCCTGGCTTTAAAGTGTCCCTGGTAAAATTCCAAAGGTCTGGAATTTTTATCTGAATATGTGTCTTGAGTCAAAACTAAGCTCCCAAGCCTTCCTTTTAAACAAACCCATTTCACTGGAATGTTTCAAACCCAACTATGAAATCCAGACGTCAGGATTTAGTACCTGGATATATGTGAGTTATTTCCACGTTTTCCATGTCTCAATTCACTCAGTTGCTAAGAGAATACTGGAGCTGATGTCAGTGTTACAAAAATATTTCCTACCATATTTTTAATACGAAACAGTGTTGAACCTTGGGAATATATATTTTGTTCTTAGTTGCTTCTATTGTGAGAGTCCATAGAAAGAAAATTTTAAAAAATCAACAAGAAAAACTCCAAACCAAAATAAACCTCAACAACAAGTCTTTGGGTTTTTTCCCCCTCATTCTCTGATTCAGAGACAAGGGTGGTCTCTGGAAACTAAATACAACTAGAAAAAGAGGGGGGAAAAAGACCGAAAAAGGCAAAACTCAAAAAGACCGAAAAAGGCTGAACTTTAAATCCAGATTTTTTTTCATAAACTTTTAAATCATGGTGTTCATGACCACCTCCTACTGCTTTTCTAAGCCCACAAGGCCTGACTTGACACAGCTACAGGCACTGAAAAATCTTTTTTATGACTAGTTCTCTTATGGTTGACATATCCTTGTTTCATAAAGTTTCCTGCTCCCGTCTGACAGACACCAACCTATCCTCTAACCATGCATTCCTTCTGATGTCTCCACCAAACCGCTCCCATCATCTCCCACCTCATTCTCTTCCAGTGGAACTCCAACCTAACACATACATCCTTGAAGTATCCTAAATTCTGCATTGTCTGTCAGTGGCAAACAGACCTCCTGGAAGTTCATTTGTTAAAAGGCATCAACAGAAGAGCTAGCCTTTCCCCTATGAATTAGTTATCATCGTTAATCTTATTTCTTAGTCAGATTATGGTATCAATGAAAAATTATAATGTACATTTTTCCTCTGCTGATTCAGTTTGTTGTTTGTGTGGAGTGTTCTGGATAAGATAATTTTTTTAATTTTAGAAATACAGAAGAAAGTAGATTTAACCAGAGCTGACAGATATCTTAATGAAAAACATAGAAAGGGAACTACAGAAAATAATTAGAGCCTTTTACTGCCCAAACTCATTGTCCAAATCATTTTAAATAGGCAATATGAGCCGTAACTAAAATAAAATTGCAAAATGACATTTTACTTAACAGTGATTTCAAACAACTGCACAATAACTAAATATTGTCCAGAATTAGTTTTTATGGGATTTGGATAACTAATTCACCAAAGCTCCTTTGAAAATCCCAGCCTGAGCTGTGTTAATTCACACTTGAAGAAGTGAAAGGAATGTGTATGCTAGTGCAAAAGTTAATTAAGAGGTAATTTTACATTCCAGATAAATGCTATAATGTTCTGGACTGGACTGGATACCAGGAATTTTCTCCTGCATTGGGGATCAAAGAAAAACATGGCTCTGATCAGGCATTCGGCCATCAGAACATCTTTCCACAGGACACAATTTATACCTCAAGATTATATATATATAGGTTATAACCCCTCGAAACCCATTAAAAAATCTGTTTCAGTAATTCTTTTCATTTGCTTTTTAAAAGAGGACATTTTTATTTACTCTTTGGTCTTAGAGTAATTCATTTTTCTTGAATTGCCTGCCACCCATGTAATCAGTTCACAATTTTCCACCACTCTAATCTACAGCAGCGCCTCTGCTAAACTTTTCTAAATAAAATTCCTGGCATTTCACCCAAAGAAAACTTTTTTTTTACAAAACAACACTGATATTTTTAGAACATATGCAAATCTTTAAAAACACATTCAAACCAAATACGCTAAGTACCACTTGTTTCTGGTTGCTTGTGTCGCAGCATTTCAGAACTCCCAACAAAGCATCTGACTACCATATACTCTTTACAAGAGTGAAATCATCAATAAACCCAAGATAGACAAAAGACTTTAGCAAAGCCAACATTTGATCACCACTATAAAATAAAAACCCATGTTCCTCTTCAGAGATCCCTGGTAGGAGAGCAAGTGTTGAGTAACCTATTAATAACTTCCTGCTAGTGCTACATATATGACGGTTGCTTCCCATCTTTCTCCTTGCTCAAAATACTACACAGCAAAGAGCACAAGACCCTTGGCAAGGCAGAGGCTGCTTAACAGATGCTCAATTGACCAAATGATTTCAAGATCACAAGACAATTCTGGGAGCTCTAGTGGAAAAAAATCCCTGAACCCAAATCATGTAAGCAGTGAGAAAATCACCCTCAGGAATCCTTTAGGCAAATCACACTGCATACTCCAATAATTTTAGTGAGCACGAAACATGAGACGAGTTGTACAAAAACAAATTCTAATTCCTTGCTGACTCATTAGTATGTGGAATTATGTCAGGCATGGACAAGTTGTTCATAAATCTGTGGGAAATTGATGTGAGGAGTTGGGGGGATGGGGAGAGAGAAAAATTATACCTGTTCTGAGAGAAAGGGCAAGAGAAATTACCAAAAAACCTGCATATGTCTGAGGCTAGGCTATTGTTTAAATCAGTTCTGTGTGGTAGGATCATATTGTTCCTCACTAACCCAAGTGATACAAATTTGAATTAATAGTGAAAATCACAGTTCCTACTTCATGTGCTCAGCAGTTGCTGATGGCCACTGGGAGCTCTGCCTTTCCTTGGGAAGTGCTGACACCAGGAAGGAGAAGCTGGAAGGACTGCAGCCTGCACAAAGGAAAAAGCTCTTTCTTGCTTTTTCCTCTCACATAACTGTGCAGAACCAAAAGGCATAAACCAGCACTTGAATAAATGATTTTATTATGCAGGATACAAGAATAGGAAAGGGCTGAGTAAACACATGCAAAGAATAAAATTCCAAAGCTTGGTGTCATTAAGAGGCCCAGACTCCCCATTTCACATGTCTGTATATCATTTCCTTTCCTACAGAGGCTAAAGTCAGTACCATGCCTGTCAGTATATGAAGCTGGAACAGTCACATTACTGGGCAATTGCTTGCAGCAGCAGAGCTGTGTCACAGAGGCAGTGGACTTCATGGAAGAAATCTCCCAGCACTTTTAAGAGTTTGCCAGCTGGCTAACAGTGCAACATCAGGTTCATAGATTTCTGACTTTTTTTTTAATAGGAACTGTATTTACGTGCAGGAAGAAGGAAGGTTTTGAGAGTGCAGGATTAAGGTGCGTTTATTTCGTGCCTGATTTCTACCTACAAAGGACTTTGTGTAATTTGCGCAGCCATACAATAGTCTGGAGGGTAATAGAAAACTCCTGAATAGAAGGAAAGAGAACGGTATTGGAACAGGAAGACAATCACCAATTCAAGTGAAATACAAAGGAAGCACTGTGAAGGCCTGGTCAGTAACCTTGACAAAGTTTTGCATCATCTATATTTGATTCAACTCCATGATTTATCTGTCTTCTGAAATTAAATAGTTTCAGTAATGTTACTTTGAAAAAGGAAGTGTATAAGAAAGGAGAGAGGAGACTCCAAAGTGGTAGTACAATATGCTTCTTCTTTTGTCTTTCAGTAATATACAGTGTGCAGTCTACAAAGATACTGAAAGTGCCTCCGGGTTTCCTGTTATGAAGAGGGAAATGTGATCATACAAGAATTGTCCATTGAGCATCTTAAACTTGGTTCAAAACCACGTAGATATTAACACAAAAGTTCGCTTTCAAAATTGCAGAATACAACAATTCAAAAGAATGAATTCAAAGGAAAACTGTGGCTGCATCTAATAAAGTTCTTTTATATAAGTACAGTACTATAATAATAGAGGCAGCTTTATACTGTGGCACCACTTCCTCTGAACATGCATTTTCTGAAGCCACAGTTAGTAAGCCAGAGAGGAAGGTGAGCTGTGTGGTGGAAAGCAAAATCAAGTTCAGTTAAATGTCTCTCTTATAACGTTTCTGTCACACAGGGATTGTTAGAGTTTCCACTTTTGCAATTTCTAAAATAATTTATTCTCTTCTAATTATTCATGTGTTGGACTCTGAATATTAATGATTAAAAGATAATTTTTAACAAGGTAGCTCTTTCTTTGTCCATGAGCTTCTAGAGTGAATGTAAGTGCACCTACGTGCTGCAGGGTTGCCAGCAGAAAGGTTGTCGCTCTGTGTGCAGAGGATCTATGATTTCTCAACTGCTGAAGTCTGACCTTAATTCTGCTAGACTTAAGGTTTTCTGAATAGGAATCTGGCAGTCAATTTGGCAGTGAATCAGAGATGGAAAAGTTGGTTCTGGGCTAAAATCAACTTCTAGATCTATTAAACATTCTGTGTAACAGTGTGAGGATTTTGTTCCATCCATTGTAAATTCAAACACTTACAGAGCTCCTCTCAAAGCTAGGATTTCAAAAGCTCCTGGCCAACTCCATTCAACGAGATGAGATATTTTCAACGAGACCAATTGCTCAGTGATGCTGCAAATAGGACTCACATCTTGCTGCCTGTTCTGTGACTCCTGATCCTCACTCTTTTCTGCCCTGCCCTGGAACACTTTCCAGAGTGAGTACAAACCTTTGTCTGGTAGCTCTTTTGGATTTAAAGTCACTGCAGGAGCAATAAGATTTGCTCTTTCATTTGTCTTGTTCATGGAAAAATGCCATTTCCTTTGGTTTACCCTAAGGGGTGACTCTGAGTTTTGCTTTTGTGCTTCAGTGAATATCTAGCCTGAATCTGTCTCATCTGCTGAGTACTTCAAGCTTAAAGTAAACCCCTGGCAGGCCATGTTGTGCAGGATTTCTGTGTTGAGGCTGCAGAATCAAATCTCTCTTTAAGACAAGATTTGCTGAAAAATCAGAGCTTGCAATGCTTGTACTTTTCCACTATCAAGAGACCACGACATGTAGATGCTAGCATGTTCCTGCCTGGAAGCACTGACTACCAGGACAATTGATATAGAACTTACACCAAGTTTCGCACTGCAAAATCTTGTGAAGAAAGGAAGAACAAGAAGATGGATACAAATGGCTTGTTTATCTCAAAGGCATGTCCTGCGACTCTTATTCCCTGAAGTTATATTATAGAGTGGGGAACAACTAGGGCACAATAAAAATGTGTTTTGCCCATGTCTGAATTTTCTTTGTGGAAAGCAGGGCACAAACAGAGAAATGACAGTCTTGTTCCAGCATGAAGCTGATCCACATCCAGATTCAAGAGCTAGTCTTGAAATATTTGGGTGTACAATCCTTCCTTATCAAGGAAAATCCAGTGATCACACCGCTTCTGAATCCAATACCAATTCTGCTTTTGGAAGGCAGAATCATTTGAGGAAAAGGCAACTTAAGCCTGATATGGTTTCATTCACATTTCATAATATGCTAATATAATTATTTGCAGAAATCCTTGTGATTTACATCTACTTGTGGAAATGCACGATGCAAACATCTTGTTTTATTTCTTACTACAGATAAGATTAATCAAGTCTATAGTGCAGAAAGTAATGGCTATAGTTATTAGACAATGCAATCTGTTTCCTGGAGTGCTGTCTTATAGATAAGAAGCTACAAATTAATATTTTGTATTTAGACCAGAAATAAAAGCTCTTAAAAAATTTACAGTAGTGCAGGCTTTTTTCTTTTTTCCTCTGGTTTCATCCCAAGAGTCTGGGACGTGTCCACTGAAGCACATAGCTGCAGTGGCTGAAGATATTACTGCACCCACTGCTGTCTCATCTTGAGACTGCTAAAGGCAAAATTATCTGCCCACAGTTCAGCCACTCTGTTTCATAGTTTTCACACAGATTGACCTCTGTGGATAGTTTAAGCTCATGTGAGAACAGCAGCAGCAGAGATCTGAGCATTATCCTGCTGCTGCTTCTCAAGGGCAGACGTGCAAGGAAATGAGCTGTGACAGCTGTAGCTGAAAGCTCTGCAGCAGGGCAGAAGGTGGGAGACCACTGGGAAAAGAGCAGCCCACCCCAGCTGTGCACTGTCATTGCTCTGCCCAGCTGCTGCAGGAATTGCCCATGTGAGGCCCACAACCTGGCTTCAGCTTCAGAGAACAAAGGTTACCCACTACCTAATATTTAAACAGTTTAAGCTTACACATAAGTTGTTAACTCAAGTGGCTTAAGGTGAGCTTGTAGAGGAGCCTCTGTAAAGAGAGCTGAGAGAGAGAAAACAGAAGTCCTGAGAAGGAAGGCAGTTCCACAAAAGGGTGTCTACTCATAGAGCACTAAACCTCACAGGGTACATATTCCAGTAGAATGAAAGTGATGTGGCTGCCAGCAGCTTTTGCAGATGGAAAGCACTGCAAGTCTGTAGCGTCTCTGCTTAGATAGCAGACATTTTATTAACTAAGAACTACAGTAAAGTCCTACGACAAACAGACTATTAAAAATGCAGAACAGTTCAGCAAAGGAAGAAATGAACTTTTAAATATTTATATTTTTTTACTCTTGATCAAAAGATTGAATGAGCTCAATTGTTCATAAACTCCTTTAACAGTTTAGTCTGGAAGGAAGGTCTGCAGCAGGCCCACACTCAGAGTGCAGCCAACCCCAAATTTAAAGTTGGACTCAACTTTCAAATTGGACCAGGTTGCTCAGCTATTATCAATGGCTAACCAACCTGAAAAGAAAAATTTAAACAGCTGTTTGCTAAGGGGTAGCTTTCTCATCCTTTAAGTAAGTGTTCACTGTGCATCTCACTTTATGCCACAGGAGAATGAAGAGATAAGACTTAGTTCAGCAGGCTACCTTGAGCTGGACATCACAAGAGAAGAGTCCTGTAAGAGCTATGTTGAGAGAGCAATGTACACCTAACCCATCGTAACTTTAAACCACAGTGACTATAAAGACATGCTGAGGTAAACTGCAGTGTGCAGCTCTGCCTGGGACAGACCTCAGCAAGCATCTCTCACAGCACAGCTAAAGCACCTCATCATAGGATGACTCACAGCATTAGGCAAACTGAAGTAAAAATACGGCTTCTTTAGCATTTAATTAAAGGTTAAAAAGAAAACTAAGTTACAGAAAAATGTTTTAAACAGAAAAAAATATAGCTCTTTACCACACAGAGAGGCAAGAAGAGACCTGTCTCAACAACTGTGGCTGCATCCACACTGTTTTCTCCGAAATCACTATGCAAATAGAAACTCTTTCTATGCAGCTAATGCTCTCAGCTATGAGGTCAAAAAGTCAATAGAAAAAAAGCCTGTTATGAAAATCTTGTGTTTGACTGTAAACTCCATGGAGAATTCCCTGAGGTCCTTAGGAGAATAACACCATTCAGTGTAATTCAGATGCTGGGCACACCTGCCCCACTGTAGAGAAAAATGAAGCTTGAGAAGACATGCTTCCGTGGCTGACTGAAGACAAACAAAAGAGTGTACAGTGAGATTTCCAGCCTCAATGCATCAAAGTAGATTTGGTACTGTTTGTGAAATCTTATTTTTGGACCAATGTTTCAATCTCAGATATAAAACCTCATATTTTTAGTAGGCCAGTGTTTGAAAAAAATAATTCAAATATAAAATATGTTTAAAAACATATCTGCATAAAATTGATTGTATTGCTGGATTAAACACTTCTAATTTATTTATTTATTATTCAGGCAGAATTATCTAGCAACAAGCTCTAGCTCTTTTAATCTCTCTACTTCTCTAAGAGCTGCCGATAATGGACAATATTTCTGGTTCTCCAGCTGCAATTAAGAGTACTATTCTTCCCAAAAGAAAGGGAAACATCTGTGTTTGTATCATGTTATGCTAACCACCTAGCAGCTGGATCACAGCATTAGGAACATAGCCTGGCAACTATAAAGGACTCTAGAGAATTTGAGCCCAGAGACCATAGAATAGTGACAAGAGTTGGGTACAGAGCCATATCAACCTGTTTTGAAAAAATACCAGCTTTTTGGGGGTGCTTGTTCTAGCATCAAAGTACATAAGATACGTGACCAAAAATCAGCTTTATAAAGCAAGCTTGTAAAGAGAGATTAGATACACCCAAACTATATTGCAGAGATTGAAACCATGATGTCAAAACTTGTCTTTTTTTTTTTTTTAAATGCAGGTAAATTTAAGTTTGCTTACAGAGCAAATTATTATTTAATCCTTTCTCCCACAAGCCTTAGTTGTCTGGACAGACAAGTTCTGACAAATCTTCCTGGGAAGGTATAAGGAGAATTCAGTTAACCCTCTGCTACCTATCCCACCCCTTGGAAGGAAACATTGCCTGGCCATGGAAAGAAGTATTTAAACCAATAATAACATTCAGCCCAGGGGAGATAACATCTTAAATTGGTAGCTCTTTTCTTCACTGCACATGCTTTGGAAACTAAAAGCTTACAAAGACCACACCTACTGCAGCCAAGACAACCTTGCAGATTATCTTTACCAGAAACTTCATTCTATGGTAGTCCTGCATGAGTCTGGTTTGATGGCTCATAAGGCAGAGTGTGAGCACTGAGGATTATACTGATGCTTTGATGCTTTCTGCCTTATGCCAGCAAGGTTCACTAGGCCCTTGAATAATAGTTTGATATTTAAACTGCTCGTGCTTATGCTTTCTGATGTTTCATTTCCTGTAACTGTGACCTGAATGGTTACTTTTAACTTATTTTAATAATTTTCACTCATGAATTACCATTGTCTCATCTCAGTTTTGTCAGAATTCTTGGAAAGCTATTTCTGAAGAAATACACACATTTTAATGGCCTTAAATGAAACTTTGGTTCAGAATAATACACAGAAGTGTGCTGGCACAATTACTGAGCCAAATTAAAAAACAAAAATTTGATGGTTTTTTATTTAGTCATTGACTGAGAGATTCCTGAAAATTCCTTATGGAAGATCTGCAGAATAACGTCTGTAATGTAGTTTTGTATTTAAGTAGCTTCCAAGGTAAGTAAAAAATCCCTCTGCCCACTGCCTGGAAGCACATTCAGAACACAAATCTCCTCCCTCTAGCTGCAAAGCAATGTTGCACAGCCCTTGTCCTAAAAGCAGTTTATTCCTTCCTGAGCAAGCAACTACCAGGCAGAAACTCTGCCTGTCCTGCAGAAGGATTTACAGTGTAAATAGATGTAAATGGCTCTATTAGATGCACAGCTGGAGAGATCCTGCCTGCTGAGTGCATGCCAGAGATCATGAGGGTGTCCAGGCTCCATGCAGGACTGTGTGAATACCCGAACGAATGGGATATGTCAAAGCAGTGACTGCACATGAAATTAAATCCTTACTTTTGGTAAAGCTGCAGGGAACAAATAGTTTCATCGCCAGTTAAAAAGGAAAGGTATTTCAAGTCAATACCTCTGAGATTTGTTTTATCTTTCTTTTTCACCATAATTAATGATTAGACTGAACCAAAGCACCACAAATGTGTTTCCTATCTCTTCCTCTTCTTGTAAACTAAAAAAAGAAAAATGTTTATACGTCTGCCAGCTGCAGAAGACTGTATATTTATTTTGTTCACTGGGAATTTTACACACTACAACAATACAGAATTGTGCAAGGGTTGGTAGGAAACACTGCTGTTATTTCTAAAACATACATTGAGATATTATTAGAAAGGTTTACAGGCCATGCTTTTGCTTTGATGCTAAAAATAAATTAGACCAAAAATAATTTCTGCAGCTAATAATTTCTCTGATTATCTTTACATTCAAGCACTTATTAATTTTGTTTCCACTATAAAAAAATTTATATTATCCAGCATCATATGGGCTTGAATAAAGATATTCAATATATGTTGCTCTTTTTCCAGCACAACTAACTTGCAGGCAGTATGTGAGCTAGGTCAGGTCAGGCATATCCATTTACTTCTCCTTTGGAATGTTCCACAGGGTCAGGCAGTGCACAAAGGACAGTAGTTTGTGGGTGTGATTTAACATTTGTAAACCCAGTGCACTCATCTGTCTGCATTGCTCTCATGTTTTAAATGCTTTTATGTGTATTGCAGCAACACCCAGCAGCCCTAGACAGACACCAGGACTAAGTGCCGCACCTGCACACACCAATCAGCCACCCTGGTTTCAAAGACTAAGCCTAGAGCTTGTCTTCCGGGTAAACATTTGATTGCTTTCCTTCATCCCCACAAACACTGATGTTAAGTCTCACTAGTTACACTAAACTGTTCCAGGGAGGTCTATTTTCAGGATACCTCCTCAGCCTGGAGGTAGGATTTGGACTTTATTGTTCCCAAGACCTGTCTAACATGAGATCAAATCAACACACAGCTCTGTGACAATTGATCTACTTTCATAAAACTTGCCAGTACAGTACTAAAGAAATACTATTTCTAGCAGTGATTCCTCACAATGCGATTGCATGGCCAGCGGATGCCCACAAAATACCCCAAAGATTCAAGGAGTTAGCTGCCCTGAATGTTCAGAGAGAGTTAGCTGCCCTGAATGTTCAGATAGAGTTAGCCGTCTGCTCCAGGGAAGGTAGATTTTACCAAAGAGCACAAGAGAAAGACGGGCTTATTTGACATAAAGTTGCTTTCAAGCACTTCAGAAAATCACAAGGACACTATCATGACAAAGATAATGATGAACATTTTCCAACACCTTGGCCATTTTTACAATTGTAACATTTCCAAATGTGGAAACGTTAGAGTACCGCCATCCAAAATCCATTTCACAGTCTGCCTGACTGCTCTGTTGGGCTTTTCATAGAGCAAAAACAAAGCATGGATAATCTAAAGTAACTTTTCCCCCATGCCTAGAAGGTATCACTGCCTAGGCTCCAGGCCAGATGGTGTCATATGCTGCAAATGCTCTTGGTCACATGGACAATTGCCTGCTGACATTCAAATCCACTCTTCTAGCCTTTCACACTTGTGTTATTCTCCTGGGTCTGTGCCTACAGAGATATCATTTAAGATCAGATCACATAGTCATGACAAGCAGGGAAGTCCAGTCCAGTCTGGTAACTGAACCTTTGACACCATTTCTGAACTTAAATACACAGAAGAAAAAGACAACAAAGGAGATGAAGGCATGGCTGGAACTCACTGGGTATTCTTTGAGATAAAGAGACAGTAGAAAGAGTAGTCAGTATTTAAAGCCATGGGCAGAAATGTCTGAGGCTTGTTTTCCAGATTGGCATTTTGACTACATTTCAAAAGTTCTACTTGCCAGGTGCAAAATCTCCATTGCCTTCAAAAGTCAAACCCACCTACCGCGTCTATATCCAAGACGGACCTCAAACCGTCCAGCTCCTGACAATACAAGTCCTCCCATACTTCCAGGTTCTCTTGAGACTCCTCTTTCCATGATCAGTTAGGAACTACGGATTGAGAGAGTTTTGGGTTTTTTGCATTTTTTTGGGGGAGTGGGAAAAGGGTGTTTGTTTGTTTGGGGATTTTTTCAGAAGATTTGTTCATGGTATTGACACTGAAAATACCTATCTTATAAGTGTGATTCTGACCCTTCCCTAACCACTCAATTAAATAAATGTTTGAAGGATAAACTACAGTTTGATTGAAACAGCTATGTATGGACACATCTCATATAATTCAAACACAATCATCCGTTTAAAAGGTAGAGTTTAATAGTCAGATGTAGCACATTAAGTATAATGTAAACTACTAAGAGCTTAATCAAGCACTGATAAGGATGAGATTTCCAGTATGGACACCCACTCCATGAAATGTCTGTTTTTCTTAGCATACAGACAAGTGAAATAATAGGAACATGTGAAACACATTGACATAGCTGGTCTCTTTCTGTGTGTACTTTAAAATGAGCAAAATACTGCATTTTTCATGTCAGTGAAGATTTGATTAGGATTTTGTTTTTGTCTCTGGTTACTTTCCAATATCGTTTACAAACAATTCTGTCATTCTGTAGTCAGGATAAGAATATCATGCACATCCTATACTATACATAAACAGAAGAACCTGTGCCTACAATACATACTTACAGGCCTGAAGACGGCATATTTTCCACCAAAATTGCAGGACATCTTCTAATTCCTTTTTTGTAAATGGAAAACTTGACCAGTTTAGAAGAAGTGCCACTGTCCTGTGATAGGGCAGGCATTTCTCACAGGGTCTGGCACAGTACCCATAAACTCCTCTTTGCTATCTAGTCTTTTTCCACTTAAAAATAATGGAAATAAAATGCATATATAGAATATCAGTTTTGGAAGTCTCTTGGTATGCATATAAAGATATATGTATGTTCCCTTATTTATGGGTGCACAAGCTCTGCAGAATATCATAAGCAACAGCAGATTCAAGAAATGTCTCAAATTAGTAAACACCAGGCGATTTGTTGTTCACTAATATTTAATTATAAACTGTATTATTGTTGCTGCATTAAATTCTGTGAAATTTTCATAATAAGCTATACAGACCTGATTGGAAATATATTGTATGAATATGTGGCAATAATCTGCATGAATTATCCTCCTACTCTTTGTATGCCACAACAAAGGCTACTTTGAGAAAAAGAATACATATCGCTGCAAGTTTTGTTTGCTATAATTGATTTGGGAAAACTAGAGCTGTAGAGAACTTGTGGATCTAAAAATATTTTTCAAAATACAGAACTGCTAAGTCAGATGATAGCTATTAATTAAATATAATGGAACTCACACTGTAATTTTAATAGTTACACACTAGTAACGAAGATATAACTGCTAAGAGAGAAATCCAAAACCAAATATTTTTCCATTTTTCATAATTACTGAAATAGGTTCAACCTCAATAAGAATTTTCCATGCACTTCCAGTAGGTTAAGTACTACTTATTATCCTAACAAACTTACAAGTTTAAAATTACTTAGGTTAAGCCTTGCAAACATTTGTGGAAGCAAAAATAAATAAGTTTTTAACTCTTTTTATTAAATGAGATTGCTGAAAATCAAAGGAAAAAAAAGTTCCAAACAAACAGCATAGCTCAAAGCACAGGCAGACTGAGCAGGCACTAAAAGCATGTGCACAAAACTTCAATTAAGCATCTCTTGTGGCTGAGTTACAAGATTTGTCTATTTTCCTAGAAACATGCTTTTCCAAAGCTTTGAAGGACCTAAATTATATCTGAGAACTCAACAACCTCATTTTTAAACCAAATGAAATCAACAACACTCAAAACAGACTTGAGTTCACCCACACACAGCGTGAATTTTTAACATATCTTTCTTTGACCTTATAAACTTAGTAAGGCTGGAGTTTTTCTGGCTTCAGAAAAATACTCAGAATTGTGTAGGATAAGGTGAAATTTTGCAAGAGGATTAAAAAAGAATCTTTCCTTTTATTATTTCTCACAATTTCTGGAGACCAATTTTTCTCACACTGGTCATGAGCAGTGTTGCAGTCGTATCACTCCCTTCTGTCCTATTGTCTTCGAATTTCCACCCTCTGTGGCGAATCTATTTCAGGCAGGTACTTTCTCTTCCTTTCTTTGCCTGTACAGTGTTTAGCTCACTAGGAGTTAGTACGTGAATGAGTTTTCTGATGTTACCACAATATAAAATTATTACAATAGTTCTTTGTGCTTTCTGATTTTGTCCACTCTGAACACAGACAAGTAGCAATTAACCCAAGTAAATTGACCAGGAGTAGTTCTTCCATTATTGAACTGTACACAGTCATCAGCTGCAAAATGTGGTATCCAACCCTTCACTTCATTTGTTTCTGGATTTGTAGCTTGCTGTGGCAGCAGATGACTTTGGTACAGTTATTAACTCTAAAGTAATATGATAAATAGGCAAGACCTGTCATCTTTGCCATCCAAGCTATTCTGCAGCCATACAAGCAACCCAAAATAAACAAACATGTAGGCAGTGGCTAGCTAATTTAGGAAATACCCAGTCTTTCTCAAACTGCAGGGAGTCAAGTAACGTTCCCCTTTTGCTCTGGAAAGAATGCTCCTCTGGCCAGCAGACTCCAAACCATAGCACAGTGGCTGCTGCTGCTGCAAGGCTCTCATAGGCAAAATCCCCCAAATCTCTTCCCACCTTTTGGCCATGTTTCTGGATGTGCCAAGAAGTTCAGTGCCACAGTCCTGATTAGCACAGGTCAAAAATCCCCAAACCTGTTTTGCTTATTTTCTAATACACATTTCTTATCTTCAGTGACTTCAGAATTAAAAGAAAAAAAAAAAAAGAATCTTTTTCAAACAGAAACTTTTTAGAATGAGTTACTGGTAAATTTCTGCTTTCTTTTTTTTTCCTTAAAAGGTTCCAAACCTTAAAAAACAAACAAACAATTCTCAAGGATCTACACAGACCAGAAATTTCTTACACTTGAGCCAAGACTGAACATGAATTTTGAGAGTGGAAAGGATTGTTAAATGTAAGGAGCACAATGGGAGGAAAACACTTAGAACTTTGTCAACTTCATAAGGAAATCAAAGACAAGCTGGAGAAATTACCTGCCTTCCACAAAGAAATTTATTGAGTATGTTTTCCCTGAAACTGTTGAATGTAAAAATTCCATATTTTCTGAATTAAAAGGTTTCTGTGGGGAAAAAAAAAAATTCGTCTATCTAGGCTGTTGCTCCTCCACAGACAAATCCCCAAAGCCCAACAAACTAACAAGAACACTATAATGGATGACCTAAATTGCCAAACCTAAAAAAAATTACTAAACATGTGGTAGAAAATTTGAGATCCTTTATAGAATAATAGTAACCCATTATCCAATCTAAGAGAGATATAGGCTGAACCAGAAGGAATCTTTTTATAGAACCCATAGGAAGACAGAGTCTGGTTTAACGGCAAGATAATTCATTTTCTGATTTTTTTTTTTAAGCAGCATTCACTGTTTTGAGATGTGCTTTTCTCTAACATACTTTAACTCACACAAATAATGATTTACTGTATAAATTCCATTCGGTCATAAAGTAGCAGCTGCTTCATCTCTAGAGGCACAACCAGACTTGCTGGGCATAGTTTTTGTTTGCCATGATATCGATGGCTGGTGCAGAGTCTGGCATAATACTGATCTCAGGTGATTTCACGTCAGGAAAAATGCATTGATTAGAGGCCTCAAATACAAAGCACTAAAGGCATAGCCATAAGAAGGCATTATAGTCATTGATGCATGGTTTCTGGGCAAAAACCCAATGAGCAGGGTATTTAACAATGATGTTTGCATGCCTTTTGTCTCTTTATTCTCTTTGTGAGTGCTGAGAAAAACTGCAGCCCTTATATGGAAAAAACCCACAGGAATTGCTCAAAGCAAGAGTACAGTAATTATTGGTCTCTCTGACAGCAGCAATATGTGTGAGACAAACCTAAAACTCTTCTCCTGCTCCAGCCAATAGGAGAAAAGACTTTTATTCTTGGCATTTCACCTATTTCATGATGTTGCTTGTTCCTGCTGTGTCCTGGACAAAGACATTGACTTTTGTAAGTCATTCTTGCTTCTCTACTCTTTAGAAAGAAAAAAAAAACTTAGTAACTGTAAAATCAAGCAAGTTCTAGTTGGCAGCCATGCTCCAAGCATTAATCCTGTTATCTAAAAGGCAGGTCTCTGACATATAAACAAGTTAAGAGCACAGATGATTAAATGCCTGCAATAACCCAATAGCTGTTATGACTGATAGAGGGAAGCCTTCACTCTTTTGTACTTGTAGTTAAGAGTGGTCATCCATAGCACTACTTTAAAATGGATTTTCCAAAGCAGTCTGTAATTCACAATCAATTTGCTTCTAAATGCATGATTTTCAATACACAGAAGCCATATTTTGAAGATGCGTAAGTGACACTGTGACTGAAAAACTGAGTGACTTAACATCAGCAGAGAGGTATCTGAGGATAGATGCCACTCTCAACAAGGGCAGCCTGGAAATAGGATATCAGGTTTCGGCTCCCTGCCATTCTGCACCACCAATGCCAGTGATCAGTTGCTTGAATCAGGAGTAGAGAGTGGTCTTTATCTATCTATTATGAACTCTTGGATAGTAACATCCCAGCATTTCCTGGGATGCCCAAATAAGTAGGTTTCTAACCCTATCCCAGAAAAGTCAGCTACTGACTTCAGTTTAGGACAGAGGCAGAACCTACATGCCAGAAAGCACATTCTGCAAGGGCAGTCCTAACCAAGAGCAAGTATATTTTGAAGCTAAATAGAAGGTTTTAGTAAGCACAGATGACAACTTGATGCCTAAAAAAGCCTACATAATTCAGTGAGGACCTTATTGAACAATACATTCCAAGGTGGCTGTACCATAAACACAGTGATTTGTTCCCTCCTCTCTCTAAACATCCAAAGAGCTGGGTACTTACAAATGCACACATACAGATGCAAAAAGACTGTTTTCTGGTCTCACGTAAGGAGACAGTAACAACACTACTGCAGTATGTCCCCTGGGACACAAGTACCTCAACCCGTAGGTACTTCTGATCAGCACAAGGAATCACAGAACCACAGAATGGGCTTAGGTTGGAAGGAACCACAGTGGGTCACCTGGTCCAACCTCCCTGCTCGAGCATGGTAATCCTAGAGCAGATAGCACAAGATTGTATCCAGATGGTTCTAGAAGTCCCTTCTGAGCAAATGGACACTTTGTTACAGCATAAAGCAATCACAGCCCTAGTTTTTATGCAGATTAAAACCTAACCTCCAGATGATCCTTCATTGAAACATTTCTGTAGGGGTTACTTCTGGGTTTTCTGCAGTAGCAAACAGCATGACTCTCCTACACCATCCAGGTAATAGATTTAGTAGGCAAATTGCACTAGCAGCGCATATGCAACTTGCAAAGTTCACTGCTCCTCAGTTTGAAAGGAGATATGATTGCCTTTAAAAGGATAAAAAAAAATGTTCGTAGGACTGCTACTGTATAAGCAAGAACATTAAACACTGTTAAGGCCAATGTTTGGTATGTGCTGTAATCTTGAAAAATTGTGTATATATAACCATATATGTGATTATTCTTTGTACCTAAGGTCTGTTGAGAGCATGGCCTCTTTTGGACTGTTATTTATTAACTGGAATCTCTGCCCAATACAGATAAACACAGCCCAAGTACTTTTAATCACATACGTCCTCACAGCACTCACCATGCAAAGAGCATTCAGCTCTATACAGGCACAGCAAGTTCCCAAGTGGTTTTGCAGAGGCCACATAGAACCTCACTGATCAGAGCTCGACACAGAACCTGTCCTGCTCAAACAGCTCATTACTCACGTTGTACTGTCTTGTGCTTGCACCAGCAGGCAAGACGAGACAGCAATTTACATGAGCAATCAGACAAGTACTCTGTGCTCAGAAGACATTAAATCTGTGTAAAGGCTAAAAGTGCTGCTGTACAGTTGTCACTATTCCACCCTGCACCAACAGGCTAAGATGTTTATAGGCTCTTTGCTTTTTCCACAAGGCAGATAACAAAACAAGCTATGCTATTCATATATTTAGATCCTAGGCATGTGCTTCTTTTCGTGTTTTATCTTTGGGAACCAGAAAGCAGCTGTAGTAGCCTTTACTAAGAGGTTTGCTGAATTCCAGCCATACTTATTTCACAGCTGTGCTTCTAAACCCTGTGTTATTCCCACAGCTTTACTTGCACTGCTGCAAATGACAGCCCTTCCAATGGACAGCTCTCACTGCTGGGGCACAACTTTTCTCTTTGGACCACTTTCCTATCTTGTAGCTCTAAGAGTGTGTGAAAGACTAAGTAAGAGAAAATCAGCAGAACAGTACAGACCTTATTTCATTCCCTTTTAGGTAATTAAGAAATGGTGTAATTTCTTCAACAGAAACATGAATTTTATACATTTAACACCATAATTTCCTCACAGAATGGATTCATTACCAGATCGAGGACAGATATTCATGCTGTTTATAAATGTATATAGAATTAATAAGAAACAGTAGTGCTAACATCCCATTGCTATTTAAATTACTGAAAGTCTAAGCTCAATGCATGCACAGAATCCTATATCCTGTAACATATTGGAAACTGCAGAGGTATTTAAAGAAACTCATGACTTTGCCATTTCCCCTATCCCAAAGAACTGAATTGCTTTGAAAGTTGAACAAACTGTTATCCATAATTAAATTCTTTCATTAAAAACACATTGAATCTAAGTCAGTCCATTCCACAAAATGTATAAAATCATCTATGTAGAGTAACTCTGATGTTATTTCTATCCATGATTATAACTATTTGACTTAAATGAAAATAACAACACTGTAATTTGTTATATAAGAAAACACAATCCTTAGCACAGTACAACAGCATCCTTGTCAACCCCTGGAGAAACACTACCACCATCATATAATGCAGGAAGAAAACCCCCTAGCAGTAAAAAAATCCCATTCTCACAACTCTGAGAGGGAAAAATGTTTGTTCAGAAACTGTTGAAAATTTTGATCTAATTACTATTCATTAGCAAGAAAAAGAAAAAGTTGAATTGGCATAAGTGTTGGATATGTACTATATTTTAAAAACTACTGGCTAAAAAAATCCTCGTAAAAAAATCTAATGGTGCTCAAAGATCTTAAGAATATTTTACTGCTTCTTTTTTTGAATGGTATTTTCTGGTCTCATGCATAGGTGTGGATGTTAAAAATTTATACATGGCTTTGATTTGCAAATACAGTCATTACCCTGTAGTCATCAAAAACCAGACTCGTAAATATGCAAGTAATGTAAATAATGATACATTGATAGAAGTAGCAAATGTTTACTTCTCCAGAGGAGATACTGAGCTTCCTGGAAATGTCTGCTTAAAATGTCCTAAGAACCTAGACTAGTTAAAGTTAAGTCATTCTACAACTCCAGAGAATATTTAAATTATGGATAGGGTTTGGATTGGTTGCTTTGATCATTTTGATCTTTATATAATTAATTAATTTGGATATCAAATGAAACTGTTAATGACGTCAACAAATTTCAGGACAGTATAAGATTAAATTCTCGACACAAAACCTTCTTTCCAAAGAAAAAGTAGTAAAAAGATGACTTATTTCCTAGAAAAATCCTAAATATTAAACTATTGTGAAAGGAATATTTTTTTTGATACTCAAATATCTTTGCACCAATTCTGACAGACATCACTTCAACTTGTACATATTGGTGCAGCTCCCAAGCCCATGGAGCTGGAACTGGGTGCCTGGCAACCATTAGCTTAGGTGTGAAACGTGACTGTCAGGGAGAATGATGGCCAGTCTGCCTAGTGATCATGGCTGTACTTCAGCCAGATGGTCAATCTAAGATTAGTATTTGTCAAAGATAGAAGGGAGGAGAGATGAGTCCAGTAGTAGGAAAGGGAAGTCCGTACAGAAACCCAAGGCTTCATCTCCTGAGGAGGAAAGGTCTTAAGTGGGCAGTAGAAGAAAAGATATATAAATATATAGAGAGATTCTTCTCTCACATGGAGTCAGCTCCTGCAAGTACATAACACAGCTCTCATTTACTTTACTAGACCGGTTTATGACTAAAAAAAGAGAGCAAGCCAAGCCTAGCTAAGACATTGCGGTGTAGCAGGGTTCTACAGCACACTACAGCTTTTCAAGCACTCATCAATACCTCACTCCAAACTCCTTTAGAGCAGACCCAAACAAATTCCAAGGGTTTTTCTGGCACCTCAGTCTAGGGAGCAGCTCAGTCTGGGATGAGTTCTACCCTACTGTGAGGGCAGGTGCTGCTCTCCCTCCATGCCCAGACATGGGCTACCACCACCCCAACATACCCTGAGCTGTACCAGGGACATGAACCAACGCCTCAAAGAAAACATGTTGGAATAGTAACCATTTCAGGTTCAGCTCCCCAGCATGGTTCACTGCAGAGCCCCTGCAGATTCACTGGAGATTGCTGTACTGGCATGAGGAAGGACAAAATAAGCAACCAGGAAGAGGGTAGAGTAGAACCATCTCTTTTAGGAGGCAAATTATTTTCTGAATTTTGTTAGCCATTTGTTTATTTCCTCAGAATTTTAGTTGAAAAATAATGGCACAATACTGTGATATTATAGCATAATATGCCATATTTAAAACAGGTTCACCCCACAAGATTAATGAAGGGCATATTACAAAACACTATGAAGGTCAATTCTAAATATGAGGAAAAATTGAATGACTCACCTATGATCACATACACAATGAAAGCACATTAAAACAGTGTCACTTTAAAGCTTCAGAAAAAGATTATTTTACTGCAGCTTGGTTCCAAAAAATTGTCAAAATGACAAAGAATATACTGCATAACCAGAGGATTTTTTCCTCAATTTTCGCATCATTATAATAGCACTTTCACTAGAGTTCAAATTAGATTTGGTTTGAGATATTTTAATACTGTTTCTGATCAGATGGAGAAAACAGAGAAGTTCATACATTTTGCAAACACCTACCATGTTACCAGTAAGCAGAAGCACACTGACTTGGTTGCCTTGGGAACATTTACTGGCTGCAACACTTTTGAGGAATTCTTGTTTGTTTGCTTTGTGTTTATTTGCTGTCTAACCACCCCTTTGAAAGTTTTGTGCAGTTCAGGAATGGTCAGGCATGTTTTCAAAAATGTGTTCCTGAGGTAGTCACACACGTGGGCTGGTGAGGGGGGAAGGCAGCACAGTCAGGGTGGGGTTTCTGCCAGGAACACAGCACTGAGGCTGAGGTTATTTTCTTATGAACTTTACATTTCAAACAACACAATATGTTCCTTCTTTGGATAAATTGCCTAGAAATAACACCTTCCCAGCTGTGAGCTGTACATTTTGTACATCTCAGTACTACTACTCATGTGATGACTCTGAAAAATGTACATTTTGGTTTTTTCCCAAATATTGATTCTTGGGAAAATTCACTGTAGAATCAACTTTTATGAGATATCTGGGGAAACAATATGTTCCTTCCATAGTTTTCTTAAGGGTCTAAAAATATAGAAAACAATGATCCTATTAAACTGTTGCATGAATATGTACAAAGCCAAATAAGTGCCTGTATAAATTCTTGGTTCCTCTGAAGCCAAAAAAAAACTTACAACTGTTTCTGAAATATGAGTATCTGAAACATAAGTTTCAAGTATTGTTTTCAAATAGCAGTGAGACAGAGTGTCAAAGCTTTGAATTCAAAGAACATAGTACAAAGGCCATGGGACTCTATTTTAGTTGGGCATATGCATGTTTATGCAAAGAGTTTATGGATTATTAGGCTTCTAAAGTAATATGAAATAGGAATTGACTTCAAGCTTGCAAATTGCACTTTTCAACAGTGTTCCTTAGTTTCCTTGGAATGCATCTAGAACTAATTTAATCATTGTGAATTTGGCCCATTGAGTTAACCTTATCTTTTTTCTCCACCAATGAAACCCCAGGCTCATTCATCCAAAGCAAACAGCATTATCAAGGTGTACACCTGTGTAAACATAATTCAGCTCTGCCTGCTCCTATGCCAAGGTTTTCCTGCTGTAATGATTGACTGACAATTTTTGTTTCTTTATAGCTACTCTAAAGTCTGTTGTAAAATGTATTTCTGAAGTGAGCAGCAGCTGTATCTGGGGATTGACCACCAGCATGGTAGACTTAATTACTTCCAGTGAATCGAAAGGAAACAATAGTATATAATTGAAATTTAAGAACAAAGGATGCTAATACTCCAATTCTCTATTATGTGTGTGCCTTTATAAATCTAGATTTCACAACATGATGAAAGACAACCTAAAATATGAGGGAGTACAGTTTATTATACAAGTATATTTTGTCTCTACTTGAACTAAATGGCAGCCTTTGATTCTGCTTAATGCCAAGTCACTTCTAACTGAGAACAAAGAAGTCTAACTGTAATTACCACTTGGACATCGGTGATTTGTTTTAGTAGCTCCTGTCAAAAACAAAAAAAAATAAATGGACCAGCTACAGCCTCTTGCGAGGTGCTTATGTACTTTTTATTTGTTGCCTTTTTAAAAGTCACTTCAGGTACTGCTTATAAATGTCCCTTTTCTGAATCTTAACAAATAGCAGGAAAGTCTGTATAAAATTTATTTATGAACCAGCAGATTTAATCAATGCTGAATGTTCAGCTATTCTTTACAAACCAGTTAAGCCCAACAAATCAAGATTTTTACTGAATAAAAACTGTTTGTTTATTTCCCCTTATACATTTTAGAGTTTGGGGATACATGATCTAAAATAGAGTACCTGACTTGGGGGCTATGAGACAAGTTGACTTTATAATAGACTTCTTTTGGACAACTGAAGAGTGACAAGGATGGATATCAAAGTGACTCTAAGCTTCCCTTACTTTGCTGATAAAACCCTATAGGATATTGTGAAGTTAGGTAAAGTAAATGTACCTCTGCCTAACTGCTAAAAATGATTGCTGCTAACTGCTAACAAATTGCTGATGAAAGGATTGCAGCAGCTCAGATGGTATATTTTACTAGGACTGCTTGACATGGAGTTAATTTTCTTCGCCACAGCCTGCGTGGTGCCATGTTTTAGATTGGTTGCCAAAGCAGTGCTAACACACCAGGGTTTTAGGTGCGGCTGGACGGAGCTTACGCAGCAACAAGATCTACTCTGGGTTTTACTGTGCCCCCTGTAGAAGGCTGGGAGGGGGGGCAGCCAGAATAGCCATCCCAGCTGGTCAAGGGGACTTGCTGCCAGCCAGGGTCGACCCACCACATGTGTTCATGAACTACAAATACACAGCACAAAGAAGCTAGGAAAGAATATTAAATGTGATCCTTAGATCCTGACCACTAGGAGGGTCAATATTAAGCGTCAGTAATGCAGCAATTGAGCTGCTTTTTAGCTTTCTTCTCCAGAAGAAAAACCACAAACTTTTAAGCAAACTAGCCTTGTTTTCTTGAAGATTACTATAATTTGAGGTACTTTCAAGTGTTTCCAAACACGTATACTGAGCTGCAAGGGAGAAAAATTAACACATAGTGCCTGAGAGAATAAATACTGCACAATGTCTGAAGATGAATACAAAAGTCTAAGAAAACATCTCAACTATTTGTAGACTTTCTGCCATGCAGTTGTACTAAGGTGCTATACGAAGCACTTTCATTATATCAATCTATAATATCTTACTTCTATGTCAGACAGCCAGTCATGCAGATTTTTCTTTTCCTTGTGAGTCTTTGAAGCTTGACTGATCAGTGAAGTAAATCCAAGCTTGTTGTTTTCCCATTTCCCTGTGCCAAAAAGCATTTCCCTTAGAAAACTAAAAAAGCCTTATGATATTATTCTACTCAAATCTGTTACTTTCATTTTAGTCTTTCCCGTGACCAATATACATCAGAAAAACTGAGACAGTTCTAATGAAGTCTATTAAAAGAAATACCCCAAACTCAAAATTCTTTCCATGGAATACTTCAAAGAAGTAGCACCACTGCTATCTTGTGGAGAACATGAAGTTTATGAAAGATCAGGATATCTATTCCCTGAACGCATTTGAGTAAATTCTTTTAAGAGCAGAATTTATTTCTGGTCAACAGTGCCAGCAGCACCATTAGAGAAATGGAAAAAGGGAACTGATGGATCAAAAGGCTGTGTTTCTCTTGCCTGATGTTTATGGTGTAAAAGTTTGTTATCTATTCTGTGCTACTCACATCATCTCCTACTATTGTCAGTGGAAGCCAATATAATTTTTTGAAGAGGATTTCAATGTCCCTATTTAAGACTATTGTAGAATGAAGTCCAACACTCTCTTCAATGCTAGAGAAGGCTGCCACTCAGCACTGACAAGATGAAACATCTGGCTGCCTAAAACCGGGATGTGTTTCCTAGGGGGGACATTGGGGTTTTTTTTAATGAATCCTACTCAAAATCCACAAAACTCCTGAGTGTCTGTACATGTCCCTGAAATTGCAGGTCTGGGATCATAATATAATCTACCAGTCCTTTTTCTGCATTTGCTCTACTCACTTGTTTGCCAAAACATTCACCTTGCATTGAAATAAAAACCTCCAGGCACAACACCCAGGTATATTTTGGCCAGCAGGTTGTTCAGCAAGCTGATGCATTTGGGTTTCCTCACATAGAGCTCTGGGCTCAGAACATGTCCTTCAGCTGAGCAGAATCCAGTATTCATTTTAATGTCACTGTCATAATTTCTTATCTTTTGAAGAAGGGACTTTGCAGTTGCTGTAGGCAATTTCAGGAGCAAAGCAGTTCCCTGACATCACTTCCCACTCTTTCAAACAGCTTTTGCTCATTGTTTCTTGAGGACTGAGTTCCTGCTGCACTCTCAGGTCACTGATTCCCATGGACATGCAGCAGTGCTGGCAAAAATATGCATGTTTGATAAAAGTGCTGGGAATTTCCCCATCCTTAAACTAACCCCATAAATATCAGCAACCCAGAGAAAAATGCCAACACACTTTTCCTGGCCTCCTCAGTCCTGAGAGCTCTCAGTGGCCATGTCAGAATCCCTTACAGATCCTCCAGGATCTTCCATTATATCCATTTACTTGCCTTCAGCTTTCTGTCTAAAACAGTGGATTTCTTTTTCTGTCTCCCATTTGACAAGCTGAAAGCTGCTTCTTTCCTTTTGGACTCTGCTAACTGATCTTGTTGACCAACTAAGTCAACACTACATAGCAATGAATCTGTAAAGCATTTCCAATGTATCCTTCCATCTTCTATATATGGAGAAGACAAATAACTGGAAATAGGAATACTGGCCTGTGTAGATAAAACATTGTAAAAGGCAGTAGAGTAATTTTCTTCAAAGCTTAAACAAACAGTAGCATATGGTAATGTGCATTGGTCATCTTGGTTATTAATCCTTGGAAGTTGGATTGCATGGGTCAGGAAAGAAAAATGAGAAAAAACACAGGAAAAGAGATAGATGCAAAAAAGTTAAATCCAACAAGTGTCTGTCCATAGAAGACTTGGAATCACATGCTTTCAAAGGACCCCCTCTGGAATCAAACATAATATATCCCTTTCTCTTTCTTCTTTCTCTACAGAATCTTTCTCTACAGCACTTCCATTTCTCAGTCTTGTCTCTGGGTATGCAAACTTCCCTGAATACTACTGAAGGTCTCCAGTTTGTTTCCAAAACACAGAGGATCTCTGACTGCTATCACTGCTTGCCCTCCCATTCCATGCAGAAAGCCTGACAGTTTGAAAGAATTCTGAGCTCCAGGTTACAGAAAAGTAGGGCAATGTTTTCTAAATTAGATGCCAGAATTAGCAGAAGGCTCTTCTGTATGCAAAAGGCACAGCATGAGCCGAGCTACTTTCAGAGGTCTGCCCCTCTTTCAGCTTTATAGCATTGTGTGTGCAATGTCTGTTCCACTTTGGGAAGCCTCTGTGCTGCCACGTGCAAGCTGACAATGAAGCAGAGGTTTCATTCAAGACTCTAGGTAATCATTCACATGTGCATTTACCTCCACCCTCCCACAGAATACCTCTGCTACACATTTCATACAGGAGTAGTGACGTGATGGACATGCTCTCCTAGTATTTCAGCTGTTTTCTCTGCATTAGGTCAAGCGAGGCATCCCATCATTTGAACATTTACTCAGTCTGCTCCCACTCCTGTAGATTCAAGCAGCTTCAGGACCTAATGCCTGCTCCAGTCCTGCTCATTGTTGCTATGCCACCAGTTTGAAAGAGGCAGGAAAGGGAGGTTTCTTGAGCAGTTCTTCCAAAGCATCTCGAAGAGTGACCTACTTGAGTTTTAAAGAACAATTCCAAAACAGGCACTCAAAAGCATAAAAGAATCATTACAGAAGATCATCACCCAAATCTTCCTGTCCCATGGAAGCACAGGGTAAAAAGCTTGGCTGTCCAGCACTACCCATCTGCCACAACAGCTCACTCTATGCAGTTGAGCCAATAAGTCAGAAAATTTGGGTATATCAGTCTCCAGAACACTATTAATCATCTGTTCCCAAGACAGACAAATATCAGACTATGCCAAAATGTTGGCTTTGTTCTGGGAATGTGACCTAATTCTGCAATATTCTCTTGCCTAAAGTTCAATTGAGTTTTAAGAAAATGGTGAAGAACTGTGTTTTGCTTTTCTTCTCAACTCTCCTCCTGCTTAATTAGATGAGATTATAAAAAATTTGTAATCTCTTTAATCTGACTGTGCTTTTAAGAAAAAATGTGGTTAAGCCTTAGAACAAGCCTTCGAAAGTAAGTGGAGATAGACTGGAGATAAGATGACAGCAACAGATTTACAGAAATCAACAGGTGTTACAAGCATCTATCCCATCATTAGCTCTATAGGTGCTGGGCACAGGTGTTTCTCCTATCCACTACTTTCTACAAGAAATATATTTCATAATGGCTTTTATTTCATATTAAAACATTCTAATCCAAGAGGAGAATCTATTTGCCTGAAGGTACAAGCAAGAGTGAGTAAGAGAGACTCAATGCCATCTAAACTTGCACAGTCCTGCTAACACACAGGGAAAATCTGGCTGTCTCTTTCCCAAGGACAAAGTTATGGATAGCCTCAAACTGCCTCCGGCAATAAATTTGTTGCACACTGTACCACGACATGATAGAAAACTCAGTTTGAGCTAAGAGGATGAAAATAAATTAGTTTTGAAGCTTGATTCATCAAAACATTATTCTTTCAAAATAGAGTTCAACAGTGTAAGTCGAAAACCAATGCAACACCAAGTTCTAGATTACAAACCAACAGATCACCTTGTAAACGCAGGCTGCTAAAAAGGTACTGATCGTTACCAGGGCGATTTGGGAGCTTCTCACAGTCCAGACTATAGCTTCAGCATAGCATTGATTTTCAAACTAGAATAGCCATTATAAGAGAGTTTTTGTTAAATAATCCATGTGACAACAGGGAAGTACACATGCAGGCTTCAACCCCTCCAAGGCAGTGCAGATATTGCCATTGCTTTTACTGAAGTGCTTCATTTTTCTTCAGATCAATGAAATGTCTTCTAAATGTTTTTTACTCCATCAAACCAAAGGTAGACAAATGCAACTCTTGCCAACTGCACCTTTTGGTTCATCGTTATGAATGTTAATGATGCACATCCATACTGGGTCTATTGCACTCGATAAAGCACAGCACATCACTGGGCTTCACCAGAGGACATTCATCCGTTCTTCTGATGAATGCCCAAAAACCTGTAGGTGTTTGGGAGCACTGGTGACACCAGTCACCCAGAAGCTGCACTCAGAGTGATCGTGAACAGCCTGTGGCTGGTGTTCCCTCTATTTCAGAGAGTTTGTAGTAAAGACACATGCATGCAATGGCACTTTCCTCTGAATTAATTTCTTCATCTACTTCATACTAAAATGCACATTTTTGGGGAAAGATAATGTGCTTATATTTGATGGATAAAGTTTAGCAACACAACATAAATTAGCAGTGCAGACTCTGTCACGGAGCACACAGATTTTTACAATCTGAAATTATAGACTTTATGCAGACTTCCACAATCTTTAAAAAGCACCTGCTTATCAGCACACACTCTGCCACATACTGTAAGGGCTCTGATACAGCACAATAAAGATAATTTTGTTATAGGAATTATTAATTATGAATTTGCAGTACTAGATTAAATCTGCAGGGACAATTTGGAAATGAGATGCTTACTAAATGTGGTTAAATTTTTTTAGTTTTCCCTGAAGACTTACTACAGCTGAATGCATCTCTGTCACTTACTTGTTTCTGAAAGATCAAAAGATGAGCAGAAAATCCCTCTTTCCACTTTTCAGAGTGACTCTCATGCACGTATTGCACTTCCTCTACCTGAAAAATGTCTTTTCAATGTGGACATTTCTTATGCAAAATAATTAATTTGGGCAACGTTCAGTTCTACAGATCAGAAAGGGGAGTGCTTCTGCATACTATGGAATAATTCAAACATTGAGTCATAGCTACAAAGAATGTGATGTTTTGCTCCCTTTTCGTTTGGCACCATCTAATAACTTATATCCAAAATTTAACAGAAACATGGGAAACCCCATAAGTGTACTCTTGGTGTTAAACGTTTACATCTGCACTAAATATCCTACAATAAATATTTTAATGCACTGCACACATTCCTCTTGCCTTATTTTGAACATTGTTCTGAATTTTATGGGCAAAAATCAATGCTACGATTTTTGAAGGTCTGCCAATATTAGCTCTCAACTCATCTGCAGCTTAGAAGGTTGTCTACTACAAGCTTTGGTCACTATTACGGAAAGTTAAAATAGCATGTTTCTGGGATTCAATGTTTTAACACAAACACACATGCACCAACAATAGCACACAGCCATGCCAGCAAGTCTGGACAAGTTTACACTAGTACAATGAATTGCAAAGCATTCAATCAACTCAAGAAGTTTGAGAAGCCTACGCAAAGCGAAAACAAAATGCTACCCCATTAAAAATACATTGTTGCCCATTCACCTAGTTGTATTTTTCAGTAAATAGTCCCCATTCCCCAAAATACAAGTTCAACAGGACTAAAAAGCTGCTGCCAGTTGCTTTAAAGGATTTTTTTCACTAAGACCCAGATTGTTACAATCACATGAAGTTAACCGGCAAAACCCACAACAAAGTTTTCCAATTTAATCCTGCATGCAGTACTTCTCTCTCAGAATAGAAACCAAAATGTTGCCTTTTTATTGCTACATCTTTACCCATGTGAGAATGAAATCTACATCACAAGAGTGAATAGGGGCTGAATAATATTATCCAAAATCCAGATGCCATGTGAATAAAACAAAATAGTCATTACTGAAATATCACAGCATTTAGTTATTTATAGACTCTATTCAGACTCCACCACTAGCAAGACAGCACACGCTACAACATTCTTTTTGAATAGCCTTTCAGAGCACTTGAAAGATCTATTTTACAAGCCTGTACCACGATCCAGAGAAGAGTCATGTATACAAGGGTAGAAGGAAAACACAGCAGGCAAACACATACACTTGAAGGAATGAAGAACATCTAATCACTTTTCATGTAAAAAGAGTGTTGAAATGTTTTCCTGTAACACTGACATTCACTCTGAGAGCCCTTCTAATAAAAGATCTATTACCCTCAGAGTTGCAGCTTTTTGGAAACATGTGCTGATATTTTCTAAGAGACCACTTGAAGAAAAAAAGAAAACTGCCTATCCCCAGCTGGTACAGCCAATCCATTGTATGTGTTTTTCTGTCAGTAAAGACTCCAAGGCAAACTTCATCAGGAGGTATAACTTTCTCTTTTGACCCAACCAACTAATCTTTTCAGTGTGGTCCTGCCTGCAGGGCAAACTGACGGAAAAAGTCTTTGCAAATAAGTAGATCTGTTCAAAAGGCAACTAATGAAATCCTGTTTCCACAGGCAAAGGGGAAGAATCAGGCAAGAGGGACTTACGAACAGAGGTGTTCAAAAGTTGCTTTTGCTGTTCTTGGTCTAAAACCTTCCACTCTCATTGCTTTATTCAAGGTGGGAGGAAAGACAGAGACTCACAGGCAAGCACAGACCTACTGGACTCCTCAGAGGATTCATGCCCAGTACAGAATTACCCCGCTGGAAACACATCTGCCTGCAAAGCTCGAGCAGCCCAAACCACATTGCACCATCAGTCCTCCTTTGCTCCTTGTGTTTTATACTGCTCTTTTTTCCTTTTTCCTCCTGGTGCACACACAAACTTGCCTATACAAGTCAGTAGCCAGAGGCCACTATCTGAAAGGTAATTTGGACTCTAAAACTCACACCTGTGCTTCATCTTCAGAACTGCCGCAAAGATACTCTTTGGTCCTCAGGTAGCGAGCCACACGCCTGACCAGCCAATGCACAAGTCTCCTGCTCCAACAGGTCTGTGGGCAAGAGAGGCACAAGGGCAAAGGGCCTGCAAAGATCTTCTTTCTGACAGCAGTGGAGAGATTATTTTCTAACATTTGTCCTGGAAGGCACAATGCTTAGCCAAAAGTAGAGAAGGAAGCAGTGGTACAGCAATTCTGGCCACAAGCATGGAGCTGTGATGGCATTGTTATAATAAAGTGATGGGGCAATGTGAATAATGCCTTTGTCTGCCAGGCAACTCTGCCATCCCTGTGCCATTAAGACAACATGGCCAGCTGCCAGATCTAAATGTACTCTGCCTCCTAAATGTGCCAGGTTCATGTGAAAGCAGTATTTGATTCGATGGTTCTTTCCACCTTTATTTTTGCATGCAAAAGAAGTAATGACTTCCCCTTGACTGTGTCACTTCTGTTGTCCGCATTGAGATAAATACAGAAACATCTGATGGCAGGACCTGACACAACAGCAATAGTTGTAGATCTCTGTTCAGAAATTAAATGAGGACAGATAATAACCACTGATGTTTGACTCCTCCCTGTTTTCCTGCTTTGGGGACAAATCTCCATATTGTATGAGCAGGCTCCTAAAAAATACAATATGTAAAAAACATGCAGTGGTGTAATACCATGAGGACCATGAGTTCATTTCATAAGAATGATACTATGGTCTATAGCTACCTAATTGATGAGTCAGATGTGAAGAATTTTATTAGGGTTCCCCCATTTCATTCTCTTTCACAGCTGCATTTTTATACACGTTGTTCTGCCACACTCACAGTCCTCCAATAGCCATTACAGGACACATCTTAGCCAGTGAGGGAAAACACTGGTAAAGGAGAGAGGGAAAAAAATTATTTGGCTTGGTTTTGTTGGTTTTTCATCTTTTCAATACACTTTTAAGAAGTTTTTATTTAGTATCTGATCAGACTTTGACCTTTCACTTCCTTGGTTAATACTGAGATTAGTAATGGTGTCTCATATATAATATATGCCATCAGATTGAGTCTAGGGAGTTTCCTATTTTCAGGACAGAACCACTGATGACATACTATTTACCCCTAAATTTCTATCACTCTTGTTGGCCAGGCTGCCTTATTTGCACTGTCCATTTTTGTCCTCAAACTCAAATATTTGTTTGAGATTTGAATTTCGTATCTGCACTTCATACATATTACTCATGTGATTTCCTTATGCCCCTATAAATGTTGGTGAATGGGGTTATCAGCTATGGGGATGATTTAATGTTTCAATGTTGCACAGGTCAAGCACATGCACAACACCTAGAACAATGCAAGTAACATTGCTGTCAAAATGTAAGCTCAATGTATCAACTCTGTGCATTTTTCCAATTCCCCTGCCCTCCTACAGTAAAAAAATTCAAAATTGGAGATACCGCAGAGCATTTAAAGGCCAAGTCTTTGTCTTTCCAGTCATTAGATGTATTTCTGAAATGACTGTAAAATTAGGTGTTCTATTAAAAAAAAATTATTTTCTATGATGTCATTTCCAAAGGATATATGTAGCGATATAAATTAAACATTAAATGCAAACCTTTTCTGTGAGGCTACTGAGTCAGACACAGAAATGCAGACAATTAATGAGAATATTTGTCCTTGCATATTCACTTCCCTCTCCAGTAGAGGCCATTAATCTTTAAATGTGTATGAAAAGGACACATAAGTCAGCACACAAAGAGCATGTATTAAGGACACTAAATAAATTAAGGACACCTCACATGTCAGAAAAAAATATATATATACTTCTAATCCCTCCAAGCCACTTCTGCATGGTAACATTTCTGCTCCTGTTACAGAGATAACCAGGAATTCCTGGGACAGAGGGAGAGAGAGAATCCGAGCTCTACTCCAAACTGTTCCAATTTTTTCTAAGTGATTATTAAGACATCTTCAGTTTTGATTAACCCATAAAACATTTTGTCTTTTAGGTGGATGCACTTAAATGTCGCAAATGGGGAAAATCATAATTATGAGTTGAGTCTTGTTGAGACAAATTTTCTTGCTTCTGGCAGAAAAATTCTTACAGTCAGTTCATTCCCACAGTCAAAATGTTTATAGTGAGGAGGAGACATACCTGTGCTTTGAAGCTAAATGAGGCTTTTTAACAAGATTAATTCTGATTGTAAAATAAACAGTGAGATGAAGGAATGACAACACCTAAGTATTCTTACTCCTTATCTGCCCCAAGATCTTCAAACACTTCAAAACCTGATACAGTCTGTTACACCTCAAAACATGCTTTGTGAGGACAATTTCCAAGCAACTTACTGGGATGGCTTGTGGGTAGCTAGATATTTGAAATTCCTTCGCTCTTTCCTGCACCAATCATTTTCCCAAGTAAAACAGTTTCAGAACTCAAAATTTAAAAAAAACAAAAACCAAAAACCATAAACCAAAAACCACCCCATCAGCCAACAAAACCCACTACCAAAGACATACTTTGAGACAAAACTTTTTTCTGAGCTTCAAGTCTTGATGCCTGATTACAATGGACTCTGTCTCTTCACTGAAGGCTAGGCTGCATTTCACATTCTTGGGATGAAACACCTCATTCTAGTCTTTTCGTTCCTTCCAGGACACTCATCTGGGTTTGGAGGAATCCCACCTACATTTTTATTTGAGGCTGCAGCCAAGAGGTTCTGCACTGCAAAAACAGCGTCTCCTCCAGCTGCCAAAATTTTGCATCTTAAAGGCCACATACGTGGTCATTCCATCTTCTGGTCTTTCTCAACCATCTCATGGACTTCCACGTGACCATTTGCAGAGTCTGACGCCACTTGTTCTGCACAAGAAATTCTAGACAGCATCATACCTTACTTAATTTTTTACCAAATTTCTCCAGTCTGAAAAGAAGAACTCAATCTCTTGCCTCTGGCCTCAGGTCACACAACTCCAGCAGCCACATCTCACACAGGAAGACCTTTGAGACAGTATTACTCTGACTTACAGGTCAGCAATTAAAGTCACAAAGATCAGGATTAACTAAAGATGTCTCACCTGCTTTCCAGTAAAACTTTTCAGTGTAGAAAGAGGAGGTTTTTTAAAAAAAAATCTGATATTTGTCATATTTTGTCTGAAATACTCTAAAAGTTTTTCATGAAATTGAGGGTTTGCATTGAAACGTCATGAAAACCAGACAGTGGGTAGGGTTTTCTGGTTGAAAATTTCTACATGTGAATAATAATTTTAAAAAATCAACTTAGCTTCATGGACACATTAATTAGGAAAAAAGGGGTAGATCTGCAGAACAGTCACTTTCAGACTTTACCTTAATCATACGATCATCCCATTGAAACCCTTCAAGCATCCCAATAAACAAATATGTGAATTATCTGGCTAAAAAGGCAGCAATATTTGTTACCCTGAAAACAGAAAGGCATTTCACCCAAAACAGTACAGGTGTGGGGATTTTCTGTGGTCTATATTATACTAAGAACCTGTTTACTCAGATGTATGTGAAAACAGTATCCACGTTCCAGAGATGCCTTTTCTCCTTTGCAAAGAAAAAGTAAACATGGCTTCAGAATGTTCCTCCTTAGATCTGTATTTCATGATAACGTGAAAATAAGGAAGCTAGTGCTACACATGGGTGGGAATTATCTGAACAAAAATTGTGAAAATGGGAATAAAAATAACATCTTAAAGATCTTTTTCTGTGGACGTGCATATCTCTTTATATTAGATCTTTAGGCCCTAGGTAGGTTTATAGTCGCATTGGAGAATTATTTGGCCAAAAAGCACATCATCAGACATCTTCTAACATGGAATTAAACAATATTCCATTCACTTATGGCTCCTATGTGAAATACAGGGAAATAAGGTCAAGTTCTTCTGCCTAATGCAGGCAAGGACTTAAACATTATAAAAAGCAAAAATTATTGGGTTCTGGGACCCAAGCATGCTACAGGAGTTCCTTAACTTCAGGATGATTCTATTTCTGACAGCACTGGACAAAATCTGCCTCTTATTTTTTTGTTCTCCCTACACAAGAGGCTTCAAAAGAGCACAGCTTTCCTTCAGTTAATATTAAAAAGAGAAAAAAAAATCTCTAAAAATTCCATGGTTACGAAAGCTGGTATCAAGAGCTGCAAGCTCCTTAGGCAGGAACTGCTGCCCAACAGCAAACACAGCTGTGAAGTTTCACCTCACAGGACTGCAGACAGCCGCTTTTTCAGTCACCAGCCAGCCAAACTGCCCAGAAAGGAGCTCCAGCCCCGTGAGAACTGCACTGAGATCTGCATGGTACAAGCCTGCCCCTGAGCTGCCCTTCAGTTGTCACCTCCTGCCACCCAAGATACATTCCAGTAAAAACCACTCCAAAATTTGTAGCTCTAAAGGATTTGCCCTGATCAGGGAACAGTGGCTGGGCAAAGTGTTAGCTGGCAAGTGCCAGCCAAGGGGTGAGATTTCACTTGCCAGCTCAGGCAATTTCAGTTTGCAGCCTTAAGAGGAAAGATTCCCACCTCCAAAGCTTTCACCACTCCTGCCTGCACGCTTCTTCCTCCACATCTGCTCTACTGTTTCATGGATCCCTTTTGTGAATTAAATCAATTTGTTAACCTGGCAGAAAAGTAACTCAGCAACAATAGGATGGTTTCCTATGGAGCTGCTGAGTTAAACTGCTTCACAAAGTGAGGTCCAGAGCCACCAGGGAGTTGGGCAGAGGGGTCAGCCTGGAGGAAAAGGCAGGAGAAGAGGTGGAGCAACACATTCCCCCCCCAGTGGAAATGCAACATTGACTCAGCTCAGTTTGCTCCTGAAACAGCAAAGTATACCCAACCTAAAAATTCAGAGTAATGCTCATAATTCACATTAAGTTGGTTAAGGCAAACTTTTCTTATATGCTGTGAGATCACTAAGTCTGGGAAATACAGGTCGCTTTTTATGAGAGATCAAATTTAGCAGTTTCTAATTACCCAAAACTGATAGGCTTAAAGGGTTACAGCCCTTTATAAGATTTGCATTTGCTTCAGTTAAATTAGGACCAAAGTCTGAAACTTTTACCATTCTACTATAATTACATAGTCTTAGATGCACGCCTACAAACATAAAAATACTGCCAGCATCTGATATGGAGAAACATATTTGCATAAAGTGCTGTTTTGATACACATTGCTAGCTTATTCCTGTTTCTGTTGTTATTCTTGATTCAATTATTATCCCTGGTGGGTTTGACCGAATGAAATCTTAAGACCACTTGCACTACAACACTTATCAAGTCATTTTTGCACGCCACAGAATAATGAGTTAGAACGTCCTGGGTTTGGTGCCAGGTCTACATATTACAGAAAAGGGAAAAACTAATTTAAACTTTTATTTTAGGTGTATTTGTATTATCAGTAAGTACAATGCAGTCATGAAACATTTAAAAACAATGAGCTAGGACAAAAATGAAGTGGGAATACTGCAGTACAACATTTACAAATAATTTACATTACATTTAAAATGCTGAGTATAGAGAAGAATACAGATCTTGTGAAACAGAGGCAATTTTTTTCTTAGCTCACTGAGATTCATGTTCACAAGACTGTTGTAAAAATATTAGCAGAATTTGAGTTTTGATGTGCTCTCTAAGGCCAAGAAGATTATTGGGGCTTTTTTGGTAAAAGCTTCATCAAAATTAGGGAGGTATTCGCAAACTTAAAGTATTTCTTCTTGTTACACTATCAGGAATCACAGGTGTAGATCAAGTCATACTGACAAAAAGAACAGGAAAATTCTGTACTTTAAAAAGCAGGTCATTCTTATGTCTTTTTTCCTTGTCACTACTGTGCCTACTGTCCAAAAATACAATCTGTGCTTGTTTCTGGCTTTGTTATTCTGAGTGGCTTTCATTAGCATACCTGTCATTGACATATCCCAGGTTTAAATACAGGCAAACCAGAAAAGTTGTGCTTTAGAAGTCTCCATGAACAAGCTAAAGTAGAAAATACTGTTTCATATTTCAGATATTCTCAAAAAAGACATCAAATCAAATGAGCAATGACTAACAGCCTACCTAAACTTCTTCTAAATTGGAATTCTGCAAACAAGATTGCTCACAAAAGGAGTATTGGAGCATGCTGAATAGAAGCAATTTTTGCCTTTTAGCACCACAATTGTTCATCATAGCTTTGCCATAAGTTTTCCTGATTAATGCAGAAATTCCTGAAGATCATCTTTATCATACCAATTTATTTTCTCAGCGTTTGCCAAATGCACCCACAACAGAGCACACGTGGGAAGGCTGTGGAACACCCCGGTCACAGCCAAGGCATGAGTTCTGACAGAACTCTTTTTCCTGCTCTGATGGGATATGCCCTCCTGCCACTTCCATTAAATTAAGGGACCCTGAATATTCAAAGTAAATTATTTAAGCAGTTAACCTTGTTAGGGGAAAAAAAAAAGCTATCTTCTCTTTGATTATACATTGAGCTGGTTCAGCCTGCAAAAAAACAATCATCAAGATCTCTGTATCAATAGATAGCAGGTCATCAGTCACAGGGGAGGGTGAGCAGGCTGGTCCTTTCCAGTGTCACCTTTCCATTAGATCTATTTAAGTTTAAGGTCATACAGCATAAACGGTGTGGTTTCATTCAAGTTCTTTCTGCCTGGGTATGAACCAAGAGCAGAGAGCCCTGGAAGCTGAGATGTGTGTGGGACTTATGACTGATTTGACACTGAAGGCAGGAGGTGTGCTGTGCCTGAGGAAGGAAAGCAGGCAAGGGACAGTCTGATGGCTGGGCTGACTAAATGACCCTCTCTAAACTCAGGTTCTGTTCTATTCATCTTGCTCATGTGTGATGAGAAAGAGGTCACGACGGCAGCTTCTCAAATACAGTTGCTAATTGTGTGCACCCCAGTTTTTGGCTGATAAGTGGAGCTGCCAAGTTTTTCAATAGAACATCCACCTAAAAATCCTAATCCAGTAAAACAGAACTGGATTTTTGCCGCGAGTTTGTCCAGGTGCACAGCCAGCTACCAGACCCTGCCTGTACCTCGTCCCACCAGCCAGGGCTCCCAGCTTGCACATGTCTCCCTCACAATGACCTCAAAGGTAGCTCTCGTGCCCTCAGCACCTCTCTGAGGTGGGGGTGCTCCCATCTCAACCGACACTGACACAAAACTAGGCCCTGCTGAGTCTTTTGCACCAGAATTGTCCAGAAACTGAAGGTCTGATTCATTGCCAGACAACTGCAGACTTTTGACAGGATAATTTCTCAGAAAGCCTTTGCACAAAAAGCAGTAACACAGTCATGAATTATTCCTTCAGCCTTTCCTAAGTGATATTATGCAGCATCCAAGACACAGATCCTTCAGATACTCTCAGTGTATTTGATGAAGAGTGCAAATACATCAGCTGAGCCCTCCTGAGCCTACTCTTGACCATTCTGCTGGAAAGAACATTTCTGTGCCCACAGTACCCTGATTATCCATACTAGGAGAAAGGGTGAATTATTCAGATACTCTATTTAATGCAGTAAGACCTTTAGTGGCCATTAACAGAAAAGTTTATTTACTAGTTTATTTATGAATACGGTTTTACCTTAAGGGATTATCCATCCAAATGTTCTATGTATACTATTGCAAGTGTTTATAAATACATACCAGAACATAATCCCAGCACAATTAATCAGGAGTACCTTCTAATATAACTGAAGGCAACAAGACAGAAAAATGAAAAGTCTATTCCCAGTTTTATTTGGAGCTGCATAAGTGACACCTTCAATAAAAGATAGCTGTTAGACTGCGATGATTTACAATTCAGCACTGTCTTCTGATAAAGTACCAATTTTGCTCTAAAATTTACTGGGTTTTTTCAATATTTAATACTACTATTTTCCACTTTGAGCTTCTGTTTTAAATAATAAACCTGATCCAGTAAGTCATGCTGGTTATGTGTGTATAACCATTATGAAAAGAAAGAAAAAAGTGACTAAAATTAATAAACTGTGAAAGCCTAGAAACATCTCTCCTCTCCCTTACATTTACCAGAAAATCATTTTGGGAATGTGAAAAGATGCTATTTTAGACCTGGCTAGTTCTGGATTCAGGAGAAGTGGATCCTGGTTTAAAGCCAGGCTTGGTTTGCCTTCCTGAGCTCCTAGGAAGTTTGTTACGCATGTGTATGTGCATATATTTGGGGCAAATAGATTGTAAGTGCTGTGATATGAATTCCTCTAACAAATTATTGGTGGAATACTTAAAATGAATTATGAAAATAGCTATATTTAGTCTGAAGCTCTAAATGTTACATGGTTTCCTCACCATAGTAACAAATTCTTTTAAAGGAAGAGAGGAGATGAAGGAGCTTGAATTCTTGCACTGCAGAGACTCAAAGTCAGGGGGGAGGGAAAATGCCCACTTCACAAGGTTATAAACTTCAGATAACAACAAAAGAGAGAAAAAGGAAAAGGAAAAAAAAAAACAAAACAAAACAAAAACCAAACCAAAAAAAAAACAAACCTATAATTGTATTTATTCTGTGTTGCAAAGACATCATAATAAACTTCTAGAAGCATATCATAGAAAGAGTGAATATTCAATGAAAAAATAATTCCTCATTTTTTCCAGCCAAAATTAAGTAGGTGAATTATGGAAACACATTCCACAGCATCCCAACAACAGCAGTTAAGGAAGGTTGCTTTTTCAGTATTTTACCCTTCAAAGACAGAAATTTACTTATTCTACAAATGGAAGCAAGAAAGAAAATAAAACAGATCTTCATTATGTCATGGTCACTTGGTGATAGACAGCTTGCAGACTATTTGGTGCTACAACGGAAGGATTCGGCTCAGCAGAGTAAAAATATAATAATGAACAATAGATCCTTCACAACTGCCAAAATAAAAGTTGATGCTGGAAGGGTGATGGAGTCAGTGGCTTTTCAGTGCTGTGATCAGGGAGCATAATTGATGGTCTCCTGGATTTCATTGACAGATGTCGTGTTTAGGCAGACAAGATACAAGAAGGGGAATTTTGCAAGCTAGACCCAAAGTTAATATTTATACTGCATATTTAACAGTCAGTACCCAGCATTTTGTCTGCAGTGACCCTGTCTGGACACAAAGTTAGGATACAGGCTGCCTGCAGGACAGTGCACAATGTCCTTGCAGTACAAAGGCAACACCAGGGAACCCCTTCTGCCTTCCTACAAGCATCTCGCAGTGCTGCCAGACACAGGCATTGCTGCCTCTCCTCCTTAGAAGGACGTGCAGGATACAAGAAGGTGCTCAGGCTGCTGCTAAGATGGGCTCACAGCTGCGCCCTGCTGTGCACCAGTGCCTGCCCTGAGCCTGTATGTGAGTGTGGGCCTATTGACATATCATGTGGATGCTAGGGGAAAGCAAATGGTCAGTTCAACTAAAGACACCTCCTGTATAGTCATCTAAAACTCAGAGATAAAACCCATACTGGACAATTTTAAGCTTGCGTTTGAAATGCAGCATTAATCTAGCAGACAGCTTTCATATAGTGGTATCAGCTTAAAAGAAAATTAAAGTCAATTTTCTTATTCTTTAATATATTCCAAAATTTCAATCAGAAACTCCAGACTGGCTGAATATGTTAGAAACAAACCAACAAACAAAGTAAAAAACAACAAACCACAAACAAACCTAGGAGAACACACATCGTTAACTGCTGCTTTGGAGGAATGTGGTAGAGCAGGCCAACCGTGTTTAACACTAGATCCACGCTCTCAACACGAAGCAGCATGACTCCATGTGGCCCAAAAAGGGATTAGAGTGTCTTACAGCATTGTATGCTATTATTATAGGATATATCATGAGTACATAAGAATTGGATCACGACCACATTGCACGCCCACTCCTGATGATTCTTTGTTTTCCTGTAGATTATCTGCAATTACCATTCCAAATTCTTTCCAGTGTATGTCTTTCATGCCCTTGTCCACATCTCTAATATCTATTGTAGTGGTAAGTAGCATTGACAAGAGGTAAATTCAATATGTCAGGTACTTCAGCTGTACAGATTACAATTATCTCAACATCTCTTTATTAACAATACAGGATTAAAAATGGTTTGCAGACACAGAGCTTTTCCTTGGTGCAGTGTTATCCTCAGGAGGCAAAGGAAAACCATTGTGAAGTACCAGACGCTGAACAGTTGGTTAAAACTATGCAATAATGCAATATGGTTTATTTTGCATGGGTTTTGTGGTTGAAAGGGAAATAAGACTAGTAAACAGCTTTAGAAGAGGAGAAAAGCTCAATAATGCATTTTTTATCAAATAAACATTGCTAAGGTATTCAGGACAGGTTCCTTATTTTTAAGTACGAGTCCTTTGAAAATAGGCCTACAAATGCTTTTATTTTCCTTTTAATTTCTATGCTTAGTAAGGAAATCCAAGCCTGAAAATACCAGACTTCTGTAGAACTGGTCTAATTAAAAATAAGTACATAAGTAAAATAAATGAACCTCACAACAGCGCACTTTTTGTAGGACAGAGGTTTCGGTACTCTGCCCCTCTCTCTCTCTTATATACACCTGTGGAGGATAAGACTCTTCCTAGACTTCCACAGATGGTGATTTTCCCTTTCTTCAGAATACGGTGTGAAGTCTGTCCCACTAATCCTATGTCCCTTATTCAGAGAGTGCAAAGGGTTTTTTAAAAACCAAAACAACCCTCTTAGCTGAAGTATGGCCATTTGCAAGCTCATTACACGAGAGTATCTGCAGGAGTCTCGCTGTTCCAGTTTCTGCTACAAGCAGCACACCTGTGGTTTGAGAACCTGAGCATGGTCTCATACCCCATTAGTCACAAAACTGTCACGAGGAGTTGGAACTGCTGTACAATACTTCCTGAGCAGCTGGGGCACCTCCCTTGCACAAATCTGACTTGATAGTTAAGTGATAGTAGCAAACCAAGTGAAAAATTCTTGTTTAGGATTTCCTATTATAGCCGTACATGCTACAGGGTCCCTGGAGAATAAAGCAATCACTGCTTACACATGCATTTAACACACTAAATGTTCTAAAGAGTCTTTCTTTTACAAATAAACTAACTCAACTGTGTATGTACTGTATAACACATATGTTCATATTCTATTGTTGCCAGAAAAAGTAAACTACAGAAAGCCATGTTGGCATAAAGACTAATTTCAGCAGCACCTTGAATCATTTAAATGGCAAAGACTACAATATCTTTAAAGAATAATCACCTTCAGTGACTGATTATTGTTTCCATAATAATAATTAAAAATACTGTTTCTTCACAATCTAAGCACTTCTTCTAGAAACAGATTTCCAAAAATTGACTCAGATCGTCCTTCCTTGATAAATTATTCTACCTTAGATTTTGAGTTTTACCATTCTGCTCTACAGATGTTTTACTATTCTTATTTCTGAGCAAGGCTGAACTCTTTGGGAATTAAATTCGATATTCAAACACTACAAAATTAACATTTGGGAAATCTTTACTCTTGTTCACTAAGCCACTAAATCAGCTCTAGTTCTCAATTTTACTGAGAACAGCTGGCTTGAGAAACAGTTCCTAAATTTAGAGTACAAGTAGATTGCTTGAGAAGTAATTAGGTATTGTTACATGATTAAAAAAAAAAAAAACCAACAGGCTGTCAAAGACTCATCCCACTCTTAGACTCTTAGTAGGGGCGTGAATAATTATATATTCATTTCACAGTAACTTAGTTCAATCAGCCACTGCAATATACAGCACTCTGGAACAAGATATCTGTTTCAAAGAAGAGCAATGGCAAAATAACATTTCAGATAACACTTTAACCATTGGAAGACTGGATTCAGTGTTCAGTATATCTTTATCTTCTAAGCTGAATTTCCATTTCCCTCTAAGTTAAGCAGCTCAGGTCAGTACAGAATTATCACGGTTTTCCTCTTGTATGTCACAGAGTCAAACATGGGTACGTGCTCTGTGTAACACTGCAGGTCTGAGCTCTCTGACAGACACAGAAACTTTTGCACACAGAGCAGATCTGACACAAAGCAGAAGTTCAAATGCATTACACAAAGCAGAATTACAAATTCATTAGAAGAACATCATGAAACCTCCCTGTGCACATTCAGTTGGTGTATTGGGATTCCTGCATGGTTGCAGCCCTGTCGTGTATCTAGAAATTCCAGCCAAATTACAAAATTCCTGACTCTACTTGAGCAAAAATTCCTAGAAGAAAATTAACAGAGTGCAAGGATAGCTATGGCATATGTTATTCCTACACTGACCAGAGTATGAGCACATCTTCTTATAATGAGGATCCAAGGTTTGCTTTCTTATAAAGAGTCCACAATTATTTGGTTATGATGTTTAAAAAGATTTAGCTCTGTTATTGCTTACGGCAGCATGTTCCAAATATTAACAGTATGCTACATGGATCAGCCTTGACACTTTAAAAGCAATTTTATCCTGAGATTTACATCACAACATTTAGCAAACCTGTGGCAAAATTTTCCCAGTTTTGAGTTAGTGTAGATTCAAGAAGAGGAGTTAATGTTCTAGAATATTATAACAAGCATAAAACAAGGCTCAATTTATCTTGGGAAGGGGAAATAAGAAGATCATCCAGAGGCTGTCACTTCTGTGAACATATCTACTAGAAAAATCTCACCTTTCACAGGCTGCAGAATCTGCGTCAATGTGAAATGGAATACGAAAATCATGGAAGAGAAATCAAAGAACATTTTAGTACAAGGTCATAGCAACATATCAAACATCAATATGTTTTGATACCATAGGTAGAATTCCTCTAAAATCTACAGTTGTCTTTTTCAATAAACCCATCAAATGGTGCTTAAAAAAAATACAAGGTCTCAATTCAAACCAGAATAAATCCAGAAAATACAGCAAGAAGCAAATTACCTCCTGTGCAAATACAGACATGCTGCATTGATTTTCATTTAAGCATTTCCACATCCCCTGTCCTTATTGTTGCCCATATATTTTTCCTACAAAATTAATATTCATATTAAAAAGCAGCTAGATTATTCAGATGCACATTTCTGGGCCTATCACCCAAATTACATTGGACTCATTCCACATTGGGTCCATCAGATGGTGGGGAAATAAAGAGATTTCCCAGAAAAAAAGTCAATTTAAATATGCACAATTTAAGTATAACTGCACTGTTACTGAAGGGCAGGCTCAACCTCAGCCTGCCCCCGTGGTAGCAGTTATACAACCCTGGATGACCCCTCTGGAAAGGGGAGATGTATGAATTCATATCTGTTACTTCCTGGGTCACAAACTTAGCAAAATTGTCACTGACTTAAACAAAGGAAAATAATTGGATACTTGCAGTTTTGTGAAGGAAGGAAAAGGCAGAAGAAGACTGGAAAACAGAAATATTATTGTGTAGGAATAAGGAAGGTAACTACAGTAAACCTAGTTTTAACACAGAACTCATTAAGTTTAATGGCAACATTTCTTTCCTTTCAAGTTCAGCAAATCAGGTCAATATAGAATTGTCATGGGGTTTTTTTTCAGAAAAAAAAACATGTCACAGAATTAAACATGGGTACACGTCCTGGGTAGCATTGCAAGTCTGAGCTCTGAGGCACACAGAAACCTCCAGAGGAGAGAGTTCTAGGAACTCTCCTTTGGAGAGGAGTGGAGCAGCCTGCTCCCAAAATGTCATCACCAGATGAGACTGCCACCTTCTCCCTCTCCTGCCTGTGCTGAAGGAATGCAGAGTTTCACTTGTGGAAAAGAAAAAAGGTGGTGAGACCAGTCAAAGCAACTGGTCCAATGGGTTCACCACTTATCCAAAAAAGACTGAAAGAAGAAAAAGATCAAAAGTGAGTGAAAAGGACGTTTTTATCTGTTTCAATCATTTTAATTAAATCAGGATTTTTTTTCTGCGGGTGATGTGCTGTATCAGCTTGGGCAGATGGGGCATTTAGTTTACCCCCAAAAACATGGGATTGTGATGCTAAATTCAAGTTTTTACACAGCCCTCTCAGATCTCAGACCCATGAGATCTGGTATTCTAGTATTTGATTTAAAACAAATTAAGAAAAAATAAAGCAAAGCAACATGGTGGCAGGTGATTTCAATGTCCCCAACTGTAGGGCCTCTACAGCAGCTGTCAAAAAGAGTAAAGGAAAAACATGCAGCTAAATTTCATCAGCTGAGATGAGGGTAAGTGTTGTCACTGAGAGAACACGGTGTGAGAGCTAGAATACTAATAAGCACAACAACAAGTAGAGGTCAAGTGCAGAATGGATTTTTTTCCCCAAGTCGGGGAAGTGATTTTTTGCCAGTTTTTAAAACATTTTATATAGTGTTAGAAGCCTGAGAACCTTTAGAAAATCAGAAGTTTGAAGAGTAAGAAAATATTCCTTTTCTTAAAAGAGAGACCTGCAGAGAGGTGAAGGATAGGCCTTTAATCGAAATCTGGGGAGTTGCTCAGCAATGACCTCAGGAGAGCCTAAGGCTGTTCCATTTCAGTAAGCAGGCATGTTGGGTCAGATGTCTTACCTGTTTCTGAAATGTTACCTGCCCTTGTGTAACCTCTAATTATAAGTTTCAGTGAGAGTCTTTATAAACTACATTGCAACTGGCCTTATTTAAGCAAGGCAAGGCTTGAAACGGTTCAGGACCTCTCATACTCTTCCCTTTTTCTTTTGTGTATATCAGCCTTTTATCTTTCTCAGCTGTTTCTTCCTGGCCCTATCTCAATTTCAATAGGATCGATTCTTACAAAACCATTTCCTTCTGTCGGGTACTAAAACCAGGAAAAAACTAAGTTGGAGAACCTAAGAAGGTAAGTAATAAAATAAATTAGAGCTATACAAGTGATTGGAGCAGGGTAAGCCAGGACTCCTCCTGCATGATAACAAGAAGCAATCCACTTCCTTAAAACTGTACATCCAATTCCTGACCATTTCCCTGAAGCTGGATATTACTTTGCCCAGGTAGCTCTACTTCACCATGCAACAACGTCACCTAGTTACTCAACCACGCGACTCAAGAGCACTAGGGTTTGATGCAAGATCTCTGCAACCTAGTTCAAAAGGACAAAGGTTGGTAGGGTTTCTCCACCTGACAGCCTCCCACACACAGACAACAGAAGCTCTGAAAATGAAGCAGCTCTGTGCTGAGCTAGAAAAACACAGTAAAACACTTACACAACATTTTATTTATTATTCAAGAAGACACAGTTGTGGTTTTCACCCCAAAAAAGCAAATTTTCATCAACACAATATCAACGTAGCACATCAGCATTCCAGCTGTTGAATGTAAAATGCTGTTGAAATGTACAGAAAAGCAATGTCAAAGTCTGCAAAACCACGACCTTCAGCTCTTTGAGCTATTGAGACCGAAAGATACTTTATTGCAACAAAGGATGTTTCAAAACGACCTTCTATAACTGCATATTCAAGTCTAATCGGAGGCTTCAAGTAACGCTCGCATTTGGCAAGAAACACTTGTTTCTTACACATGTTCCTCAGATGGAAGACTGCCAAAAAATACCTATTATTCCAATTATAAATAAATGGTTCTGCTTGGGGAACAATGGGTCTGACACTGGGAAACTTCATGCACTCCCAGGTATTTGTACCATACTTGGGAATTCTTACGTGCTCACTTCTTTCTGGGCTTTCCCTGTTAACAGCATTTAAGCTAAAACAAAGCATGTCACACCCAGCCTGCTTCAAGGTACTGCCTCACAGGCGGTGACACGATGACAGTAATTAGAAGGGTTTTGGTAATGTTTTGAAGGCCAGCCAAATTTGTATGTGTCCCTTCTAGTAACTTCAGTGAAAGCAAAACAAGTTCAAAGCATTCAATTTACTCTCCAGAAAAGCAAATACTGCAGACTATTAGCTGAGGAGGCTATTAACTGAGAATTACTGGGCGAGGGATTTAAATTCACAGATATATGTGTACACATATTTGTGTGTTTACGTGTGTGTATCCACCTATATAGACATGCAAGCTAACACACATAGCTTGTCCTTTCAAACAACAAAAAGAAGGCTGAGACAAAAAGTTTGTGACCAAAGACAGTGGCTGGCAAACACACAAAAGGGATAATGAGGAGCATTTGTTTCCACAGTCTCCTGTCCTGCAGGCACCTGTGGAATGCAGTGAATTAATCTGGAGTGTTTGCTAAGTTCAAAATGAAGGCCTACAGAAAGGGTGTTGGCTACAGAAAAATAAATGGGCTGTAGGAAAAAAAATCTGAACAACTGAAACACACACTTTGGACAAGCGAGAAAAAGGGAGTGATAATGAGAAACAAAGGGAGTTCAATATCTAAGCGAAGGCAAAAACTAGAAGAGGCCTAATATAAAAAATTACATTTAAATACAGTGTACCTGAAAATAGGAGGCTATCTTTAAAGGAGAAAGAAAACACAGTTTTCCAAACACCGCTACCAGTGCCAAAGGTGCTTCACACCAGCCCAGTGTGTGAAGTACCTCATGGCTTTCAATCAGAGCACATAAACAAAGCACCTCTAGAGTTAAATTGTGGTGAAGAATACACACTTAAAAATGTAACCAAATGACACTCTGTGTACAACTGATGAAACAATGGGAGTACTCATTCTTTCTCACACAAGAAAACACAAATACATCCATCCAAAACAGAAAAAAGGCAATTCAGATTTGGGAATTCAGTGTGGAATCCAAACTTTTCAAATATTCTGTGCAAAAGGCAAAATGGCACAAAACAAAACCAAGGAAAAAGGCCATTCCCAGGAAAAAAAACCCCAGCAGCTCAGCAGTTAAGAAACACACTCAGTTTGTGGCAGACAATTTTAAATTCTCAGTCTGCAGGTCAGGTCTTAACATGCCAGCAGGTCATGTTTCCACCATTTGGATATGGGCAGTACATTCTCTTTTTCCTACCCTAATTCCAAACAACATTTTGTCAGATTTTATCCCTTTCAAGAAAAATCAAAGTTTTGACAACGTGTTTCAAAACCAGTACAATTTTAATGAGAGACTTTCTAACAGGGTCTTTCTCTTATGATGAAATAACCACCATGACAAAGATGAGGGAGATGGTAAGAAACTGAGCAAACTGCTAATAGTCCAACTCCTATTATGACGGTTAATTGCTCATCTTTCCTTTGAAAATCTCACCTTTGGGGCATACTGCTTTTATGTTTCTCTTACTTCCTTACTATTTTTCTCTCTTGTCTAGTCGTTTTTATGTCTCAAACTGTTCTAAATTGCTCTTTTCAACTTTCATTAATATTCTCATTTCTCCTTTCCTCCTTTCTCTTCTCATTGTCCTCACCAAGTTTTATTTGCACACTGCATGCTCTTAAGTTTTTTACTGTATTTTCTTCCTTCCCGAGCTGTACATTTCTCTCCTATTTATTCCCTTCACTAATTTCAATTTGGAGAGTTGGAGCAGATCATCTATCCTACATTATCTCTTAAACAGATAGAGAAGTGTTACTGAGGAATAAGTAGCTTTTTGTTTCTTATCTTTTTCAGGAAAAAAAAATAGCAGATGTAGGAGTAAATGGAAATATAGATAGTGTAACATCCAGCTAATGTGCCCAGTTAAACCACGTCTTTGATTACAGTGCTAAATATTTGTGTTCTTTCTTGCTTCATGTCTCTTTTTAAGTGATAGCCATTTAGTTTCTGATTGAGAAATGCCAATTTGGGTTGTTACATTTTTAAGATAAATCTATAAACTAAAACACATTAAAGACGTTTCACTTACCTTTTGTGCCAGCTTTCATTCACTTTTAAATATTAGAAGTGACAATCAAACTATGTTAAGACATGGATACTATTCAAGATAATCATAATTCCCCAGTTTGGGCAGCCAAATCCACACTGACACACTTGGTGCCTGGTCTGAAGGAGCATTTGGGTCTTAGAGCTGAAATAGAAGCCCCATGTACAACGTGTCTCAGAGCTGGGCACAGTCAATACAGGTCATACGTGCACCCCTGCTGTGGCAGTGGGAGCTGGCGGGGCCGACCCCCGACAGGAACACACCGAGAGCATCAGCACAGAGATACAGAAGGAATCGGGCTCAACCATCCTACCAATTCTTTTAGTTTCCCCACAGATTTAGGATCCCTGCACCACTTTTCTGTAGCAAGGTCTTTTCACACTTTTCTGATATGCGAAAATCTCAACTTGCCTGTTCCCAGAGGCTTGGGCATGAATCGTCTAATTTTTTTCAATTTGGTGCCTGACCAAAGAGGAATGGCCAACCCTCTTTTAAGGGGTTTCTAAGTGATACTCACAGTAAGGAACTATGAGTGGGATTGTTGTTGAATCTGACTAATATTTGGCCTTCCATAAGGATTGCTTTGGAAAGCAAAATTGACATTTTTTATCCCAAGGTCTCTGAGGGAAAAGATCAGCTGAGTTATTACTTACCATCGCGTAATGTCTGTCTAAAGGCCAGCATAAGATGCATTAGGTTTCTAAATACTTTATATGCCACTGCTTGCCACAAATGAAACTAAGTCCAGCAGATTGCCCATTTAAATTCCTGGAAGCTCTGCAGTGTCAGTTTCATAGGAGATGCCCTTCATCCCTTCACAAAAATAATGGTCTTTATTATATTACCTATTGCTCTATCCTTGCCCCTTGGTTTTTGTTTTGATGTTAAAGAGACACTATTTCTTACAGCAGAGCAAGTGAAAAGCCCAGAATAAATGCTGCTAAAACAGATGCTAACAGGTTTCTGATTTCTAGCACGTAGTATTACTACTAATCAACTATAACAGATTGAATACACTGAGGAAAACACAGCCACTAGTCATCATCTTTTCTCTGGGAAAGCCCTGAGACCTTTTTTCAAGGAGGTGATTTGTATTCCTGGCATTACCTGCTGTATAAAGCAGGTCCTTTCTATAAATTTTTGATAGATGCATACCTGCTGCTAATTTATAGTGTACTACCCCATTTACTCCTTGTGTATCTTTAGCATCTCGCACACATGAATTTTCATATTGAACTTTTCTTTTGCCCTCATATTGGGTAGATTTAGGGCAGAAAATGTTTTCAGGGGCTATATGTCAGAAAATGTAATAAATTAGTACAAAGTCAGTAATTTATTCTCCCACAGAACAAAAGAAATCTGCAGAATAACATCCCAAACCATAGATTTTAAATGGTGTGCTCCAAAGAATCTTCATCCCCACAAATCACAGACCACAGCTAGTACTTAGAATACCTTTGGTTCAAATGAGAGAACCAAGAACAAACATCTTATTCAAACACATAAAAAGAATTTCCTATATGATGCAGTCCTGACACTTCAAAACAAAAACATTTCAGAATTCGGACTGCACAATCTACCAGCTTCATTTCTAACTGGCAATTTTGCTCCAATAGTCTGTTTGGAATTAATAATTATGCTGCACAATACAGGTTTTTCTTTGGGTTGTTGTTTTGTTACGTGGTCTTGCTCTGAAGGAGAAACACATGATCAGCAAAGCTTATCCATTGATTTCTTTGCTGACAGATTGCTAAAAATGATAGATTTTCAATGGTATGCCAGAAAGTGTATGAAACTGAATGGTTGTGAGGTAGCAACTGTCAAAAAAGCTGCTCTGAATGCTGCAAATAGAAAATATATATTATCGTTCACTTCTGTCGCTGACAGCCAATTCTGATGATGTACATTTTACACTAGGGAATTCTTCCTTTTCCTATATGAATGAGGTCAGATGACCATTCAGAGGACTGTTTTGGGTTCTTTTTTAATTTGTGAGTAACATATTTTAAGGAAGCTGGTAGAAACATTTTTTTTTTCTTTTTTTTTTTTCTAAAACTACAGCAATTAAAAAAAAATCCAGATTTATAAGGGAATTTGGTATGTATTATGGAGAGAGTAAAGGACGGACCACTACAGCAAGGAAAAAGTGGAAATTAATTTTTGTAAACAGATTAATTTGTGTATTTAATACATTGAAATGCCACAAAGTTCTTTGGTTTGTTATAAATAAAACAGTAGAGTAGCTACAGACACGCTGCTGCATTTTTTTATCCTTTAGAGTCAAAAAATAAAATGACAGATGCAATACATGCTGGTCAACAATAAAGATTTCCCTCAGACATGAAAAACTGCACCAGCTGTCTCTTTATTCCAATTTTAGTTTCCGTGCTATCGTAGAAGTACCAGGCACAGTCCAATACGTGCCATGCTGGAACTGATTTACCTATCAGGTTATGTGGCTCATGCCGCTTGCACAAAGAGGCGACAGACACGTTTCTCCACAACACACTGAATAACACTCCACAGGAGCACCACTTTCTGAAGCACTAGAAATCAGGTTGTCATGCCTTTAAAAGTCTTTGCCCCACACATAAAGGAGTGGAGGAGGTAGAGGGCTACTGATGTCTGACACTGTTCCCACTACCCCCCTTACCTGCCTCTCCCCACTGTCAGTGCACCATCTCTGAAACGTGAGCACTGCTCTCCAGGCAAGGTAATACTGAAGTGGAGTGTGGAGGTGACTGTCTCTTTCAGATGAGCTCCAGGATTTCTCTATAGCAAGGATGTCAATATAGTGCAAATTAACAGCTAGTTTACAGCCTTGATACAAACACATAGGAGTCCTGTAAACGATATTCTGCACTAATACAATTTATCTCAGCTTAGAAAAGAGAGAAGGTTTTTCTGGGTCCACTGCAGATGACAGCATTTTATCTATTCATGTAAAGGGCATAGGTAGTATCATTCACATGCTGGTAGCTTAAATACAGACACTTTAAGCAGAATCTAATGATAGGTGTCTTTGAGCCATTCTTTTACAACTTTCAGGAACTAATCATCTTGATACAAGAATTGATCAGCAGCATGCTTTATTTCTGAAGTGAATGTCTTCTCCATTGAGTGTGCCACAAAAAGGACATTGGATGTTGCAACCACTGATTATGCCCACAGCAGTAAAGGAGATTTAGTCACATTAGACCTGTTAAAATGAATGCAGCTAAGTGGCTTGTACTGCTTTAGAAAGCTCTATCAGAAGCAAATTAGCCATTGACCTCTTAGGGCATATGTAATCTCTTCAAAGCTCTGTCTTCTCTCGGGTAGTTCAGATGTTCTCCTGTGAAGAGGCCTGCTTCTCACTACAGCTGCTAAGTGTTGAATTTAAAGAGTAAATACAGTTTTCAGAGGCTTTAATTAAAAATATTTCAGAAGTGTGAGGGTGCACTTGAAACCTAACAAGCAAGATTTTAATCTCCTCACCTATGGTAATCACTTCACAGCACGGGTGCTAATGAAAGCAGCAAGGATGGGAGATACACTGATGAACCAATTGAAACCAAAGAAAACTACAACATATTTTCTCTTAAACAAGGTTTGCCCAGCAATGACAACACACAAGTAACCAAAGGTTACTCTAGTTATCTTGACATGTCTCAAAGATGTTCAGAGTCAATAACATACTTAAGAGCAATCTTGTAAACTTTCCTTGCTGTGTTGAGATTGATCTCAGTGTGTGCTGCTACAAAGGGCTTTGCCAAGGAAAAACCCAAAGACTCCAAACATATCACTGGATTTACCTGAGATACAAGTCTCATCAGCAAAAGAAATCATGGGATACTCTCACAGAACTGTATCTTTTCTGTTTAGTTTACCTGGATTCTTGATCAAAATCATCTAAAATGTTGCAACTTCTAATATTTGTCTTATCAGTTCATTCCAAGACCGTGGAACAAAACTGTCTTAAAATACAACACATAACCAGATGTTTTCAGTTCCATTGCATACCAATACATTTTTTGCAGTGCAACACAGAGAACAAACTTGTGATAAAAACACAAACATGCACATACACTAAACATCTTGGCAACCCGTGGCTGTTTTGGGACTTTTGGATTGAAATTCCTCCTCCATAGATCCACAACCATTGTTATGTTTCCTGAAAAAGGAGAAGTTGCCATTTTCTACCTCAGTGGGGCTATGTTTTAGAACATTCTTTCAGATCACCACCTGGACATCTGCTCTGAAAAGCAGACAACAACTCTTGAATCAAAAGGCATCAACTCAGAATAATCCTGTTTGATAGCATGTGCATACATGTCTCTTAATCTAGACGTGTAGCAATTTTGATCGGCATCTGTATATTAGAAAAAGCAAGGGCCACCAATCCATTGTGCCCTACTGGAGACCTCAGGAGATGCCACAGATACAGAAGCTCCTGTACTCAAATACGGCAAAGCACTTGAAAGCCAAGGCATGATTACTTTTTGATAAAGGTTCTAGGGAGTGCTATTTAAATACTGCGTATGTTTAAAAAAAATATTTGGTGTTGTAGCAGAAAACCTTATGAGTATCTTCTCTTCACCACTCGTACAGTACAAGTACCTTGCTGAAATAAAGTACTCATTAACACGTCAGAGGAACAGAGAAAGAGTTTTGCTTATTATTAGGGAAACACCTTAAGCAGAATCAGTCCAAAAAACATGAACTCCTAGTTTTAACTGAGAGTTCAAATACGTTATAGAATCATAGAAGGGTTTGGATTGGAAGGGACCTTAAAGGTCACCTAGATCCAAGCCCTCTACAATGGGCGGGGACCCCTTCCATTAGACCAGGTTGTTCAGAGCCCCAGCCAGCCTGGCCTTGAGCACTTCCAGGAATGGGACATCTCTGGGCATTATATGTGGAGCATTCCCATCTCCTTTGAAGTGATCCTTAACAGTAAGGGTTTCTCTGGTAAACTCTATGATAAGCACAGGCAAGAGTAAAACCAAGAATGAGAAATAATAAAATTCCAAGCATAAAATCTTCAACACTTTTCCTCTATAAGGAAGCAATTAGTCCTGTGAATCAACACTTCTATTTATAGAGAAGGCCCTTAGTAACCAAACTACTAAACAAATTGTATTCAATGGTGGGTATCATTAGCACTATTAATTTAGCGAGGAAAAAAGCACCAACAAAACAGCAAAAAACCAAATAACCAGTAACATCTAACAGTATTTAATTAACTTCCTTGTTGAATATGTTTAGCTCTGCATTTATTGATTCTCATATATAACAAGATATAGAATCACCAGTCTTTCCACATACAAAACATAAAGCAGTCTGCATGTACTGAGCAAGATCAATACAAAGACAGGTAAAAATGGCAGAACACTCTCTGAAACATCATCCAGAGAGCACAGGTGATCTCTTCTTGTTCTATTTCATGATATATTCTTTAGGAGAAAACTTACAAATAAATTTAATATTGGTTAGACACATCCATTTCTTAATGAAAGTCTTCATGCTCATCAGTGATAGTAATACTATATTGTTATATATTATTATAGGCTATTGAATACTTAATCATTATTACATATTAAGTATTTAATATATGGCTGACAAGTTAGGTCCATACTAACACTATTTCAATAGATACTAGATTTCAGTAACAAGTCTTATTGCAACCAAGTTGAAATTACATTAGTATTTATGTGACTCTCCTTTCCATTTTTATCTCTGCAAGTCTTTCTATAGCACCAGATGATGCTAAGCAGAGTACTGGAGGCAACTAGCTTGCATCTTTATATCTGTATTTACTGAGATAATATTCTCCTAAAGCCAGATGCTTTGTGCTGCTTTGGTTCTTAATTGCAAAGTAAAACTCAAAATTGCAACAAAAAACTGTTTAGTTCACAAAGTTCATTTATCAACATCATTAGGCTGCAATGAAAAGTTAAGCTGATATAGCATTTTCTGTTGGAATTGCCAAATTCACTCACTGGAACTAAAAGTTTTCTCAGGAGACCAACCCTTCTCAGAAGAAAATATGTTGTTAACAGTTTTCAGAGAGTCTCTCTCCCCTAACCTAGTTTCTCATGAAGACACTTAAAAGCTGCCAATCTCATCCTGGGTGGTGAGACAGGAAAAGTGTAATCTCAAAGTACTTTGTAGAATTAGAAACCACTTCCTGCCCAGCTCCTGTGATGCATTTTGAATAGGGAAAAAAAGAAATACAAAAAATTGAAAACAACCATTATCACATAGATCCATTTGCAACGTGAAGACAGAGCTAAGCTGGAGTACAGATATATCCACAATTATTACTTAAATCAGGATGGCACTACAGAAGTAGATCTCCTAGTAATGTCCATTTCCTGAATTCTCTTTTGTGTTGCAAAACCCATGAATTGGATTTCTTTCTGAGAAAATAAGCTGGAAGATGCTTTCCAGGAGGACATCCAGTATGCTCCATCCTCTACTAGACATTCAGCCTGAGGGACCAGGCTACAGCTGCCCAAAATGAAACTGTAAAAAATACGCACTGCACAATCAGTTCCTCACAACCAGCTGCTTTTCTCTACAGGTCTACACATGTTGCACCAAGCTAACTGCTAACATGAATATAGACTAGACATAACTAAATCATAGGACTTTTCTCCCCAAAACTGCAACTTTACAGCCCCTAAATACCTTTAGAAGCATTTCAAATGAGGAATCGACTCTGGGGGCCTTAATCTAAAGAGCGGCGCTTAGTGGTATCCAAGGTCAAAAATCCCTATACGCTTACGTAGCAGTACCAATGTGTTGATCAAATCCTCATGATCAAAGCCAGTTTATCCTCTGTTACATTTGAATTCAAAGGTGTGACACACAAACCAAAACCTAGAAAAGTATGCCTAAAATTTCTTTTGGGCAACTAACTACCCACATGTACACAGTGCTTCAAGTTGCTTTTCTGCCCTTATTCGGTTAAATCGTAGCAAACAGAATTAAGAAAGAACTGCTGGTACAGATAATGTGTTTCTTCCCTACTCTCGACACATTATCCTGATGGAAAAACTCCTACCAGTATGGGGTGCATCTGTTAATGAAAAAATACTGCAGCTTCTCCTTTTTAAAATAGTGAGGTTTTCTTATATCACATTTATGATTCAACAAATAGTATTCTAATCTTACAATTTACTCTACTCTTACAATTTTTCACATCCTATGTCTTTCACATGTGCATATTTGTATAGTTTTATAAATATATGTATTTCCATATCTGTTCATCTGAGATAATCTCATATATTGGAGCTAGAAATCAATGCATCTTTCAGAAGAGAGCAACTTTGTAATCAAACCAGCAAACCCCGGGACAAAGCAGATCTCCAAGCTGCAGGGTGAAAATTTGTGCACTAACATAGGCAGAAGGCTTCCAGGCTTGGGACAGTCTGTTCCTGTCCATTCATACACCCTAAAGCAACAATTTACAAGGGCATTGAAACCAACAAGTTTCAGCAAAATGTTGCCCTGGCTCTCGCAGGCTGTAAGTACACTCATAGGAGAACCTCACTGTCCTGAACAGTTGAAATGCTAGATGACACTCAGAAAACTCTACAAACCTTGTGCAGTCACTAAAGATTTATCTTTTTATAACTAGAATAATAGAACAGATTGGGTTGGAAGGGACCCTTAAAGCTCATTCAGTCCGACCCTTCTACTTTGAGCAGAGAGATATGTCTTCAGTAAATTGGGTACCTTAGAGTCCCATCCAGCTTGACCTTGAATGTTTCCAGGGATGGGGCATCCACCACCTCTCTGGGTAATGTGTTTCTGTGACAGAATTATATGTAACAAAAGCTATAGTAGGTAGATCTGAATAAAATACTTTCTGAGATTCACAGCCACATTCTGAAAAAAAAAGGGGTTTTTTTGGTTTGGTTTTAAAAATCAGATCTGAAGGGTAAATAAGCCATATCCTCTTGATAGGATGTGAAGAGCTGCTAAATTGAATCTCCCACTTACCCACAGAGCACAGAAAATTAATAATGTACACTTCCATCACTACTTTGCCAACATACTTTCTTTTGGGATGGCAAAACATCTCTAAGAAACTAATAGATCCTGTAACCTCCAGGTTGTTAACTTCATATTTCAAAAGATCAAAGCAAATAAAAATAATAAGCTATCACACACTTTGTTTTCCTCATTTTACCCTCTCAGTTATATTATGCACCAAGGTCCAGCTGTCTGGGCATTTATTGAATCCCAGGGCCAAATTCAAACAAAACTGATCTCAAAAAAATTTTAAGCAGTATTTTTATCTGTGGTCCAAGGCAGTTGACACCATGTTGCGTTGCTGTAAGGATGTCTGGGTATGTGGGACACAAGGAAGGGCTTGTGAGTGCTGTGATACCTTCTGGAGGAAAATTATGTCATAAACTCAGCATCAAATCTTCCTTTTGCTTCATTGAGCATGTTTGAAACTTGTGAATCTGGGGAAACAAAACTATTTGTAAATGAAATAACATCCTTGCAGAAAATTCATCGTGCTCTAGCACTTTTTCTAATTTTACCTGGAACACTGTTCTTAAGAACTCTTTTCTTAAGGGTCCTTAAAGAAATACTGCACACTATATCAAATAATTTGCTGTCAGTGCAATGTCTCTGCAGACAACACACACCAGGGCTATGCATATACTAGGCATTTCTTGCCTCTTGGTCTCAAGTGCAAAAAAGGACTGTGGGATAAAGACCTCAGAACTACAGATTTTATTCAGAAGTTTCTTCACTTTATCTAGATAAAACTCTTTATAGTCCTAAAGAAATGCAATTTCTGGGCTTGAGTCTTTGGTATTGGTTAGAAGCAGTTGGAGTATCTATAAGACATAGAATTACATCAGCTGCTAAAGCATTTCAAAGATTCTTTTAAAGGTACACATATTAAAGATCTGTGTAGATGGAGATATTTTGGCCCAGATATTGTACTCCAAGAGAAGCTGTACTGTTTCAAACAGTATTAACAATAATGGCCTCACATCCTGAAACTGAGGCAGTGATGACACACTTACTACCTGATTATTTTCATAAGGTCAAGTAGTTTCACTAAGTAGCCATCAAGTTAAGAAGTGTCTTTCATGATTTACAAAATGAGTTGTTAGTGTTTCTTTCCTACATTGGGCCACAACCTTCTTCATTTCCAACTGAGAAAGGCATCCAAATTTATTTGGACTTATCCTTCAGTGGCATGATAAAAAGTTATTTTTTAAAACAATTTTCATATTTCTATGAAGAATAAAGACTCTTTAAAGTTCAGCATAGGAATAATGGCCATGGTGTTCCATGCTCAAAGGGAAAGCAATTTTACTTTATTAGTTTGATGAGTAATGCTTACCAAAATTAATGGTGCCATCTAAAGTTCAGCTCACTCAATCTGTACAAGTTTGCTTGGCAAACACTTGTTCTGTGGACAAATAGCACCATGTCTTGACCTTTACAAATTAGGGCAGTGGCACAATGGTTCCCTAGATTATTGCCTGCTGAATGATGTCTTGGCATAATACACAGGTGCAGGTAATGAAAACACAGTTAAATACACACAATTTGATGAGCACTAAGGCGTAAACAGAAGAGGGACCTGATTCACCAGTGCCTGGCATCTTGTAATGAGAGTAAACAAAACAGCATTTTGGAAGCCCTCTAAAGTGCCTGAAGACCTTGAGTGAATTTGGAGCCAAGGAAGGCTGGCTCTTCTGGAGGACATCAGGTGCTCTAGATTTGTATCTCCCAGACGTAAGTTGTGGCCTTAGAAAAGAAAGTCTCCATCAAATGTGATTTCTTAAATTGGTGTTTCACCACTTTTAGATTTATTTAGAAAAGTAAATAAATTAAAATACCTTGTCATCTGCTACACTTGGTTTTATTTCTGAAATTACTTAAATAAAATTTCTGGTACATCTTCACAAGAAAATAAACCTTACTGGTGTCACAGATATTTCAAAATACTTTTTAAGAGTTTCCTGCTTACAAAGGAATAAAAAAAAATGTAGCTCGTAGGAGCCTATAACTCCTAAAAATAAGTGCTTGTATTACTTCTGAGCAAGAAAATGAGCTGTTAAGCTTAAAAGATGACTTTTATTTAACTTATAAATGGCTCTAGTGAACCTCACTTTTGCTGGCAAAAAACAAAGTGGTGTAAACTACATATTCCACAACACATATTTCACAGGCATATTTTTCCTTCTTCACTCAACACTGCTGTTTCGATAAGTCATCAGTATTTCAGGATATGCTATGGTCAGAAATAGTCAGCAAGTTACCTTAAGGAAATAAACATTATTTTATCATCCCCCTTGCAATGTTTAAAACTTTTGCTGGGGAGTCTACCCGTTAGAATCAGCACGACAACTTATAGGCCAGAATGGCCTTGTTGGGCAGAATGATGATGGGCAAAATTTTGTGTGTTCAAAACCAAGAACAGTTTGCAGAACTAAACAGAATTTTTTTGGAAGATGGACTTTTTTTGATAAGCCTATGCTTTTATTTTCATGTTTCTGCCAAGATAGAATACCAGAAACCTCAGCGGGACGCCACCTCCTGTGAGATTTGAATTAAATTTTCAAAGCAAAACTTTGGTTAGTTCATCTAAGCTGAAGATTAGGAAGCCAAACATTTGGTTGCTTAGCTGAACAAGAATATATCATATATTTTGAGACTCTCTTCAAATTATTTCACTAATGGAAAGCAGAAAAGGATAAAGATGGTTAATTTCCTCCTGTCAATAGACAAGTTTGTTTATGTGCTTGGCTTTCTTCCAAATATAGCATCCCAAAGAACTTCCCAAACAACAATTTATAATGATATATTTGTTTTGTTTCTACACTGCTTTCATTAAAATTATGAAGTCAAGGGTTAACCAATGTGCATGGATACCATATTAATGGTGAAATGAATGCAGGAGAAAAAAATCCAGCCTGGTCTGAGAGTGAACTTTATACCTAACACTGTGGTTTTTTCAGCAGATGCAGAGAAAGATTCACAGGGTTTTCTCTGTAGAGATGTTTTTAGAGACATTAATGAGAATAAATCCATTAGAGTTATGGTTGATTTTCAAGAAAGACATTGTGACATACAGGAAAATTCACAGAAAAATAAAACAGTCCCTTTATTCATCAAATACAGAAAGGAAAGCATGTTTAAAAAAAGAAGAAATGAAGTAAAACAGGTCCATTAACATCAACATTACGCCATTTGTTGATGCTTTTCCAGCCGTAAATATGTCCCCCCCCATAAGGGAAGATGAAATGCAGGAGTATGAAATGCAGTGTAACAGCTCAGACCACTGAAGGATACAGTTCCTCTAACCTCTTCCCACCTTTCTCATCTCCTCCGCTAACTTTCTATCAGCTCACCAGACAATCTTTGAGAACCAGGTTAAACCCCATGAGAAAAAATCAGAACAAACAAAAGAAAAGAAAAGAAACAAACAAATAAAACCACAAACACCAAGCAACTGGACATTTTGCTACTCTCTAACTGAGTTAAAGCAGATCAAAAAAGGATCTGAAAACGTTCAGGGAAACAAACTAGTGAGACCAACTGAGCTGGGAATCAGGGAGAGGAATAGAAAGAACACTATGGAATGGGAAATATCTGGAAAAAAAATGAGTTAAAACATCAAAGTAGCATTTACTCCATTACATTTTTCATGGAAGAAGTGAAGGTACATTAGTTTTATAGTATTACTTCAAATGATGCATAATCAGGATGAGCGGGTTCATAATGACTAGAATCAGTATAATGACTTCTTGGAGGTTCACTCATCCCTTATGGCTCAGCTAACTTGTTGAAATAGCCATTACCTGTGTCTGGATAGAGTTTCACATGAGACTTGCTTATTTATAATTTGTAAAAGGCATACATATAAAACATGGTGATTTCTGATATTTTGGTCAGAAACTCAGGTAACTGACATATTCAAAACACTTCCAGATTAATTTAATCCAAATATCAGGAAATAGGAAAAGGAGACAATTAAAATATGATTGTATAATTTAGGTCCAAATGCAGCATTAGGTCTTTTGTAGGGAACCTCTGGATAATGCACCCCCAGACATAAGATTGTCCCTTCTACCACACAATAGGAATCAGACTGTGAAAGACAACACATCTTTTCAAACAGCTGAGCTATTCAGCAGCATCAGCATTTCCTGAAAAAATAAAGTGAAAACAAAATATCATATATATTTTTAAAGTAATTAATTACTTTTTCTTAAGGTTCAACTTTCATTTTCCTTCACTAGACCTAGTCACGTGTGCAACATCCATGATGGTGTCCCTGAGCACAAGGCTGAAGCATTTGCTTGCAGGATGACTCAACTCCAGCCCTAGAGGGAGATTATTTTTGTCTTCCTTGTCATCATCTTGCTACAAACTGAATTGTCCAGGCTGAGAAATGGGCCTTCAACACTTGCAAGACTTCTACTCCCTTCAAAAGTCTCTGGGCTGGATCTTTGTGGAGTTTAGATCTATGGACCAAACCATATCTGAGTAGCACACCATGAGGAATTATCAAACCACCAACAAAAGACCCTTCTCCACTGAGTGGTAGCATGACTACATGGTACATTTTTGAAAAGAACACACAGAACCTCACAATTCCTTTACTCACAATGGTAAATCACCATTAATGGCCACATGCTGTAGAATGAGCTACTGTTAACCTTCTCAGCTAGTAAACTTAAACCATTTTGACTGCTGTTCTCATAGAAGTGATTTGATCAAGAATATTAATGAAAAAATTAAATTTAAGTTGGCAAAAGGAAAAATACCTAAAAACTTAAAAAGCAAAACTTGCTTGTTCGTGTCCACTGACTTCTGCCAAATTCATTATCATAGTCTTCGTCTATCAACTTCACACCTTGAGGCAAATACATTTCCAAACAGAAGTAGCAGGGTTTTAGTTTCTTTTTTTAAATAGTTTTAATTAAGTTTTACATTTCAGTCACACATAACAGAGTTGCAAAATGATAACAACAAAATTATCCCAGCTAGCCCCATAGAAGTAAGTTTCTTGTTAATCTCATAAAAGAAACACTAAAAGTAATTTTCTTCTATTTGAGTGATCTTTTCACTCGTAGTTTTACCGTTACTACAAATTAACCTTCTCTGAACACAGAAAAACAAAATCACTGCTGTATAATTGTTTCAGCCAAAGAAAAGAAACAAATTATAAAGGTATCTTTGACACAAACAAGCCCAGGACTCTGCATTTGAGGAAAGAACATTCAGTCGAGTATTTGCTACTGATATAGTCTCTGATTCCTTATGGGATTAGCTCTGGAGCATTTAGTGAAAAGGCCTGTAGCTATCGATGCTAATTGCCAATCTCTGTTTCAGTAAATTACCCAAGTTACTCCCTTTATGAGCATAGATACAGCTTCTCTTCCCCTCCTAGAGGAGGAAGTTTTCTATGTCATTAAGATATTTTCTGCAGACATCCAGGTCATGCCTTTAGCAAGATAAACATCTCCAAGACATATATATTTCAAAGATCATGACATCCTTGGGACCTCCTTTTTGATTTTATCTGCTATAATAATTTGATATACTGTTTGGGGCTAACTATTAACGTAATCTGGATGAGAAGTTTGAAAAATGAAAGGCAAGGAAAAACCTTCAACTGAGCGGTTTGATTTTTGAATACAGAAGTCTGAACATTATTTACTGTCAAAAATAAATTCAAAATTACATTCAATATTAAACAGAACTTCCTGTGAACCATTTGAATGTGTTTGTGTTTAAATGAAAATATCTCAAGAATAAAAACTGAAACTAATTACAGAAAAATGTCAAATATTGAAACTTTCAGCTACACTTTTTCATTAGGGTGCCAGTTCCCGAGATTAGATTATATGAAAGCTTTTTTTGTTTCGAAGAGATACACACCTGGTTACTTGACTGCAAAGAAAAGACATAGAATTTGAACTAATAAAGGTTCAGACACTAGAAAGCATGTAAGAAATCCGAAACTAAAAATAACAACAAAAAAATTAAAATACAGAAACAAGGCAGCTTCACCCTTGAAAACTGCCTCAAGATTTTCTTAATATGTAGCACCACTTTTAATGAAGATGGCCATAGGGCTTTCCTATCCCCTAAAATAAACCAGTAAGGTTATGGCTATGTCTGTATAGAAGTCTACATAAAATACAGAAAGTGTAATTGGGCCAATAGCACATAGAATAACCTGGAAAAGAAATTTCTGAATTAATAGAAAGTCTCATTAGCTACTGTTGCTTATTCTAAAAGCCTATAAAATTACTTTCTAGGAATGATAAAATAGCTGGGTACAAAATGCACACTGAGGAGACAACATGGGGATCAGTGATAACAATCAGTTTCTGCGGTCTCTCCCACTCATGCAGCACACGACAATGAGCTGCATCTGCACAGAGCCCTAGCAAAACTCTCAGATATTTACATGGGCCTATCCTAGCTGCAGAAGTATAAATATACACCAAAGAGAAAAAAAAACCCTGCCTAAATCAAGATTAAACTGGAATGATCTCACAGTGAAAGATAGCAGTGGACCACTCTGCAATTTACCGTCTTCTGACATGATAGTTTCTTTCATGTTCTATTGCATGCCTTTAAAAATATTTGCATTATCAGATTTTGCCAAATTTTATCATTTGATATTTAAGATCCAGACAGTTGTGCCAAAACAGAATTGCCTGCAACTATGCCCATGCCGTACTGATCAGCACAATGTCACTGACCTGCCCAATAGCTCTAAAAGAGCTTTTGGCCTGAATTCTCCCAGAGAAATGTAATAAATGGCAGTGTTAATCCCTTTGGGATATTTTGTGGCATTACTACTCTGTTTATTCTCAAGTATTTCATTTTCAGACTACTTACACTTTCTTATTTATTACAGTAATCAGCCTATTGAACCAAATTATTTGGGATTAAGTAAATTATTCCACAACGGTTATTCAGACAGCATATAGTTTGTTTCCACCGTGTCCAGGCTATATCTCATCTCCTCAACTGGGTATACTGAAGTTTCAATACAGAAAGCCTGGTTCTTAGCCTCAGTTGCCTGTGGGGGTTATACTCAGGTGAACAACGTTAGAGCACACAGTTCCCTATGACCAGAAAACACTACTACCCCCACCCCTTCCCAAACACATCCAGTCACAGGCAGAGCAGATGTCCTGGATCACAGACAAATAGCAGATTTGTGGGGATTATACACCCCAACTACTTGTCAAAATGGTACTCATTATTAGACCATTATATTAGAGCATATCTTTTACTGAATATGGACACTCCACCTACAGCTTTTAATCACTTGTGCTAAAGCCTCCTTACATTAGAATTTTGCTTGAACCCTGTAAAGACCACCTTTAAAATGCAGATTACAGTGTTTGCCTCAAGATACAGATCACAGGTGATAGCATCCTGTCTTCTACGCCCAACATTTGAGTAAACTGGGACACCACAGAGAAAGAGCTCAAGTACACTCACTGTAACAGATAAGAAATAACTACAAGACTAAGCTGAACTGCTAAGACTCTGCAAACATCATACAAAATGGTAAAAATAGGCCTTACTCTTCTCTTACACAGCTGACTACACTGGAGTTACCCTGATTTACAGAGAAGTTTTACAAGGCTAAAACTGATGCCAGTTAGATCCGAATCTGGCCAAATGCCTACAAATGGAGTAGCTTCAGATGCTGGCTTAAACTGAAATGGCAGATGTATTACCACATGGCAATCAGGAAATTTGTTCTGCTTTCTTTCCCAAATTGCTACTGACCCCAGCCATATCCTTATGTCAATAAGGAAGTGTGAAAACAGGAATCTGTGGAAGGAGTAGGCTATTAATCAGCTTAGAAATGTGTTTTTTAAATTGTGGTTTTTTCAGCAAGACTTATATCTAGTAGCCTTGCTGCAATACTATTTTTACGTTGCTAAAAGCAGCTACTAAAAATTTTGAGCTTTTTCCCCTGGCAGCTTCCTCTGCCTTTTATTTTAATCATACAAAAACTAAATAAAAATCTTTTCAGTCACAAAAGAAGGCTGAATGCACTGTAAATAACTGACCCATTTCAGGCTTTCTCTTCCATTGTGCCTAATTCCATCTTCCAGGATAAATGGAGAAAAGATTGACTAATCAGAGAAGCTTTTACAGTTACAATGGACTTTTATGACAGTTGCCACGCATTGATGCTTTTGTAACAGCAGGGGCTTGGGCCAGCAGCAAAAGTGCCTTGCTGCTGTCCCAGATGATCTAACTCATTGACCCCACTGGGGGAAGAACTATAGCAAAGCACAGTACAACCTGTCAAAAAGTGGCCCTTTCTTAGTAAGAGCAAATGCACAAATCAGTGAAAGGAAGGGTTTATAAATCTTGAGACCACAGAACCACTTTGCCAGTGATTTTGTTGTACAACTCCAAGAATTTCAGTATGAATACACCTAATACCAGAGACCTGCAGCCTGGCTTAGGTTTCCCTGTGTGGTGGCTAATCTTGCCTTTTCAAGGCTTATTTTTGGGGCAACAAAACACATCCACAACAGTCATTTTGACAAAATAGTTTTATCTCCCCAGGTTCTTTCATCTGAAGAAACCACAGTAGTCAGCAATTTTGTCATTAAATATCCCTGCCTAATATTCCTGTGTCTAGAAATCTTTGTTTTCTATAGCAAAGACAAGTCTTGAATGGTCCAGGGTCATTACTGGCGTGCAAGTAAGCTACACAAACCAAAAATTTTAAAGTGGTGTTTGTACCATAAAGACACCTTGAAGTAGAGACATGACCAGGTCTCAGCCAAAACAGATAAATAAGTGAGGTTAGCTGCACCTTTACACGCTTCATGAGGAGGCAGTCCCAGTGGCTCCATGTGGAGCTTCTGCTATGGTTTGAAGGGCAGATACAGAAGACAACACAGTTGAATTCTTGTGAGTACTGGTAAGCAAGCTAAACATGGACAAGAGCCACACGCTGAGCATTGAGACACACACACACACACACAGAGAACTCATGACCAAAAGAGACTACAGTGAAAAAATCTAGGAGAGCCATGCAGCACTGGGACAGGTTACCCAGGGTGCTCAGAGGGTCTCCATCCTTGGCAGTTTCCAAAATCGGAACAAGTGGTGGCAATAATCCCTCATTAAGGAAAAGGCTGGGCTTCAAGCCAACCCTTCTAGCCATCCTTGCCATGATTTCGGGAAAACAGTGGGCTAGGTAGCCTGTCTTAGAGATGTTCAAAAAGCTTTATTAACCTTTTGTCAGAGCCAGGCAAAGCAAGGAGGGGCAGGACACCCCTATGCTGGAGGCAGCCCCTCTGCTGGGCCAGGGGAAAGGAGACTCCAGGGAAGTGTCTTGTGACACTAGGTCGCAAGAGTGTAATAAGAGAGGGATGTCATTACCAGGGCAAAGTAAAAGCAACAGGAATTAGATTAGTAAAATGGTGAGAATAATGATTTTTTTCCAGGTCTATTTGAAAAAGGAGTGGAACAGACAAACCTGTTACAGAAGTGAAGCACACTGACCAGTATAAAAACTGCCATACAAAATGGGCTCTGGGATGGAAGCTTTGTTTAGTACCATCTGAGGGAAATGCTGGCTAGAACAGCTACGTGTGACAACTTCCTTTCCAGAGTTATGGCTTAAATAGACAAAGAATTTCCCAAGACAAACAGGTAAAAAATCCTTTTATGGGCTTAATACCACCACTGTAGTAGATATGAGTCACATTCAGAGAGACATTTTACACTTTTAATATTGTAGGTTATGAGCTACATTTATTAAAGAAAAAAATAGAATATCCTTTACTCGTTTAACCTGTTCTTTTGTAAGACCTGTTTCAGATAATAAAATTAATGATAGACACCTAAAAGAGTAATTTTCTTCAGATAGACAAGGCTTCTTGGAATAAACCCTTTGTCCCTGTCTTGCTGCATATCACACAGAGATCATGCTTATGCCATAATATCAGTAGCTAATTTCCTTCATTGTTAAGCCCAGATCCTCTTCTTTGTTGCAATCAATTACACTATATCACCCAGGCTGGTCGACCTAACACGTGTGTGACAGGACATTTGAGACTCAGTCTAGCATCGAGTGATCTGATGACACGAAGTGGTCACATCAGTCAGTGTAGCTGTGATTTAGATGAGTGAATGCTCCATTAGGCTCTCCCTATTTCCTAATCATTTCTTCCAGACACACTGGCAACTGCCCTGCAGTGGACAGGGAGAGAAAAAACAGCCTCTGGGACAATTGTGCTGGAAAATATGAGACCTCTCACTCAGCTTCAGTGATTGCAAACAAGAGATAGAGAGACGTCACTCCATCAAAATTAGACTGCTGTAAGGAAGAGTGGAGCTGGATCTGAGCCAGGGTGCCTTACAGTCAATAGCACAAGCTGATTTTTTTGTCTCATACAACTGTTACTAGTCTGTGACATATTAATCATTATTATTTAAGCAATTACTTAAGTATTTCAGAAATTGTTTAAGAAATTAAAAATAAGCAGAGGTCCATCCTAAGAGAACGGGATGTACTGTGTTAAACTTCCTGCATGCAGGGAATGGGAAAGAAGAAAAAAAGATAATTTCCAGCTAATTGTTTATGTCCTAGTCTTTGGAAGCTATGCCAATAAAAGCACTGAATAATGATCCTGAAAGGACCAAAACAAGAGAAATCACATGTTCAGCAGTTCTTGTTATTTGAAATCCAGTAGTGTGTTTTATTTGCTTTTCAGCTTTACTTTGGTGTGGCCTTTCAAAAGGAAATAATCCTCTGAACAAAATATCTGGCTGAGAGACAAAAGGGCTGCCAAGTCTGATCCACAGGTGATGAGCACTTGGCCAGCAACCAAACTTAGGCTAAATTAAATACAATTAAAACAGACAAAATTGTCCATCTGCTTGTACAGTTAATATAGACAGAGTGTAAAAAGGTGATAATAATGACTAAAGAGAAAACCTTACACTACATGCTGAAGACCAAATGTCCAGCAAAAACTTCTGCTGTACAAAACAAGCCAAAGCAAAAAGCCTGCACAAAGGAACTCTAGCAAAATACTAATATGAAGTGCCTAGTTTTTTCATGTTTGGCAGCAATAAAGAATAGACAAATTTTTCAGTTCCACTGTGAACACCACAATTTGATCCTCAAATCTAACATCTTTTCCACTTTAACTGTAGTAGCTAAAGGGATATTTTTGGAAAATTTTAGAAGTGTGAATCAACCTCAAACTAGTATGTATAGTGAAATAATGTGTGTGAGCATCTTTTGAGTCCTACACATGCAGTGAGCTTAAATTTAAGTCCATAAAAAGAAGTTATGTATCAAGAAGGAGGGATATAAATAATGAAACACCATAACCACTTAAATTTTATATAACTGAGATTCACTGTCAAAAATCTAGCACAGTTAAAACAATTTTTTTACCCTAGTTTTCAGTCACATGTATACCAACGCATTTGTCAAATGACCCAATAGTATGGTAGCTGTGTTCTTTAACTGCAAGTGGGACACCCAAATTTAATTCCTTGCTTTGACTCAAATCCACAGATTTGACTCAAATCCCCTCTGTCTGCATTTTACTCTACAGCTAAATCTCTCGGAGTTTTCCACTGCCCATAATTAATCCACGTGTCCCACTCTGTGTGTTCATACTCCCTGGTTTCCTTGCACCCATAACACACTGGTTTAGGAAATCAAAGCAAAAGACCATTCATTTCCTCACCAGTGTTATGTGACTTTGCTGGGTGAGATGCCTGAACAGGCCCACGGATAAGTGTTAGTGCTGGAACAAGGGAAGCAGCTGAGCACACAGCATACCAGGAACGAGCAGGGAAGCAGGACTGCCTCTTTCAACAATAGCCTGTGATTCTGCCTCCTTAGTGCTATCCTAAAACTATATCTTTAGTTTCACAACTATTTCAAATGAGAGAGAGTTGTGGGTTGATGCCAAAAACAGGTTGATGCCCTGCTCATTCCTACCCTCCTGCCAGCATTCAGGAAGCCATGCAAGAAGCCACATTTGAAAATTCATGCTGGGTTTGGTCACTATTTTCTCCTATTAAAAATATGTTTATAAAGAGAGAAAAAATGAAAGTATTTTTTGGATATTCAGGAGTTTTCACAAAGTGATGTTATTACTTTTTCTTTCAAAGAAGAGATGTACATTTTTAGCAAATACTCAGTGCCTCATTAGTGAATACTCATAGCTTAAAGCACATTTTAAACACTTCTAGAAAAGCAATTTTTTGAGATTTAAAATATTTTAATAGCTTCTTTTTTTTTCTTTTTTCTTTTTTTTTCCTTCCTTCCCTGCTTAAAGAGAGGTACTAATCTGGGACTAAGCCAACACCATTGGATGAAAATATATTACCACCTCCAAGATGACCACTAATGGGGACTGGAGAGTTTATCTTACCAAGTGCCCACAGATATCTGAAATCACTCCTAATATCAATGAAAGTCCAAAACTCCCAACTAGGTGCATTAGCAGGGCTCCTGCAACCTGAATCCAGCTGCAGAAAAAATGTCACCAAAAAACCAGTCACTGCCAAGACCTTGAGTTTTGTCCCTCTGAAACAGTTAAATGGAGATGAATTAACCCCTCTAAGAAAGGGCACCTTGGTTGGCATGTTCAGCCTGGTGTCCCATGGTCACTGAGCAGACTGCACGAGCTCTCTGCTCACTGAACTGAATACTGCTCTGGTCTGAATCATGCTCCACAGTGCAGAGGGAGCCAGACTCACCCTGACACTTCCAGACCAGCAGCACCATGGGTTGAGGATCAAAGCCAACTCTAACTTACAGGTCTTTTAGTTCCTGATATTTATCAATTCTTCCTCTAACACTCACAAAGGAAGCAGGCGGAAGAAGAAAGTAAAGGGGAGGAACTACACTTGTTCCTGAAGGAACTGGCCTAAACATAGTAGTGTTTCATTAGACAGGACAACATTTTACACACATTTAGATAATTATCCCAAAACAGAGTAGTAAAGAAAGTCCAGTGTGAATAGAAATTAATTTATATTGCACAGGTGTCACTAATTTCACTAAAAACCACATAAGAAATAACAGCTGGTTCTTTTCTCTGTTTACATCCACAAGTTGTAGCTGCTCATCAGAGATTAGGCAAGATTAGTTAAAGGGAAGTAGCAGGACAACATAATGAGAAAAGAGAATTTTAGGAAGTTAATGTTTCTGGAAAATCCATCATCTGAATGCAAAGTTTAAATATGCTTCCTCCCATGCCCAGCCTTAGTAGAGACAAATTAATTTCTTGGATCATTTTTAAAGATTTGTACTGAATCTCTGGTAAACATTTCCGATGAGCCTTTCTACTTTATGAAGTGCTCTAGCAAAACAAAAGACATAACTTGTGACTCCACTAATCAACAGTGCATGCTTTAAACGTACTTTTCCTGAAAAGGGGGTTGGGCCCGAGAACGTCACTAGTCACAAAGACTAAGCACAGGAAGCAGCAAGTACATGGCATGATTTGCTTTCTGAAAAACAGACAATTTAGAATATTACCCATCCCTCAGGCTGGATATTAGTCCTCATTTTTGAGAAGAGTGAGATTCTTATTAATTTTCAAGAGGAATGAGGTTGTTATCTGTGGATATGCTCCAAGGGGGAGGAGGGCAAGGTTGGCTGGGCTTTTTCTAAATGTGCCTATCTTCATGCACACAAGTATCTTACCAGAGGGTTGAATGCATTCCCTTAACCTCCAAAGGTCTGGGCTTATGCAAAGCTCCTGAACTCTGTCATTCCAACTCAAAGCTGTTTATACCAGAGAAATTGCAGAGCAAACACACCAATCATACCCTTATCAGTCCCAGGCTCACACTCTGCATCACTCGTTTTTATTGCTGAACAGTTTGGACTTTTTTTTTTTCTTTTTAAGCTGTGCTAATTAACAGAATCCAATGAAGTACATTGTACAGTTTCTGCAGCAGAAACCCAAGGGCTACTATTTCGACTGGAAGGCAATCTTATAAGCAGAGTTATTACTGATAGAGAGAGATTAGCTTGCCTCCAGTAGCACTAGAGTACTGATAGCCAGAGGTACATGCACAATGAGCACACCAGCATGGTATGAGAAACCAGCCAGGATTGCAAATAAAGCTGTGCTGCTAATGAGGAGCTGGAGGAATCGGAGCATGAGGCAGCACCAAATTAAGATGCTGTCTCAGCACTGCTCACTTTAGCTTCCTCAAAGGGCCAAGTGCCTTTAAGCACCCCCACCAACAGCATTATACTTACTTCAGGTCTTACCCAGAGCTTTCTTCCCTCATATCTCAGGTCACAACCTTTTATATTTTGCTCAATGGCTAAAGGAGCAGGAGCTTGCATTTTACATAAAAATGCTGTTAAAAACAAGTGTACTCCACTTGCAGTATCTTCCCGTGGCAAACATAGGCCTAGGTGAGCTATGGACTGATCTTCTCAATTGCCCACAAGATTACCACTACACATTAAGACAATAAAAATAATTCCATACTGGAATTAATCCAATATTTGAAACTTTCTTGATCTTTCTTCCCTACAGGAAGGCAGATGATTAACTGGAAAAAATGTTAACAGTAAAAATCAAATACAATAAAACTTTAATCACACATGAACTATGTCTTACATCCTCTCCACCACAGACCTTGCAAGAACACAGCCAGTGAAGGACAAAAACAATGTGCCAAGAAGGAAAAGCAGCAGGTGTCTGCTAAAGGATTGTCCAATTTAGCACTACTTGATGAAATTATATCTCAAGTTATGTTTCTTTTTTATTTTGTGTTGAATTTGGGATCCTCAGAGTAATTAAATGCTGCTTGAAGCCTATTCTGTTAAGCCTTTAATTGATAATTCTAATCTGAAACGATAACAAGAAAGGAATAGGAACACGATAGAGAGCGGACTTTGATGTTCTCCAGAATGTATCCTTTGTTGATGGGAGTAGGCAAAGCAGGACACTTGCTTGGTCCCTGCTCACTACCTGTGGCACCACTGCAAGGCTGCCTCGCTGGCAGTGCACAGCCACCAGCCAGGCAGTGACCAGCAGCACTGCAGGAGCCATGCACACATTTTCCTTTGCCCCCCACTAAACCCAGCTGGAGGAAGGAGTGTCATCTTCCACTTCTGTAGGTAAGCACCTGTCAGAGACCAGCCCTCAGACACCCCTACTGAAATAATCACATCATGTCATGAAGCAGTTGATGGAAAGACAGAAACTGTTAGAGAATAAGATAGGACTAACTAGTATTTATTACTTCTCTGTAGGCTTCAGGTGAAACTGCACTGATGAAGGGAACTCCCTCCCCACCCTCCACAAGTTAATAGCATCTCACCTCAAACACGTCAGCTAACAAAGCTCCATGTCAATCTAAATGCTTTCATAACCCAGATCTGGCCAAAGCTTTACCCTGCTTTTACTTTTGCAATGGGAACTGGGGACAGCTGAATGGCCTGTGAGCAATCTCAGACAAGCCTTTTCAGAGTGAGCAGGAAAATGGTTGTGCCAACTGACTGTGAAACCCCAAAGACTGCGCTCAAACAGCCATAACTTGAAAGCCAAGATATTCTGTGCAGTTCGGCAAAAAGCAGGCTACCTAAAATTGCTGAACAAGACCTAAATCCAAACTTGTGGAAAGCACTTTCTTTTTCCCCATACTACATGAATTCTGTGAACACACTTCTAATTGCTCACATTAATTTGCTATTTACAAAAACTGCCCAAATACCACTTGAATATACAGTTTTGGAAAATGTTAATGAGTTGTACAGTTATTAGTACTACAGCTGAACAAATATAAGTCCCCAGTGGAAATGGAGGACATCCACTTGATGTAAACTGGTTTAGCTCCCTTCAAACACTTGAAGCAGCACTGACTTATCCAAGCCAGGAATCTTTGTAGAGTTCAGGCTTATTTACAACCCTTCTGCTCTTTCTATCTTTTTCATTTAGCCAGTCTTTTAATAATGACAAACAGGTTTCAGCTAGTAGATTTTCCACTGAATATTCAAAACCAATATTATTTTTTATATTAGCTACTAAATGACCACAAGAGAGAAGCAGTTTTTTCTATTTCCCAATGGGATTGCTTTCAGGAATAGTACTTGGACAATTTTAGTCCAAGCAGTTGTACAGGTAGATGTTTGTGCAAATACTTGCATGCTGAGGTTGTACTGACTAGAATTTTTGCAACCAGTTTTATTGACAAAGCTTTATTACATAACAAATTCTACTGAGAACTAATCTGATCACTATGATTACTCATAGAACAACTTCAATTTACATGGAATATATTTGCTAATGCTTTCTGCAGTAACTACCAGATGCTATTTATAAGACAGAGGCTGAATTATAGACAGAAAAGAAATTAAACCCATGAAACAAGAGATAATAGGTGATCCTTCTATCATCCTCTCATTTTTTTCTGTCTAAAGTTGAAACTAAGCATTAGTCAGTTATTTTTGTCCCAGGGCATCATACAGCTATTACACAATACTGGACTGAACAAGTCTAACATCTCAAAGCTGCAGAAAGATGAATGTCCTTCCTCCACGTCTTCTTCCATTCACTTCCAGCTTTGTGTTCCTTGTACTGACATAAATACACCCATCCTTACAACAAACCACTTCAACTCACTAGACCAGTCAAAAAATAATTTAAAAAAGCAAACCCAAGTATGCATAGTTTTTTTAACAGCTTTTGTTGGGGTAGTGAATATAAGCACCAACCGTTCTGGTGAGTCACAGAGCAAGGACAACGCAGAAGAAGACAGATCCTTGAGGCTAGGCGCAGGAGACAGATAGAAAAAAAGGGGAAGAAGGACAACCTTTTAGTGACAGCAAATGAACTGGCTTAATGCCAATATCATCTTACCCATTATATCAGACAGGAGTGCAGTCTTTTTGCTTATGCATACACCCGCAATGTAGTCACTCTAGCAAATATTAAATAGATGTTCACTTACAAGACATTTCCAGGAAAGAAGCTTCTAAAATATTTAGAGACACCCATTCTCATCCAACAAAACCATTTTGTATGGTGTCCTGTTTGCATGACAGGTAGAAAGAAGTAGAAATTACACTGGAAATAAGGTTACCTCTTCCAGTTAAAATTAGCTCTGCTTCAGTGTTTCTAGTGCCACTTTGATACACAAGTACGTGCAAGATCCATGTTCATATCTGCCTCCATAACGGAGGCACTATCTAGACTAGCCAAGTATTTTTCCCATCTCCCCACTTTCATAGCCAAGAGAAATATTTGTCAAAGCATCATTGTTTTGCCTGTTTTCAAGCAGAGCAGAACAAGACTCCCTTCACTCTGAGAGTCACGTTTAGTCAAAATCATTCTGTTGCACCTGAAAAGCCTTTTGAAATAATCGCCAATGCTCAAATTGTCCAGAGGGCTCAAAGCTAAGGACCGGATTGAGTGCACCATGGAAGAATAGAAGATGCAATAGCAGATGACATATTTTTTCTTCTTAAATTTGTCCTATTGTTACCAAAATTGGTAGAAAAAACTCCTTAACACCAATGGAGCATTAAGAACCAGGCATTATTTATTCAGCACTGGATGTACAGGAGATATTTCCTCCTGTCATGCATATTGAGTTCCTCTTCTTGGTTAATGTTGAACATGATTTTGAAGAATAACAGTTGTATTTTCCATAAGTTAGGCAAATTGTTCTTCTGGTGACACTATGAAGCAGTAAATTGCCTGGAACAGAGGTAGCAGCCATCCGTATAAGCCCAGCACAAGCCATTTCTATAGGAAGCAAATAGCCCAGAGGTGTCAAATGAGAGGAGAGGTCTCAATGAGTCAAACACTCAACAACCTAAAGTCTACACAGCGCTGCCATTTTCAGCTTTGTCATATGATATGCCTTGGCTGAGACTCAAATATTGCTGGCTTACAGCAGTTTTGCATTCAACACCAGGGTCCATGACCCAACTGAACATGGAGCCACCCACTCTGCTCCTCTCCCACCTCAACTCTCTGGCAAAACCACGCGTGAGGCCATGATATACATCAGGGGATGTTCATTGATCCACTACCAGTTGCTCACAAAAGCATTTCACAAGTTTCAAATTATTTCAGAAAAGGTAAGTGCCTTGGAGGATCTATTTTTCAGAACAAAACAATCAGATTTCTGTTCAAATCTCTGAGTCATCATTTTTAAAGCTGTAGAACATGAGTACAATATTTTAGGAATAATTAGCCCTTCTTGTTCCTTCAAAAGTAATCTTACTGATATGACAGTGCTTCCCACAGAGCTTCCATGCAATGAAATGCCAGACAGGTTTTCTTTCCCACATGGATTCTGATCTTCTGTGGGGCAGGGAGGAAGGGGACAAGGCAGTAATCTTCATTGTGGTCCCTGGGTATTATACCACTAGTTTTCTCCTAGCTGTATTAAAATAATCCCAAACAGTTCCAGCAAAACAGAGCTACAGCTGATCCTGAAAGCACCACAAAAATAATTCTTTATTGCCAAGAAGTTATAGCTGCCCCATCCCTGGAAGTGCTCAAGACCAGGTTGGATGGAGCTCCGAGCAACCTGATCTAGTGAAAGGTGTCCCTGTTCATGTCTGGTGGGTTGGAACTGAGTGATCTTTAAGGTCCCTTCCAACCCAGGCCATTCTATGATTTTATGATCACATCAGGGGAGATCCGTCCTTAAGCACTTTATAATAATGCAGTGAAGTACTTCCTTATAACACAGTCCTTGGCTCTCCCTCCATGCAATGAGGAAGACAATTGTCTGCACTAATGCAAATTTTAAAGACAGGGCTTATAGTTCTTCTACCCTTAGAGGTTGCTCACTGTTTTCTTCACTATCTTAACAGTGTGGGGAGGGGATGACGTGATGACAAAACACCTGACAGATGCCAGGTGAGGAGCCTGGAAAAAGGTCAGCCTAGGTTCCTTAATTAAAGGAATGCACCTCAGAACACGGAGCCTTGAAGTTTGGGGGTTGGTATTACAGGATCTTTATGGTCAACCATTCAGTCTGTAAGTGTTCATTGTGTTTATCTCGAAGGCCTCATGCTGGAATTCATTTGACATACAAACTGCCACTACTTATCAGGTTATTCTTGTCACTGATGTGACAAAATAATTCATGAAGGGATTTTAAATTGTATCTGATTTCCCTCCAGCTAGCGGTAGTCTCTGGCACTTAGGGGATTGCTGTAATGCAAGTACTTGAGGCAAAAAATAAATGTAGCTTAATAACCTGAATATTATTGAAAAAAACCTCCACCTCATATTGAAGAGTCTTTAAAATCAGTCTGTCTGCAAAAGTGTAGCATTTCTAGAGGGAATTTGGAAAATGTACAATTCTACTTGCATTAATCAAGAGAACTAGGAAAATTGGAATTTTGCTGGTTTAGAAGATTCAGTAAAACACATTAGCAGAGTAAGAATAAAGATTTAAAAAACACCAGCCTGAATTTTGAACTGAAAAATGTGATAATGACTTACAGCATACTAAATTTATATTTGTTAAAATTAAGCTAGATACACAGGTGTTTCCTTAATCTGAACAAATATTTCTAAAAGGTTTTTAGAGTTACTGGGAAAAGTAACATAAAGAATTTTGGTGGAAAAAATCCTGAGCTTTAAACCAGACAGTAACCCAACCCAGCCTCTGCATGACTTCACCAGGTGCAGAACCACTCTGGGCTGAGCCCCCAAGCACCAGGCTCCCACTCCAGATGCACAAGGGTCTACAACTCCTCTGCATAAACTCCCAAAGCACCTGGCCCAGTAGGTAAACTCAGAGTGCGTTGATTTCTTTTTGATAAAATCAAGCTTCCCTTAAAAAAAAAATTTAAAAATCAGTTTATAGATGTCAGGTTGGGTGGGGCTTTGGAACCTGTTCTAGTGGAAGGTGTTCCACCCAAGGCAGGAGGGTTGGAGCTACATGATCTTTAAGGTCCATTACAACTTCAGTCTTTCAATGATTCCATGCTTTACTTAGGGAACTTTGAATTTAGGGACTTGCATGCCAACAGTCAATCAGAGGAGATAACACCCACTTACCTGTTTCTTAGGAGAGTGCTTGTCTAACAAGAGGAGCAGACTAATCCTGCAAATGGTCCTCAGACACTCATGCAGAAGAAAGGAGGTTCCTGCCCAACATTTCTTTCTTCCTAAAAGAGTATATGAGTTTTATATGATTTTCACAGTCATTGGCTAAAACAACTAAGCCATTTGTTTCCTGAATTTCAGATCAAGATAAGGCAGAAGTGCATTTCTCCTTTGGATAATCAGAGGGGGGAAGGGCAAGGGGACTGTAGCTCCCTTAAGCCCCTACTCATTTGTTCCTGGACACCAGACACAGTCATCATCATCCAAGCCTTGTATGAATTTCATGGAAAGAAATTAAGACTTAAAGGAGTGCCAAACATATCTGTAAGAACTGTCAGACCTGGCAATCCATCACACACTGACTCTTGCAAGGCTGTTCAGCAATCCTTGATCATAAGTGCTTCCAACAAGGCAGAATAATCTTACAATTCTTACCCCCACATATGATAATTAATGATATATATGATACTTATCAGGCATGAAGTTAACATTGTAATTGTTTCAATAGAATGACTTGAATTATTCAAACTTTCTTTTTTCTCTTATTTATGGGGAAAAAAACAAAAATGGAGATAGTATCTTTTTTCCTCCCATTGTTAATAATTTATGCCAGAAAACTTAAATATTTATGCATGTTGGGAAAAGTTATTTTCTCTCAAAATGATCTCCCTTCAGAAGAAAAGCCTAGTCTTTTTTAAGTTACTTCTAAAACAAATGATTGAATGTTTTCTTTTTACTGCAAAACTTGCTCTTGGGCCTTTTTGCCACTATAAGACCATAGGATTGAGACTATCACCCAAGACATTTGTCAGACCTTCAGTTCAAAGAGGTTTTCTAGGGATAAAATTTTGATTGCTCCTTTTTTTTTTAACCATGAAATCAATTTAGTCAGGTTTTGATGCAAAATTAAGTGCTAATCAAAAGAACCAGACCATTAAAACAGAGAGGTACAAAAACAGTGTCACTGGTTTTCTTAGTCTTGACCACAGAAACTCTTTCATTACAATGCATGCAAACCAAAGATTTTTCTGTAGTGGTTAATACGTGTCCCAAACACATATCCCAGTTTTGCACATGTATTTTGCCAGATAGCAGCAGCCCCTGCTGCTCTGGTGTGACTCTAATAGTCTAACCATGCTGCTCCGGACAGCTGAGCGCATTGCTCTAGAAGGTAAGGCCTCCCCCGAGGCCTTGAAGGAAAACAGCAACTCCAAATTGAAGGAGTTCAGCAGAATCAAGGTTGTAGGATACCAGACTGTACCTTAATGCCTCTTACTCTGAGTAGAAAGGTAGTAGTTTTCCTCAGCATTACATGTTGGTGAGTTTTAAGTAGTTCAGCACCGGTGACTCAAGACAACTGCCTGCTCCGCACCCCCGGTGCTTGCGGCCTTCTGAGACATCCAGAGATGCCACAAAAAACTACTGTCTGGCCCTTGCTGTCATAGTTAAATTGTATGGCTCTTGCAAACCCTATTTATTCTACACCTCTGCAGAAAGGTTACCTTCCCCAAGCGGCACTGGCAGACAGGAATGTGTGCCTGCACCATAGGCATGATGCCACGTCGTCTGACAGAGCACAGCTCCAGCTTCCTTCCTTAGGCAGGCGTAGCTGGGCCAGCTACTGGGAGCATCTCCCATTGTCCCACACTTTCCCCTACAATGGCTGCACCTTGTTACAGGGGCAGCCACAGAGGGTGGGAATCCACACCTCAGCTACCAGAGTTTGTAAATATTCAGTGTAAAGTGTGACAGTTCAGAACCAACTAAGAGTCCTCCCCAGCTCTCCCTCCCAAACTTTTTGTATGGGGACAGGACAGACATTCTTGGGCATCAGGAGGTGAATCTCCCTGCAAACATGAGACAGAGCCATTATGAGTCTAAGCCTGAAATTCCAGATTATGATTTGAGATACTTTTGGTGTGGTTACATTTTGCTTTTGCCAGCTCAAATGTGGACACCAGAAATTCCTACAGAAGAGCAGAAGATACAACTGCAAGTAGTAACTTCTTAAACTGCCACAGCACATTCTTCAAAGTCATCTGTGGCACCCTTTGTCTCCTACATATCAATCCTAGGCACATGATACATGATGCTTTGGATTGCATTCAAGAGAAGATGTATTTAAACCTCAGTTGCTATAGCAGCAGAGAAATGGATTGCTTCTTTTTAACCTGACTGTAGAAGCAGCACAGACCAGAATCCAGCATCATTGATACTACTTGAGTGAGAATTTTATTTTTGCCATGCCATGACACCCCTAACATTTTGGGTTTGCACGCACAAACAGCAAAGTTGTAACTACACCCTGCGTAGGCTTGTCTGAGTCAACTTGAAACCAGCTCAGGGCACTGCTGTTCTGATGCTTTAAGACAATGCTGCAGTGAGGAGTGGCAAGCCACCCTCCCTGCTTTCAACCCAAACTTATAACTACACTTCATCTGCATCAGCAAGCAATTCAACTCAGCAGGCACCTGTGCAACTCTACTGCTGGTTCAAGAAAAAGGATAGGACTAGCTCAAACTCTTCTTGGTGAGTCAGTGGACCTCTGGCATCCAGGAGCACTGACTTCTGTCAGAGTTAGCCAAGCAGGAAATCACATCAACAAAGCACCAGCAATGCTTCAGCTACAGCAGCTTTCATGTGGAAACAGATAAAAAGCCTTCTGGAGCTAAAGATGCTTTATGTTGCAAAATCTTTATTTCTTAACTAGTTTGTCTAGCTCAGGTGTAACTGGACAAGCTGCAGCCCTCTTCTGACTACAGTATGACTAGATGGAGTTCAAATGCCACAACCCAAGTTAGAGACAACACGTCACCTATTGTATATTTTAAAGCAAACAAAAAGAACAAAAAACAAAACAACCAAACAAACCACCAAAAACAAATCCCTGAAAAACAATCCTTCTTGTAGAGTTCAGGGCAGGTACTGGTCAGCAGTACTTTTCATTCCCAAACACTGTTTTGTGTTCTTTTTGTTTAGAGTATCTCAGCTTCTTCACAGATCTCTTCATTATACTCTGGCATTTCATACAAAATGAGATGGACATATTTGGTCAATGTCCCATTCAGTTTTTACCAAGATTCATGCAAGGACTGGAGATCAGAACTGACACTCCTCTTTGGTGAACCTGTTCCACCTAACATGATGTTAATTACATTCCAGTCAACTTATGTTTTTCACCTTCAGTCAGGGATCAACTCTCAAGTACCCTTACCTTCCCGGGTTTCTCTGTTGGTTTGTTTTTTTAACAATCCTAAAGCGTATACGTGGAGGCAATAAGCTGGATTGCAAATGCCATGGCGTTTACCCTTTCTATCAGAGGAAACATTAGTAAGGTATGAACAGCCTGTGAGCATTTTAGTATCTCTTCAGACCAGATCTAGAACTCTAGTCACACAGCTACTGAATTCAATTTCAAGATTTTGTATGTCTCATCCTGAATTATAAGGTATTTGTATTTGAGGGAGCCAGAGTCCCAAAAGCTTAGAAAGGAGTCTTTGTGCAGGCAAATTTCTTTCATTATTTTCTCCGTAACAGAAATCCTCTACTCAACCTCCACAAAGAAAAAAAAAAAAAAAAAAAATCCCAACCTTTTTGAATGCTGGAAAGGAAGGGGAAGGATCTGAGAGATGTAGGACCTTCACTGTTTCAGCTGCGTGAGTTAATATTTGCGCATGCTGAGAGATGTTTCTTTATATGTATTTCGTTTCAGAGTTCTCTCTCTATGAATTTTAATGTTTTGGGTTTTTTTCAATTTTGCATTAGATGAATTCTAAAAGATGGCTGTAGTGACGAGATGCAGAGGTCTAGATCTGAGTTGAAATGGTAACTGCATGAAACCTGATTTGAATGGAGCTGCACGGGAACCATTTTGAATCAAGTTCTTCATAAAAGAATTATACCTACAAAACATCTATTCTAGTAACAGACCCTACCCTTTTAGGGAGTATATTTTGTTTTAGGTGAAAAAGTGATTAATTCCATTCAGTGATCTATCTTTCAGCCATGAAGCATTCTTACCTGAAAGCTTGTTTTTATACAGACATTTTCATAGAATAATTCTTGTCAACTGCTTGAAAGTATGTATCTTTAAAAATAAAGGTATAGGTAGGTCTGCACAACTTAAACAAGTGCATTAGCAGGTGAAATTTGAAATAAGATGCCTGAGAGGTTTCCCTTGTCTTCACCATAAATTGCTTATAAATTCCCATTTTTGCTACAGGCTTTGCCAAGTGGGTAGTTTGGCAAGTCTGAACATATGAATCAGAATGTAGAAAATCTTGGTATAAAGAAACAGTGCCTGGGATTTGCAATTCCCACAATGTCTCTTGTAATTGCATTTTTACCCCAACTGATTTGCCTGCAATTAACAGTTCTGCCTCCCCTCTCTTTGACACTGACTTAATTCCTCAAGAAGACAGATTGTTGCAAAAATTGCTCTTGGCTGAAGGATAAAGACCTAAGTGCCCTCAAAAAAGGGCAGGGAGAAGAATTCCTTCTTCTGGCTTTTTAGTAGTGTAGTAATACATTTATGCTCATATCTTTACAGCAATGAAGGCCAGGGACTTCCCTGGTGAGTAGCTGTTATCAGTCAGACACTATCATTTTCCCCCAGACTCCCCATCTCAGACCTGCATGGTTAACACTCCTTAGTCATTTAGTACAGCCTCATTTACATGGAGCACAATGAATTACATTGACTCCAAGGTCTCAACTATTCAGGAGCAAAACTAGACAAAGTTATGTACGTCATGGAGTTTGGCTGGCAAAGACTGCTTTAATAAAATAGCTTTGGATATTTCCAGTTAACAAAATTCAGCTGTCTACAACCCTTACTACACTGTGTTGATGCCAGGTGCAATTAGTCCATAAAGAAAGGGCACAACTGGCAAAAAAGAAAACTTAATAGCTGTGTCACAAGCAGCTTCGTTCTCCTTTCTTTATGTGCAATAGAAATCACATCTCGGTTTCCATATAGCAAAGACAAATTAATTTCCTCCTACAGTGAGTTATTCTGGACAGCATACTGCAAGGCATGTGATAGTAGAGCAGAAAACAACAACAACAAAATCTAAATACATCCCTTGACCAAGTAACGATTGGATAGTTCAGTCTTATAATTGTTTCCTTCGTCTCAGATAGCAGGTTCCTATTCAACACAAGAAAAGACAAATGTAACACCTCAGTGTGTATTATCTGATAATCATGATAAAACCCATACCATGGTCTCACCTTGAAACCTTAATGGAAGAGATCCTCCAAGCCTCTCCAGTGCAGTTTGACATTTACCTTCAACCACAGTTTCCAAATTTAACCTTCTATCTCACCTTAGACAACCTGTGGCTGTGGATGGTTGTTTAAGAAAAGCTCCTGGAAAGCTACAGAAAGTAGAAAATCTTCCTATTTCCAACATTGAACAAGACTGGGAGTTTGTGGAAGGTGAGCAAAGAATGGCCTTTTAGAAGTTCACAACAGGGCAGGTACAAAATCCAAACAGGATCATAGGCAAACAGTAAAATCCCCTGCTGGCAGGAACAGTTCCCTAAGAATGGGGTGGCATCACCTGTCTCTGTTTCAACTGTAAGGACGAGCTCTTTAATGCATAATTCAATCCCATAAATAGTTTCCTTCTCCTCTAAAACTTCATCCTCTATCTCTCCCATGCACCTGCTGTTGCTTTACTTGGAACACTTAGTTCTGCATTAAAAAAATAACAAAGAGTAGTTTTGATAAGTGATCTTGAAGCTTATGCTATTTCTGTAACAAGCAGGGATCAGGCAAGAACCAGGATTAATAGCTAACCAGATCAAACACAGTGGGAGCCAGTCCTCCCTCCCACTCTGCAGCAGGCCAAAGACAGGAGGTACTTATTAAATGAGGTTGGCAGCAGCTACTACAATAGGGTGGGGAAAATAGAATGGCTCACTGCATACCAGCTTTAAAAGCAAACACCCCAGGGTAAGCATATAGAGAAGGTGCCTCTTCCAATTTTGCATGGTCCCCAATTTTGATCCAAGGACAGCCTGCTCCTCCCAACCAGATCCATTTGCCTGCAGTGCCATGGCCACCCCGACCTCCCTCCCACACTGGTAGTGAGGTGCTGGCAGTGCAGATGGACACCTTCCAGCTACACCTGGCTAAAACAACCTTGCGTTCCTTAGCAGTCCCCATCCCATTGTTATGAAGGGCACTAACCATAACTCCTTATCACAGCACTTAGATCAGAAAAAAATTGCCCAGGAAAGGGCTAATTGTCTTGCCAGGCCCAGAGCACACATGCAGACAACAGGAGCAAGGAAAGCCCCTGGCTCGGGCTGAGCTCTCAAGACTCACAGAAGTTCTGTTGCAGTGCCTTTCCCCTCCCACACCAGGCTGAAAAGCCATCCTACACTCACTGACAGCCTGAGAGTTGAGGGCCACCATGCCATGCAGGGATGTAGCTGGGGCATTCAGGGAAGCACTCACCCTTACAGCTCATGCTCTCACGTGCTAGGCACTGTCCCAAGTGCTGTTCTGCCACAGCTGGTCAAAGTTGGAGTGCAGCAGGACACCTATCTGACAGAGACCTCTGTGTCGGAATTGGAGGGGAAGCAGAGCCTGGATGGGTCACTTGGTACCAGCCCACACCAGGAAAAGTGTGAGAGCTGAACTGATCCAGGAACAAACAGCAAACTCAGAGATACCCCTAGAAACAGTCGGTTCATTAGGCTGAGGTAGAACCGCCACTGCCATGTCCAAGAAAAACCTTTATTACCACTGCTATGCCATCCCTGCATGCTCAGCATCTGAAGTGACAGACTTTTTTCACCCTTTTCCACAGGGAGGAAAATGACCTTCTACAGCCTGATGTCACTGTTGGTGCTGCTCTTGTAAATGAAGGTCAGCCTGTGAACTCACAGTGCTACACGGTGTATATTTGGAATAAAGCAGTCACTCTTTACCGGCATTTTGCTGCCTAATCTACACAGCACATGCAGGACAGCTGAGTGGGGAAAACCCAACATGTCTATATTTATACATGTGCAAGGAATCGCTCAGAGACCAGCTCTGCCCACAGACAGATGGGGAAGCAGAGGTGGCAAACCTCCAGAGGAGCAGTCCTCAGCTGGAAAGGCTTCCTGGAGAGACAGGGTTCCAGGAAACTCCTAGACCCCAGGCTGCTCTGGGGAGCTGGGTCAGCCTCAGTGTGCTGGTTGGGCTGGGGCAGAGGTGGTTTCCTTTACAGTGGCCAGTATGGGGCCGTGTTTTGGATTTGTGCTGAACCCAGGGCTGGTAATACAGAGATGGCTTTGTTATTGCTGAGTCAAGGCCTTTTCTGCTTTTCCAACTGCCACGCTAGTGGGGGGACTGGGGGTGCATGAGAGGTTGGGAGGAGACATAGCTGAGACAGCTGACCCAAACTGACCAGAGGGATATTCCAGACCATATTACATCATGCTCAGCATATAAAGTGAGCGGAGAAGGATCAAGGGGGGATGTTTGAAGTGATGGCATTTGTCTTCGCAAGTAACCATTATGTGTGATGGAGCCCTGCTCTCCTGGAGACAGCTGAACACCTGCCTGCCCATGGGAGCAGTGAATTAATTCCTTNACCAGAGGGATATTCCAGACCATATTACATCATGCTCAGCATATAAAGTGAGCGGAGAAGGATCAAGGGGGGATGTTTGAAGTGATGGCATTTGTCTTCGCAAGTAACCATTATGTGTGATGGAGCCCTGCTCTCCTGGAGACAGCTGAACACCTGCCTGCCCATGGGAGCAGTGAATTAATTCCTTGTTTTGTTTTGCTTGTGTGTGTGCTTTTTGATTTCCCTATTAAAGTATCTTTATCTCAGCCCATGAGATATGAGCCCCTTCCAATTCTGTCCCCAGTTCTATTTTTGGGGGAGTGAGTGAGCAGCCCTGTGGGGCTTGGTGGCTGATGGGGGTTAAACCACGACACATAGCCACAGCCTACAGCAGTTACTGGAGATGCTCAACCATTTGGTAGCTACTTGGCTGGTCAAGGCCACCAAGGCTGCCCATGACCTCGGGGTCTTGCAAAACTGGAGCTCTGCAGCGTCTCCCCATCTCACCCCTGCAGCCAGGCAGTGGGAAGAGGCTGAAGAGTGGAACAATAATATTTTCTTAAATTGGGGGTTTTCCCACAAGTTTGGCACACTGGAGTGCTAAGAAAGCAAAGGTCAGAACAAGTGTCTGCAGTGAAAATCTATAAAGAAGGCAAGCTTAAAAGAACCCCCAAAGGTGACTTTTGCACTTTCCATCCAACACCATGTTTCCCCTCCACATAGTCCTGCTTCTTTCAAGACCAAAAGCAGAAATGTCACAGTGCCATTAGCCCACTGTATTATCACTCACAACGCCTTTTTATTTCAACATCTTCCACTCACTTTCTCTGAAAATCCTTTTCTCTTTCTCTGAAAATCTATATTTTACTGCCTCAAGAGTGCTATATCCAAGTTCAGTTGTAAAAGTATTTGGAATCTGAAAATAAAACCCATATCAGCAGGGACCCAAAATTACCCAGCCACCCCAAGGCAGAAATTCATATTCCTTTCTTTACAGTTTTCTTATGAATGAAACGGAACAGTTTATAACATATTCAGATGTTGAAAAGGAAAAAAAGATGTTGTTTTGTTGTACTTTTGGGGTTAATAAATGAAGCATTTTTAGTTAAAATTAAGTCTGTTTTAACTTGACAAATGCAGAGTTAGTTTCAGGATTCCTCCGTTCTAGTGAACATCAATGAAGCTAAAACTCTTCTGATAAGACCAAAAGAAGAAATTTAAGTGCTTCACAAGGGCTCTTTGAAAGAAAGGATATTGAAGTGATAAATTTCTGGATTTTTGCTTTATTAAGAATCCGGAAACCAATGCACATGTTATCACACTACTGAGTCCTTTACAGGGACTGGAAGACAGCTCAGGTTAAAAGCCACAGACAAGACTAAGGCCTACATCAGTACTATAGCTAGTAAATGACCTGCCCCAGGGCTGACAATTCTTTATAAACTCCATGACCTCTTTGGAGGTTTCAGGTGGAAGCACAGGGTACTAGTCAGTCACCTGGTATTAACGTTAAAACTTTAAAGGGAACAAAGAAAACAACCTAAATTATTGTCCTTTTTATATGCAAACTATGGTAAATTGGGAGATAGCAAAAGGATCCCAGTCTGAATTGTTTTTCTTCTTTGAATGCTGGCTTCATTTCCTTGCTGCTCAGTACAGTATGTTCCATCTTCCACTTTTTTTAGAAAGCACATAGGAACTTCAGAAAAACAGCACATGCTCACAGAGAAAAAAAAATCTCAAAGGACTGGCAGATACTTGTGACTTCTGAGCAGCAGTGGGGTTTTCTAACTACAAATTGTTCAGATGTTGTGGGCTTGACAGAATCTATTCCAGGCTTGTTGTTTCCCTGCTCTTTTTCACAGATTTAGAGACTCTGATGAATGCTATGTGTACCAGCCCAGATGCTCTGTTCTAGCTATAAAACAGTTTTAGTCAGCTAACTGGATAAGAGAGCCTAAAATAGTGCAGCTCTTTACTCTTTATCAGCTTAACATTTTCCACTACACAACACTAGACTCCTAGAAGTACAAACTAGCCTGGTTACAAGTACGTACATATTCTGGGGCATTGTTTAATGTTGCCTTAATATTTCATTGAAAGCAACTAGGATTTAACTCTTTGTACTGCCATACTAAATAGCGCCCAAATATCACAGCTAACTGAGCATTTAACTATTACAGCAATTACATGCAAATTAACAGACCATTTGTGAGGATTTGGCCTTTCTTTCAGTTTTAGAAAAGACCCTGTTAGGGGATTTGTGCCTTGTGTCCTCAATCCAATTCTGTTTTCTAGACTCTCTCTAGACACTGGAAAGAGCCCTATTGTTTGGCCTTTGTCAGTTTTTAGGTTAAAAGACTGACACAGTGTTACAGGGCCACTACTAAGACCATTTATCCAAACCCCTAAGATCAGAAGCAGAGATCTAAACCTTCTCCAGTTCTAATCATTGCAGAATCAAGTATCAAATAACACTTATTTTAAGACCAAAATCATTTTGACATGTTGAATCTCCCAAATCCCTAGTGGCACCATGCCTTTTGGCAAAGCTTGCGACACTAGTCATGCCAATAAAGCAGTTTGAATTGAGCTGCCTTTGTTGCCCAATCCCACTAAAACCATAGTAATTGGTTCAGACACAGAAGCTCAGCTGTTTCAATGAGGGCTAAAGCTACCAGCCAATCTTGACAATGGCTTTTTTTCAAGCCTGGCAAAATGAAATGTAATGCAAATGTTCCTATCCTTGTCACTGGCCTGGAAGATTTACATCTTTCCAAGCTGTCTGATTTTTCATGTGTGTTCACATTCCAGGACATGTTGACCAGTTTCGACCAAATGTACCAGAAGGTAAAAAGTTCCACACATTTCAGAGAACAGAAAAGAAAACCTCATTATAATCCTGAAATCCTTATAGGAGGAAGGCAAACACCTCAAAACCAGAAAAATATTCCCTCAAACTCAAACCACTCTAATCAGAAAATTCATTAAGAGACACAAACCTTAAGAAGCCACAATATAACAGCTAGACCCTTTGTGTTATGGAACTGACTCAGCAATAGTTCAGTGTTTTTCCTCCTTATAGAAGAGATTTGCCAGCTCTAGGAGGGACTGGATACTGGTGTGCTGCTCTGCTTCTTGTAAAAGTAGCAACACCATGCACATTCACCTTGGGCACTCAGAAAACACTCCCTGTCAGAAGTGTTATATCAGAACCTGCCGTTTTGTGACTCACTCAACACATCTGTCTAGATATGGCTGTCATTTTTATCAAAACCAAATATTAACACAACAACAATTGCTCCCAACACCAGTTTCAAGTGTTGTGTAAAAATGTGACGCCTTCTTTGGGATTCTCATTATTCTGTATTATCACACAACCGGCCATATCAACGCCAGGGACATAAACATTCAGTACCAGGGACAAAACCTTGTATTTTATTATTGAAACAGTGACAGTACTTCGGCTGCCACGTGTGATTCCTATGAGAGATGCTAATATAATTTTTTTTCACCAGTCCTTCCCCGTAGCAGTTTGATGTTTCAAGGAAATTATGAAATAAGTTTTATTCTACATTTTTAAGTGAATTATATGATTTTATGAAGAGCATCTAAGAAGATAAATAGGGGGAAATGCCAAAGTGGGGTTTTTTTGTTCAGCCAGACCAGAATTGCTTTGTTAGTAATTTTGTTCACAAACAAGATTGGGGATATCTCTAGTGGGAAATTCCCTCCTGCCCACCCTCTGCTCCTCTAGTAGGACTCTCCTAATCCACTTGGGCGCAGCAATCATACAGAAAAGAATCAAATTGATAAAGTTTTCCTTCCCATCATTCTTTTTTCCTCTTGCTGACCCAGCACCTCTCACATTCTACAGTCTTTTGCCAGCAATGTAAATGAGCAATTAATTCAGTCTAATATTGTAGCATCCTGATGAAATATCCTTTTCCCTTGCTTAATTCTTATCCTATGGGACTTATTCTCCAGTTCTGCAGTAAACCCTTCCAGGATAGACAATCCACATCTAAAAGCGACATTAAAAAACAATAAACCATTTAAAAACAAATTAATCTGTCAGTTTAGGTTACATACTAGAAAGAAACAAGAGAGCTGTGAATTCAGAAGTGGTAGGGAAATTCCTTCACTTTCGCAGTCTGCTTTGTCTCTATTCTAAACACAGGAAAAAGAATCTTTCAGTTCCCCCTTATTTGGAGCTGCTCTGTAATTTATTTCTTACAGAAACATCTGAAGCGTTGCAGACTCTAGGATTTCTGCAGGTGTGTAGAACTGCAGTGCTGCACATTTCCAACCTTCAGAAGCACATTTGGTTATGCTACCAAAATCTTTTCCCCCTGTGTCTGCACCGATAAGATCCAACAGCTTTTTTGCAACTGAAGAGTTTCTAGCGTAGCTCTGATCTCTTAAAAGTGTCAGACATACGGATTTTCCCTGGCAAAACTCCTAACAACGTACAAGTCTTACCGTAACCAGATAGGAAGGCATTATAATTTCTCTTACACTGACAGTAAGGTGCAGTACTTAGCACAGCCTGGGTTCTGCTCTCGTCTACATCTCATGTATCCACTAACTGTGACAAGCCTGCTATAACTAGGATAATGCTTTTGTAAGAGCATGCCTGAAGGTCCCTCAAACTGCAGCAAAGTAAAATTCTGCATCCAAAGAAAGGCAGCTTCATAATCAAGAAGGATAAATCTCTTTTTATATAAATAGGGAAAAAGTTGTGTTCTATTCACATGTACTTATATTCCAGTCATGTACGTGGTATTCATGACAGTAGAAGTAGTCTGAAAGCTGGCTACTATCAGGGTTATAAACAGCAGTCATAAACACTGCTATCATGCTCCAGTAGCCTCTTGGTTTCTGGCATACATCCTAACTAGCTGACCTGAAGAAAAAGGAAAACCAAAGCAAACCAACAAAAAAAAGAAAAAAAAAATACACGAAACAAAAAACTTGATTTCAGAATAACAACTTTGAAAAAGTTTGTCTAGCCTCTCTCAAAACCCTTAGCAGAAGTTCTTGAGTTACTGCTGATGTAAAGAGTACTCTCTCTGTGCAAAGGGGTCCTGTACTATCAGGATTCAGTGGGGCCATGCATAGAGCAGTTGATCTTTCTGTGGTTTTAAGTGTTTTTCCTCAGATTTGTCAAAAACATGCACTGCAGTTACACATGGTTTCACACTTTCTATTTTACAGAACCCTGTTCTTTTAGGCACCACTATTCAGGCTTAGAGAGCAAGGAGGCAGAGGAAGATATAAAAGTCCTTTACTGAAAGGGCATTTCTCATGAAATGCTTACTCTCTAGAAGAGTGCTCACCTTAGAAGTACATAAAATAATCTGTAAGAGGGGGAACCTGTTGAAAATCCTCAGCTCAACACCTGTGGGATGGGCAGGCAAAAAAAAAAATCTCTAGTCCTAGGGAATGTAAAACAGCACCCAGAACCTGAACTTCTACTTGCCATGTAAAAGCTGGCCATGTTCTCCTTTGTTAAGAACATAGTCAATAGAAAAAAAAAAAATAGAGAGAGAGAGAGAGAGAGAGAGAGAGGAGGGTGTCTGAAAAAAGGAAGTCAGGCTACAGCTACCCACTTGACAGCAACTGCAAGGGCCAAAGAAGTGTCTCTCTGTGAAGAACAGACAGATTCACTGCAGGGTTTTTTGGCCTTCTTCATAGAATCAACACAATATGCCTGGATGCCAAAGAACAGTGTAGTCTGAGATTTATTGCAATTGGGGCATATAAGGCATCGTAAATAGAGTTAGTGGGGGTGCTGTCTGTCCTCTATCATCTGATAAAGAAAAATAAGACCAAAAGGAAATAACAAGAAGACCAGTTCAGAATTGCAAAGATATACCTGAAGCCCAGGATAACATGAACCTTGGGAAGGTAGGAGAGACTTTTGCTTCTTCCTACAAGAGTCTTAACTTCATCTGTTCTAAGAACAGCTGGGACTTCCTAGCACTTCCAGCTAGAAGGAAAGTAGAGATGACCAATGCCTGAGATGTGGTACAGAAGCAGCTGCAAAGTCTGTTTGCATGTGTTAGGAAAAGGCTGAAAGTCAAATCTGCAAAGGAAACCTGAAGTAGTTTGAAAAATCATGTTATGGCAGGATATGCAGAGCACAGAGTAAGAAACAGGATTTATTCTCTTTCTTCCTCCATTGAAGTCTCATTCCTGTTTGTAACAGATGGCACATCAAGCATGTGCTGGGTGATCTTTGCTAACATTTAACATTTTGGAAACTGGCTTCCTTTAATCTGGCTGTTCAGGGAGGTACATGTGACAGTTGTAGTGTGTAAAAGCTGCAGGGCTGCATTTCTGGGCTGCTCCTTGCTTACAAAGAAAACACTCTCCCAGTGAGGAAGGATTAGGAGGGAATTGAGAATGAGGCAGCCAGGGGTGGAAGCAAATGCAGATAGTTGTCTCAAAAGCTTGGGGTGGGGGGGGGAGGGAAGGCCCAACAACTCCATAAGCATGAATAAGAGCAGAATAACTCATTTGACAACCTGTATAAAGAAAAAAACCTGTAGGAGCTTACAGGCTGTAAAATTCCTATGCAGAGAAGCTTTCGTAGTGTGGCTAAAGCCTTTGGCTAGAACAAAGGGAGACCCCTCCAACTTCCAGAATTTATCTAATCATGGTAAAAAAAAACCCCAAAAACAACACGGAAAGCACTTTTTAACGAAAAAAAAAAAAGTACTGTTTTCTTATCATAACTAGAGATCCTAGAGAGGTTCTTACAAAGCTGGGGTATGAGTCCGGGGCAAGAAAAGTATGAACAGATACTTACCTTTCCAGTCCATGCTTGTCTTAGCAGATAGTGACCCTTCCCAAGCTGTCTACAGCTTAGAGAGAGGGAAGGAGGAAAGGAGACCAGGGGGAGCCCAGTAATACATAAATTGAAACCGAGCAGGGGGAGCAGCTGGGATTACAACAATATAAAGTTGGACTGGATTGGATCAGCTAATACGAACATGCCTCTTACTGCTTGCTAAAACAAGAGTGAAAACTTTTGATGCTGTGCATCAGAAACGGCCTCAGTTTCACAGCTTCATTAACCAAATGTCATTCTTTTAAATATTTTTATTTTAATTTTATGCATCTATTATTTAAATGTAAGATATAAAAGGCAAAAGGTCTTGCATTAAATCACAGTTTATTCATTTCAGTAGAGATATTGCATTATGTAAATGGTACCTTTTGACATTGGAATAGAAATTGCCACAAGGCCCTTCTGGGATCTGTTCTGATTTCCCAAGTATTTGTTCTATTTCTATACACGACTGGTGGAATTGCACTGAAATAAGGGTTTCTTTGTTGCTATCGCTGCAAAAGGGAGAAGAATGGCAAGTGACAAATGAGCAATGCAACAAACGCCTCTGAATTAGGCACTTCAAAGACTAAGGGCTGAATGTAGACGACTTCAGCACTGCAAAGGTATACAGACCAACACGGTGACTCAATGAACTTATGCTAGGAATTTATGTTTCCCCTACAGTCAGCAGAAAGAAATGGATACCTCTGGAGAATAATTCTAAAGCATATAACAGAGGCAGCTTTGGCTCCAAACTCAGCCATTTCATAGAGAATCAACAGAGTAGCCTGTAAGGTACATCAAGTACTTAAAATACAGGCACACATCAAAACCTAGTGTACAGGCATGGAGCACCACGCATATTCTCCAGTGGATATCCCAAAACCAAGGCACACACACTTATGAGAAAAGGTGCTACATCATTCTCTTGACTTGGTGTCATCACCACAAGAAACAGCTGGCACAGCTGGAGGCTAAGGACTTGTCCACACTGCGGAGCTGAATACATTGTGAGGATGCTGCAAAAATCAGACACAAGGGTACTCCTCACGGATGCACAGCACTGCGGGGCAGGTGTTTCAAAAGTATTATCACACTCCCATGGCCCTCAGCCTGCAAGAGTACACAACCCAAGACCAGGTACAGCACCCCAGCATCTCCCAGGTGAAATTTGAAAGAATGACCCTAAAACAGAGCTTGGAAATAAATCTGACAGATTGAAGTAAGCACATCCTGCCTAAGGTGTGGAAGTGTTTTCCCGTTGGCAATAACACAACCTACAAGAGGAGCATCTATCACTGAGAGTTTCTCTGCTCCCAGGAGGACTGGCTGGCTGAACAGCAATCACTGCTCTGCTGGGGGTGCTGACCACTGACACAATTTACAGAAACAGCTGGGTCTTGCAGCGTCGACAGGACTGATCTGCTGCTACCAATTTCCCCGAGCCCTTCTGACCTTCCAAGGAGAAAACAAACGAGTCGCAGTTCCAGAAAAGCCCATTTGAATGCTCTCAGGGGGCTGCTGTTTCGATTTGTACCAGTGCTCCAGTACAAGAGGCACGATGAGACCTTTGTCCTCAGAAGCAAATTAAGAAGGCTTTTGCCCCACTGTTTCCTTTCCATCCTCCCAGGAACGAGCACGAGACTGACACGGACGAGGAAACACAAGTGGCCCTGCCAGGGATGGAATAAGGGAGTGTGAAATCCTCATTCAAATGCTGCTATTTTCAACTGATTACGTGACAAACACAAAAGTGAATCTCAGCACCACTCACAATGAACCCAAGCGACTTGGCAGGTTTCTCTGACACGTCTGGGAAGCAGCCTGCTGCCATAGTGATTCTGCTCCTCCCTCAAACTCACTCTGCTGGGAAGGAAGAAAGATTTGGAAATATAAACAGAGATCAGGGACCATTTGGAAGGGGATTTAACAAAAATCTTCTCTTTAGGCAGAACAAACTTGATTGTTTTCAGTGGGAGAAAAAGGAAAAAAAAAGAAAAATATCAATGTCCTGCAAAAACTTACTAGTTCTGTTTAAAACAGCATAGGAATAGTAAATGCAGAATTGCTCTGTATTTGCTTCTGAAGGTCTATTTCTAAGGGTAGTTGTGGTCACACTGGGGTGTGACCAGTATTTTTTTTTCTCTTGAAAAAATGCCAGCTGCTGCTACCTCAAGAACAGACCTGAGTGAAACGAGTGGGAGCATGTCAGGTGCCTGCTAGACTTTAATTCTAAGCCTCATGTAAACATTTTTGGCTCATCTCCACCGAGGTGACAGTAAAGTGCCTCAGAGTGGACTGTGCTTGCACTAGTGGAGATGCATCAGTATTGACAGTGAAGAAAAAGGGATGTCTTGCAGCATGAATGCAAGGCAACCATCTTTTAGCTCTCCTCCTTAGTGCGAATCAAAGGGTGATTGGTAAGATGGGGAAATCAGAAGAGGACAAGGAACAGTCAGATCCAGAACTTTGTTCATTTCTGCTTTCATTGTAATCTTTTTTGATTAACAATTTTTCAGTTAAGGTTATTTTTTGGATCAAGACACGAGGTTTGAAAAGCACAATTTTTATGTCATCATGGAGTGTCACCACCAATAACAACTTCTACATATGTCATATTTCATTTCCATGTTAACAAAATCTTAATTGGAGGGAATACTTTAAATTTTTGATATTCTGTGGAGCCTTGTGATAATTATCCTGATGCCAGCACTTCAAAGGGTAAGGTCAAAAGTCAGAAGGCAGTCACATGTTATCAAGAATGTCCTCCAGAGACTTAGCCTGCTAAGAGTCTTATCCTAATCCTTCCAAGGTATTCCTTAACTCTAACAAATCTGCAGTCAACCCTCTGCAGGAGACTCCTGTGCAGAACATATTGCCTACTCAAGTGGCTATTTATTGCAGAAAAGGCAGAATTTTCATACACTGGGATTTTAGCAATCTCTATGAGTATCATTCAACTTTGGATGTCAGATTTTTCTTTTAGTCAGCTTTCAAATTGTACTTTCCCAGCACAGAACAAAATAATATTTAGCCTGTGACCTTCAGTCACAGAGACTCCTGGAACAGACAGCCTAATATCAGTGGTGCACAGCAAGATTGAAGGACACAGGCTACATCACATGTGCAGCTCTTGAGGAAGCTCCCACACAGAATGAAGCAAGGAATGAATCCATCTCCATGCCTGCTTGCACCCCCCTCCCCATTTTATTCTGCAACACCACATTTCAAATACATCTTCGGAGGGGGGATTAATGTCCAAATTAATGTTCCTATTAATGGACAAGAAAGTCAACATGGGCTGTTTTCTTCCTGCACTTACTCTGCACTGGTGAAATGTCATAGCAAGCCCCAAATACTGAAGAGTTTAATAGTTCTTTTCTCTGTGCCTTCCGCTTTTTTATATACATTTTTAATTAGGCAAAGAGGGCTAATGCAAATCAAATTAAATTATGACTATTAAACTGTGTCTCTCGGGGAAGATTTTCAGCATGGTTAGCAGGGAATTAGGCAAACTTCTTCTTTAGCATTAATGAGAGTTTTGCTCCCAGTTCCTCTACAGCACAGCTCTGACAGCACCTGCTCCAGACAAACCCTTCAACTTGCAGTTGTTTGTGCGAATCAAGATTGGGACTGTCAAGGACTGCAACACACACATATTACTCATTTATAACTGCAGAGATAGGTAGAGGCCCAGGGAGATTCCAGAAAGTTGGAAGTTTATTGTTAAAACAAGGAAGCAAGTGTACAAGAACTGCAACTGAAGACAACCTCCTAAAGCAGATTTACAGACAAAGAGCATGGCTCCTCTACCCAAGAGGCTCTGGAACACATCCTGCTTCTCCCTGGCAGCCCAGACACCCCCATGCTGCTGCTCAGGATACTTCCCTCCCTCCAGGCTTCTCCAGGTCAGAGGAGAGCACAGCACAAAATGACACCCCAGCAATGCTGGGGGTGGTACTGATCAGCCCAGGCACAGTAAAGGCCCTTGAGAGAGCCAAGGCCACTCCCTGCATGACTGCATCACACCCGGGTTACGTGGAAGGGCATTGCCACAGTGCCAACACTCCTCATTGCAAAACGGCTCTCTCCTGTAGGACAGCTAGGAAAAGGTCATAGATTTGTTTTCTTTGTTTGTTTGGTTTTTTTTTTTTTTTGGTTGGTTGGTTTTGTACTACACACAATTTATTATAGAAGAAAAGCAACTGCCAGAACTGCATTTTTGTTTCCTGGCACCATAAATGACAGGACCCTCAGTGAATAGTTTTGCTGGATGTTGGTTTTCCCCTTTTGACTCACTTTCCCTTCTTTGATTTTGACAGAACTAGAAAATAAGGAAACGAAAAGTTCACACACATTCCCTTTCCTTCTTGACCTCAGAAAAGGCTTTAAAAAGCCCCCAACTTTTTAGATATCATGATAAAGCAAAAGCATTTTTGAAAATACGTGTGGTTTTCAAACACTATGTGGAACTTATTTGCTTTTCTGACAACGTTTTTTACTACATGCTATCTAAAGTTAGTTTAACTAACTAAGAGGGGTCTCAGAAGTATTTCAGAAAAAGAAGTTTTTTTCAAAGTAACTGAAAATACTCATAGAAATGACAGTTTCTATTATTATAGAATTTCCTAGTCAGACTACATTTTCTGCTTTTTATATCTATCAAAAAGAGTATTAAAAATTATTATTTTTTCACATCTATAATATTTATCTGTGAGAAAAGAAACCTACTTTTAAAATTTTATTTAAGCTTGCATAATGCAAAAATAAATAAGAGTTCAGAAACATCCCTGCAACCAGGCAAGAACTGAAGCCATAGCTTGGTGTAACTTAACTTCACCTACAATGCAGAAGGAATTGAACCTCAGAAGGAATAAAAAAAAATTGTAAAACTTGGAACTTAAACACACAACCTGAGGCTTCAACTGTCTGCTTTGCTGGAAACTGGGAGTAAACAAATGAACCTGACACATGCTAGTTTTTACTGCTACCTCTTCATAAAGAATACATTCCTTCCAAAACCAGCAAGAAACAGAAACGAGTTGGCAAAAAGATGAAATCCCTTTACACACAGTGTTTACGCTGAAAACGCAGGCAATAAAGAGAATGTCAACTGCAGCAGCTCCAACCTTGTTTGTCAGTAGATTAACTAGAGAGCCAGCAAGGACAATTCATGCCTATTAGGCTCGCTGTGAAAGGCTCCATTCATTCACCAGCTGGCATGGTGGAAAGATATCTAAAGATGTGAACAAGCGCAAGGGGCAGAGGCAGCCTGGCCCCGCTGCAATCTAAAACCAAAGCTGCAATTAATTATATATGGAATGCAGCCAGGCTCTCCTAGCATTGTAATCAAATGGGACCACACAGAGAAAAGAAAATCCTTCATCACATCACATGCACTGCAGACAGACAGACAGAGTTCTTGCAGTAGAAAAGATTTATGTTTTTTTAAATTCCTCATGGAACTATTCCTGTTGACAGGCTGTAGTGAGTTTATATCTTAAAATTTCAGATTTGCTGCTTCTGTTTCATTTCCAACCAAAGGCTTATGTGCCTGTTTGTCTATTCTTTTACCACCAAAATCAGCCACTTCACAGAAGTTTTCTTTGTTTCACATACACTTTTTGTCCTCACACTCATAGCAATAATTTTATACTATTCCAGTGCTTGTACCCTGGAGATATTTAAATCTACAGGATCATCACTCCAAAAATTGCTTGCAAATTACAAGTCTAACCTGGGAAATTCCTGATAGTCTCAACCACACGCTGGCATAGCCCACAGAATTCATGATGCTGCAGGCATGTTTCAGATGAGACCAGCTTCAGCTAATTTCCCCTTCATGTAATTCTCTGGGACTGCGCAACAATTTTTCCTTTGGGAAGAAATGAATACAAAAAGCATGCTTCTAAACAAAAGGAGAACAAAAGTGGCTGTGGATAGCCAGAATGATGGAATGCCATCAACATCACCCATATCTCGAAAGCAACAGCATTCCTAAAATTTACCTGCTATGTGCAGTGCTAAACTTACATCTTCCCATCATGATCATCATTAAACACTATTACAGTACTATTTTGAGTATGTAGCTAAATTAGGACCCCAGGATGTACTCTCTGGCATACACATCAACAGTAAGATACTCTAGCTGAAGAACGTGCAATCAGATAAATCAGATAAAAACCCAACCAACCATAAAAAAAACCAACCCAAAAAAGCCCAAACAGTCCATTTTTCATTTCTTTTGCTTAAAAGGTGGGCACACAGGCAGTTGATGGCAGAAACAAGAAGCAAAGAAAGCTCATCTTTGGCAGAGATTTAACCCCAATGCATCTTTCTCTGTCTTCATCCCTATTTGCTCATTATTTCTGTAATTTGCTTATTTTCCTGATTAATATAATTTCAATATACTTATTTAACCATGTAATTGCTATTCAGAGTGCAACACTAAAATCAATGAGAAACATCACTTAAATAGAAGTAAAATCAACTACAGTTTTTGCAGAACGGGGTACAAGTTATCTGAGGATGGGACATTACTTCAAGCTTGTTTTTTACAGTGCCAATATGTCTTGGGTTTCAAGGTACAAAAATATTGAACAATCATTAAACTGGTTTTATGATGAATAAAAAATCATGAAGGCAAGGGAAGGTGTTTTACCAGCAAAGGTAGCGAAGGCCTGCATTTGTTTTGTTACGAATTACATAGAACCAACTTTAAAAACCTTTAAAAATGATAACACTGCAATAGCCATTACTTATTATGAAGATATGATATGCATTCACTGTGCAAAAAATATGCCATCCTGCAAAAGGCTGAATCAGGCCCAGCTCAGTGCCTGCAGTGTAGCTCTTGTTTCACTGTACTTCTTGTTGGCAGATGTTATTTTCACGAACTGTCACCATGTATTTTGACACAGAGGAAAAAGGGGCTGATTCAATGTGCATTCATGATACAGACACTGCTAAAATATGCAGAGATCTAAATCCCCACATAATACAGCACATAATAGAGCACTAGTGAGTATCTCTTAGGAACACTGGGCTTTTTAGGAGGAAAACACATTATGTCTAAGGATTTTTGGGGGATTGAGGGTTTTTTTTCTGTTTATTTGTTATTTTTGCTTTCTTTATCTCTGATCATTCAGAGTATTCATAAGGCCACAACACATCAAAAATTCAACTTGAAAAGGAGAAAGGGAAGTTTCAATGACCAGGTCTGGCCACACCAGCACCCACCCAAATGGAAGTGGAGCCTGGCAGATGTACCTGCTGATGAGGTACTGCAAATAAGTGCCTGAGTTCCTCTCTCCTGTTAGTAGCCTCTGTGGAGGCATGTGGAAATATGATGAGCAGCAAGGAGTGCAGAGAGGGGCAGAAGAAATGCACCCTCTTTTGGAGCCTGAGCCGCTGAACCCCGGCTGGAGAACAGCTGGCTCAGTACTCAGAAAACCTACGTGGAGAGGGGGAAGGAGACACACAAAAGGAGCCATTTGGCAGCAGTCTGAAGTTCCATCATCTCCAGTGCACTGTAAAATTTGAACTTCTCAGAATCAGAAAAATATAAACACCTCCACAGCATGACTGTGCAGCCAACGCAGGTGCCTCCCACCACATGGGGAAAGAGACTCAACACTCAGCAGCAGCTGAGTGCACCAAAAGGAGGCCAAATAAATCCATCTTTTGGTTGGTTTGTTGGTTTTTAACCTCATGCTGGGTATTGCTGGGGCAGACCAGGTTCCCCCAGCTGTGAAAAATTCCTTCATTAAAGAAAATATCATCATCTTTTATAGATGTAAAATGGCTAAGAGCTAGATTTTTGACATGATTTCATAAGAGTAAATAAGTGCCAAGTGGGATTTTCAAATGCCTGTAGGTACTTTAGACTAATGATAACTACACAGAAATGGAAAGGAAAGAAAACAGTCCTTTAAATCCTGGATAACTAATAATTTGAATCTGTTGTGGTGGATTTGAAGATTGTGGAAGAACTGGATCTATCAGAAGACCTCTGCAACCCTCTCTACAGGGAAGTGTAAGCAACATTTTGACTGTGTAGGTATTTATCCATGTGTATGAACAGACACACACACACCTTTCAGTCCTCTTAAACTGGAGAACCTACAGTATAACAAGAAAAACACTTTGAGAGCAGTTGTCCAGTGATTTGGGGGATAGAGGAGGAGTAAAAGAACCTAACAAAAAGAAGTCCCACATACTAAATAAACACTTGATCTGTAAATACTGAAAAAAACTCACATTTAGCTGGACTGACCATTTGCATTTAGGAAGCAGAAAGTCCAGTGTTCAGCTTTAGGATTTAAACTTTCAATGAAGTCACACATCAGACATGGATATCATGGGCAAGTGTGGCCCAAAACGATCTCTTGCCTCAATTGAAGAAGTTAGGAAATCCACAAGCAGCTCAACCCATCAGTGTGGGACTTACCTGCTTTTTACCTCCTGAATTTATATCAAGGACCAAACTGTAAAAGGAACTGTGACTGTGTAAGGCAGGTCTGACAGATACGTGGGTCGAGGGGAAGAAGAAAGGCAAGATACTGGAACCAAATATCAAATCTCAGACAGTTTTCAGGCATTTGAAGACATCATAGTTTCACTGCAAAAGTTCTGTCTATATTGGATCCCAGTTTCTAGAATGAAAAATTAACCATTGTGCCCAATAGTCCTGTTTGTCTCACTGGATGTGAGGCTGAATCCGAAGCACTGCAGTCCAGAGCCATTTATACTGCTGGTATACAGCAGAAGGCCTCTCCAGGCAATTCTTTAACATTTTCAATTCCTTTTAATTCTCAGTTATTTGATGGTTTCCATTATTCTAAGAAAATGAACATGCAAAATCTGTGAAGACTGAAAAAAAAACATAGCAAGCTCTTCTACTTCGATAATGCACTTTAAAGTATTCTGCCAGCTCTACTCTTGATTGTAAACCTTCCCCTAGTTTTCATTAAAATGGTGCTTTTTTTGTAATCGAGGCAAGAAAAGTGCTTCACAGCAACTCTGCTTACATAGAACTTTCTTTTCTTGTACTCCACAGAAGTTATTTTGGGAGAGCAGAGAGTTGTGAATACCTTGGGATGCAAAGTGCCCAGCTCCAGCGGAGGGGGACTGTCCTCCCATCCGGCAGCAGCCTCCCATCTGCACACTGCTTCAGCGTGACTTATTGGCATTTAGGAGGCCACAACAACCAACCCTGAATAATGTGTTTATAATATCTAAAGAAGAAGAAAAGAAGTGTTAATGAGAAATCAGCTCATTGTCATCTCATTTTTTCCACATATTCAGTTATTTGTCATCTGCTTGTGTCTTCTGACTGACAGCATTCATGCCAGCTGCCCGCTGAATGGGAGCCTTCCAGCACGCCTAAACAGCCTGTTTGTCTTCATTAGCGCTTTGTACAAATTCATTCAGCAAGGACTCACACACTGGTGTTAGGCAGGTCCAGTCTTTCACGTTCTGCTGCCACAATCCGAGATGTTTGCTTTAGCAGGCTTTCCCCTGCTTTTGTTCCTTTGACAGAGGAAAACCAGTTTCTATCACCCCAAGTTGTTGGGGTTTTTTTGTTGTGTCCCATAACTGCGGTTTCCAGGTGTACTCCCACATTGCACTGCAAGGGGAGAGGGGAAATGCACACGCACTACATCTATAGGATAACAGGTTTCATTATGTTGCATTTATTTGTTCCCCACTTTTCTTTCATAGAACAATTTAATAATGAATCCATATCAACTGGATGATTGAACACCAAGGAATAGAGACACCTAGCCTGATGTTTGATCTTTCTGTAGCAGGAGACCAGTGAGATGACACTTTAGTAAGTGGATAAAAATTGCACATAACCTCAGTAGCTGCAGTTGAATGAAAATTGTTCTTAAAGTCAGGGCAAGATTATTGTTGTACTTCAAAACAAACATCCTTGTCCTTCAGCATGCTTGGAAAAGGACATGGAAAGCTGGAGTCAGGCTTTAGCTGCCAGAGGATATCCAAAAGAAGCAGCAGCTGTTTTTTCTTTGAATCATTAGAATCACAGCCTTTAAAAAAAAATTTTCAACAGCAAGAGTAGATCCTTCTCTTACTTATTCTCCTTCTGAAGATTGGATGAGTTACTTACTTTTACCTATAAATGTGTCATGGTTTAACCCCAGTCAGCCACCAAACCCCACAGGGCCGCTCATTCACTCCCCCAAAAACAGAACTGGGGAAAGAACAGGAAAGGTAAAAGATGGAGAACACATGGGTTGAGATAAAGATACTTTAATAGGGAAATCAAAAGCCACACACACAAGCAAAGCAAAACAAGGAATTAATTCACTGCTTCCCATGGCCAGGCAGGTGTTCAGCCACCTCCAGGAGAGCAGGGCTCCATCACATGTAATGGGTATTTGGGAAGGCAAATGGCATCCCTTCAAACTTCTTCTTCCCCTCATTTTATATGCTGAGCATGATGTCATATGGTCTGGAATATCCCTTTGATCAATTGAGGTCGGCTGTCCTAGTTCTGTCTCCTCCCAGCACCCCCAGTCCCCTCACCAGCAGGGCAGTACAAAAAGCAGAAAATGCCTTGGCTCTGTGTAAGCCCTGCTCAGCAATAACAAAACTATCTCTATATTATCAGCCCTGGGTCAACACAAATCCAAAACATAGCCCCATCCTAGCCACTGAGAAGAGAATTACCCCACCCAAAACCAGCATAGCATGGTCCTGTGGCATCAACCTTTTGACTGAAATTCACCACCTTCTCAGACTATTCATCACAGGAAAAATATGCTAACCATAGGATATACGTTATGCATTTCCCTTTCAGGTGCTGCTTTTCAAAAAGAGTCCAACTTCATCAGAGTTCCAAAGAGCTACACAAAGAGAAAACAGTCCTTCAGGACACAGTCACAGTCTGCTGTTCTGTTATATATCTACACAAGGCGCCAGAGGTTTGGAAGGGAACCATACAAGAGGTGCTGAAAGACTACCACCATATTTAGGAAAAAGAATTAAATGTAACAAACAATGCTACCCCTAATTTAAAATGTAGGACTAGGTCATCAAGTCCTGTGTGTCCATATAGATAGAACAAGCATTATCCTAAGTAAGTTAGGTTTATCTATTGTGTTGCAGTGTATTTATTACAGGAATCTATTGGAGGAATTCTTTAGGGTAACCCATAGCTTGGATGCCAACTCGTGATGAATCCTTGAAATCATCCTTAAATGACTTCTTGCTAACATTTTATTGCAAATCCTATAACTAGAGTTTGCTGAGGAATAAAATTTTGTTTTCAGAGTATCTACAAGAACGCCTCAGCTTTCATTTAGTTTTGATTTGGAAATAATTAGTTCTAGCTTTATGACTTTATGGTTGTGAAGAAAAGTTTGAAAATATCAAAGAGTACTCAAAGTTACAGGTAAAGAGGAAAAATACGTATTTTGTGACACTTGTTCAAGGAGGGTCTGTGTAAATGACATTTCATTAAGAAAGAGAGCAATGGTTTAAATATTTCTGTAAATTACTGTCACTTTAAAGGACAGAATATTCAGTAAAAATGAAGGAGCGCTTTAGAGACTCAATAACAAAGAGAAAAAAACACCAACTAGTTCTCAGAGTAAAAAAGAAATAGTTAGACCATTCTTAAGAAATTAAAACATTTACTGGCAAAGGTAGATTTTCCAGAAGAACAAAAGCATTCCAAGAGTTCTGACATACAGCCTTTAATTTTTTTATTTGTTTTAAAGGTTTAGAAGTTTTTTTTATTGGACTTTCAGGAAGCACAGCCTGGTTGTTAACACTATTCTCTCTCTTTAGTCTAGAATAAAGTATACAAATTAATGGATTTATCCATTGTCACAGCATGTAAAATAACATGGAAACAGGAATCACTTCCTCCAATCACAAAGGAAGGCTGTGCTTTCTCACAGAAGAAATCCTGCATTGCACTGTCTCCTGAGTCTTTCACAACAGTCAGACCCATCTCTTCCAGGAGAAAGTACAGAGTCCCAGGAGAATTCCTGTGCAAACCAGGTTTTTCCAGTGAAAGAAAACTGGTTATTCACCAGAGAAATACAAAGCCTGAAAGGTTCTGACTAGAATTAACTTTCTTCAGTAATTTGGGTAGGTTTTGATAACTCAGGTAATAAAAAGCACCTGCATATTTATACCATATTTGAAAAAGCATACATTTGGCCTTGGACTGTAAAATGGATGCACCACTTCTACCATACAACCTGAGGAATTAAAATCCTCTGTAAAAAAGATGCCAGGTACTACCTACAGTAAAATATCACAGCCCACAAAATGCTCAGCACTCTATTTAGTCCCTTTGGATTGTATGACCAAAAAAAAATCCATAAGTTTTTACCTTATTTTGTTGAGGTTCAGGAAAGAACACGCTCAAAGCAGAGAGCATTAAAGTCCTTCATGCTTTCCAACTGTCTTTTTATACCATCTAGGCATTGTCTTCAAGATTGACATTACATGGTAAGTAGTAGAATATGCACAAAATAGAAAAACTCTTCTTTTACTTGCTCTTTTTCAACATCCTCCTTTCAGAAGACAAACAATAGCAAGGTACATTTCCAGTATTTTTAGAACAATATTGTCTTCTTTAAAGATGACCAGAAAGAAGATGATTTGCTGACTGTTAAAGAACAGCAGGTTTTACCATTCATTGCTTATTCTCTCTGAGACTGGTTTGTTGTTTAGGGGTTTTTTTCCCTTTTTATCACAAAATTTACAATATAGGAATTGTTTTCTTGTTTACAAAAATTATAAAGAATTCATCTATTCTCACATTATTTTTCTCTATAAATATAAGTCCTGAGAAGAATTTCAATAAGATATTCCTAGGACTGAGTCTTGGTTGTTGGAATGCCTTGTAAATTCATTCTACTTTTTATCAGCTACTTCTAGAATTAACAATTATAAACTTCACTGTTCCCTTCTGGCTAAAAAAATAGCTTCTAAGCATACAAACAAAATGCACACGTGAATTTGAGACGTGAAATTTGCTGTTCTGACCTCGGGGAAAGGGATGATAATTGACACAAGCTAACATCCTGTATGCCTTCCTGTCCCAAACAGGCTACAGCACATGTAGCCTGACAGGCACTCAATTCCTTAATTTTCAAAAAAACTGTGGGGCTGAGAGCAGGAAACATGGAAGAGAATTGTGAACTTGAAAAATTGTGGCATTCTTAAAATACAGTGGTTATTGCAATCTGTTTGTTATTGCTGACACGAATAGCAAGAGGGACTTGGATCACTGCAAACAGCACAAGCTTTGACTTCTACCTGCAAGCATAGAACAGCTTCAGAACAGTTTGTTCAAGGAGGATGTGGAGCTTGTATCCTCCAAGGATTCAAAGAACAGAAACAATAACCATGCTTCTGCAAAGACTTAAACAGAACTGTAACTTTCACAGGTTGTTACTATCTTTGGAGTAAATGAGAACATTTGTATGTGAAAGTTGAAGCATCCTTAAGACAAAAGTTTCTATTCTCCCAAGCCATGCCCAGAGCAGACAAAAAATCAGCATTCCAAATTATTTATTTAAACCATAGAAAAACACCCTAAACTATTACCATTTACCTACACATGAGTGTTGTAATATATTTTAGCAAAAAAAAGAGATGTTAAAAAGTCAGCAACTTTATTACTAATTTTAAATATTCCAATTATTTTACTTTACTGTACGGAAGTCTTCCTTTTAGAAGAGTAGAACAGCTAGCCTCACACTCCAGTGATGATGGAAAAAAAAAAATCACAGGAAATCCACCCAAAAATACTGAGGAAGTTGTTTCAGGAAAAGAATATTCTTTTACAAGAAAATTACAAGGTTTTCCATGCTGAAACTGAAGACATCAGTTAAACTCTTGCTTTCAGAGCCTAAGCTGACATGAATAAGCAATTTATCAAACATCTCCCAAGTCACAGAAGAAAACTGCTTCTCTACAGCCAGCACAAGAACTCTAGAAAAGTCGGTTTGGTTCCTAATAAGGTTAAAATTCCCTCTTTTTTTTTTTTTTTTTTTTTTTTTTTAATAGGTGTGCTAGGAGAAGAGAAAATAAAATCCCTAGTTATATCCATAGATAGATCTGACAAAAATTGTGTCATGAAAAAAAGAGAAAATTTCTAGAAATCCTATTAGAAAAGAGGGAGTCAGAAGAAAGTGGTCAACATCCAGGACCTGGAAAAACTTAGTATCAGAAGGTGCAGTGCTGGCAGGCTTCATAACCTCAAAGTTTAGGTGTTTGCCTTTTTTCTCCCCACAGTTCTGTAATGGTAAAGACTCTTCCATGAGGAGACCAAGAATAAATGCTTCTAGAAAAAGTAAAATTGATCATTTTACCCTTTATTTTTATCTATTCATCATATTTTCATTTGCAGACAACAATGTTCTGGAGCATCCTCTCACGATATTTAAAACAATACCAACTGAACACCTTGAAAAATAAGCTTTGTTGACTTTCACTGCCCGACTGGAAAATGACCAGGAGCACATCCCATTCGCTAAAACTTCCAAGTACTCATTAACCCTATAATTAAAACTGAAAAAAATACAACTGCTACCACTCCTAACTTCTTACCCTTATGCACTGGGTTGCACCATGCAATGCCTAGAGAGTTTGATATGGGCAGTGAATAAAACTATCAGCTCGTATTTCGCTTCTTTGCTCCATGGTCTGGAGTTAAGCTGCTGAGATAGCACTACGTATTGTCCCATTGAACCTGTATTTGCCATATAACCACAAGTGCTTCAGCACAAGCAGAGCAATTATTATGTTGCATGTTAATAAATCTGGAGACACTTTTCCAACCAGTATTTCCTACAATTTCCTGCAACTTGCTTTTCACAAGTCTTTCCCCCCCACACACACTCCTTATGTGAATGCCACTTTGCCTAACCCAGTTCCAAGCCCTTCTAGTTGCCAGCAACAGCTACACTCACAGCACCCTCCTCTACGTGAAAACAGCTTTACAAACGCCACAATTCTGCTTTCTCATTGCTATCTGTGGTGAAATAGTTACAAACGACTGTGGGTGAAACTCCACTTCTGCAGAAATAAGAGCTCCAAATCCTCAACAGTGTTTAGGATGACACTTTCTGATGTTACCCTTCTGAAATCTGCACCTTCCACACTGCAATATGCTGTGCTACCAACCGACCCTCAGACAAGGTTTCTGCAGCCAAACTTTGGCTTAGCTGTCAGGTAATGTAATCTAATGTCCAAGACCAAATAACACATCTACTTTAGGGGGGAGAGGACTCCATTAAGCATGCTGGCAGAGATACAAGTTCAAAAGCAGGGTAATGCAGAGGAGTCCCCAGAGGAGTAGATATGGGAATGCGGACCCTTTCTTGACTTAATGAGTGCAGTCAATACCTTGAGCAATTTGGTGGATGGTATCAGCACATCAGGAAGTTGATCTTCATAGCTTGTGTGATCTGTTGCTCACCACCAGCACGGATTATCTGAGCAGCTCCTCAAAGAGCCTTCATCTGCCCTTTCCTTCAGTGTACAGGTCATTTTCTTGCAGGCAGGCAGGATTATGTAGCTATTATGTGTGGCAAGATGATTGAAAGCCTAGGAGACCTACTTTTAGTAGGTCAGCCCCAGTGTTGCCAGAGGTGCCCATAGGGATTCACATGCAAATAGCCTTAGAAATGACTGATGGGGATGAAGCAGGGAAGAGGGGAATTGCTGTTGAGGTGGCAAGGTCCCACATATCCATGAGAATAAAGACAGCATAGGAATTATACATACTCAGACCTCAGCATTATTCATACCCATCGCCTCTCACTATTGTAGGAAAGCAAACCACAGTCAGTGATTCAGCAGCACAGGCCCTCCGTGCACAGCACTCCTGCTGAATGCAAATGCAACAAACAATGACTAATTTCAGTTCAGCTTTGTGCTTATTCTCCTTGGGAGGGAAACTGGCTGTTCCACTCACACAGCATAAGTGAAATATTTTCTTCTGTTCAACACTTAGGAGCACAACAAAAATTTTTAAATTGCTCTGCCCTTGCTACGGCCACTGTTCACAGCTCCAGGGATACAGGGATAAACAAGCAAGGGATCCTGTTTTGAAGAGAGAGACACTTAAAAGAGCATTATTTCAGTCAATTTTCTTTCCTTACAGCAGACATCCCTTGGAATGTCTTGAGGTGTATATTTACAAATGTTAAGCCTTTACTACAAACCTCGACCACAGATGTGGTGGGGGATTTCCTAGCTTTTTGGCTGATTTAATAAATACCTGTGGTGGGAAAAAGCAAATGTTTGCTGCCAAATGCTAATAGGGAGCACAGGACACTGGATTGAAAGGGAGTGCAAGGTAGCTGAACAAAGGCAAGGACTGATGGGGAATCCCAAACTAGAAATAACATTTACACTGTTTTTCCACAGTCATATTTAATCAAGAAATCTACACAGGTAATATGATATCATCAGTAATTTGAAACCTTTAGAAGAAGACATCTGGCATTAAGTAAAATATGCCTGCCCTATCTCAGCCATGAGAACCAAGATGTGTGTAGGAAATGCAGGGTGAAATTTTAAAGATGATCATGATGGTCTGACTGGTGTTCACACCTCTGAGCCCCTCCTGAATCCCACAGGAAAGTCTGGTGTACTTTTTTTGTTTACCCTTATGCAGGACTCAAAAGGCTGCTGAGGAATTTAGTTTTCCTTTAATATTTAGCAGGCTCTCCCTCTGCCTTCTTGACTGAGCAGCTGTTCATGTTAAACCAGAGGAACACTACAGTAAAATGCACACCCTTGAGAGGGGTATAGGAAAACCAAGTGAGAGGATACAAGAGGGCTCTGGAAAGGACAGAGTGAAATTAAATAGCATTTGGATATCTAGAATGGAAATCCAAAAATGGAAGCTGTAAGTATAGCATAACTACAAGTGTATATCTTCAGTATACAGCTCTAATAAAACCTCTGCAAAGTTGACCTGATCTGTTAAACCCCATTTCTTCTGCAACAAAATTTCATATAGAAAATTCAGAGGCAAAGAGAAGCAGTAAAAACCACCAAACAACTGCCATATTTAATTTGGAAAAAAAAATCATGCCAGAGGCAGTTAAAATATCAGTTTTCAAAATAAAATAAGACAGGAAGCAATTATTTTTCATAGCCACTAGGAACAGGAAAACAAGAATGTTAGCCTTATTTCCGATAACTAGCACTCAAATTAAATACTAGAGTGAATTCTGAAGGCACCAAGAAAGGGATGAAACACAAAATTAAGACTAGCTAGGGAGAATGGAAAATCCTTCCTGAAGGTTTTCAAGAGCAGACACTAGCAGAACACGTTTTAAGGAGGGCTGGGTACACTTGACCTCACACTAGCACAGAGGCACAGATTAATGGGTCCCTGGCATTGCCCCCAGCACACAGTTCCAGACTTTGTAGAAAAGACAGAATAGAAACTGTCTTATCTAAAGAACAAAGCAAGTTTCTGTTCTTCCTTTTTCTTCAAGGAACACAATATGCCTGTCTCTGCTATCAGGATATCTTTTAAAGCTGTCAGCAAACTACGGCTACTTTCAACATTGTTGCTGAAGAAGGGAACGGAAATTTCTGCTATGATTTGAAGTCATTTTCTACCACACGCTCCTCCTCATTAATCAACAAAGACCTTCAGTGCACACTCGTACCATAAATTTCAACTCCTTTTTGCAAAAACTTTGTGGAGAAACCTTGTGAAACCATCAAGCAGTTTGTCTTAAATAAGGTGTGTCTCATTTGCAAGTTCAGCAAAAGAAATAATAAAAGAAGAATCAGTAAATTTCAGTCTTGTTCCATATACTAACATTGGCCCAAAAGAAACCGCAGCTGCCCCAGGGACTGGAGCTTCTTCTCCGAGACAGATATGAAAGTTAAGCTTGGTGGGGGGAGGACCACGCACACAAAAAATTAAGTAATTTTAGCTTTCTTTCTAGAACCTAATCATAAACCTACAGTTTATTAAGAAATAACAGTAACACTGTTTGTCCTGCAAGCAACAAGGAAGGAGCAACAGAAATAGTTTATACTATCTTGACTAACTGTATTTGGGACGGAAGTGCTCAGGCCCATAGTGAAGATAAACAGCTCTATTCTAAGCTCATTATTTGTAAGCAAAAAAAGGGATCTAAGTAAGTCCCTTTCTGTCCTTTCTATAAACTTCATTTTGAAGTTACACACACCCTTTGGCCTGTGTAGAGAGGTGTCCTGCGGACCTCTTTGTATATGCATAGCATTCCAAATCACTACTTTATTACAAAATTCATTTTCTGTCTCATCCAAACCAGACCTTTCAAGTTATTCTTCCAACAGGACTTAAGATCAAACATGCCTAAAGTTATTGAGTAAAACTTGCACATTCCTTGCTGCATGTGTCAGGATCACCAAGAACATTTGCTTTCCCTTTTTGCACAGTTGCTGCAAGCAGAGTACCCAGAACTTTCCTGAATAACAAGTGTTACCTGTTGATTTCATGCCTTTTCCTGCTGTTTTCCCTTTGCCCTGACCTCCCGCAGTGTCACTCACAGCTGGTGTGCATTTCTTTTGGAGTTTCAGCTCTGGGCCAGCTCCCTTCCCTATGTTAGGAGTCAGCCTTCCAAAAAGTCCTTTCTTCTCCTGCCTTCCATGTCCTACTACACTTCAATCCCACGTTTTTCCCACCTCTGGCACAAAGCATACCAAACATGTTCAAGTACAAAAATCACAGCAACCCACTTGCACCTATGTCTATATATTAAATATGAGCTTTAAACATATTACAGAGGCAAACTTTTATAATTTAACTAGTTCTTCATGGTTTCTAGTAATTTTAAAAGTTCTAGAGTAAGTAATATATTTTTAGGATCTTCTCTGCAATGAGAAAGAAAACCACAGATATGAAAAAAACCACCTACTTCCAAGATTCCTAACTTCCAATCTTTGTGTTTTAAGAAATTCTTCATATTTGAGTCAAATCACCTAAGCTCATCCTAATACTAAAACATTTGTTTTATAGGTTTATATGGTAAAGCACCTTCTGTGCAAAACTAGGCTTCCACACTGCTGTAAACACGGCCCTGCTAGGCAGAAGATCCACTCTGTGGTTTGTTTTCAGTTCAGTAAGCATCAGGGAAGTCATTACTCTGACAGGAACAACTCTACTCTGATCCAAATGACATCAATCCGTTCCAGCCTTAAAAAGTGGAGAGGTCAGTGACCTGGTAGAAAGAACGCTAAAACAAATGTCATGAATAATTAATTGATCAAGAAATTTACAGCAGGGAAAGGAAGAATGTCAAGTACACACTCAAATTATCCAGTTCCCATGTGAAGGTGGACATGCAACATCTTAATTGCAAGGCCCTTCAATAAGGTTTTAGCATGAAGCATTTGTATTTCTCACAAGTATCCTCAAAAATTTTGTAGGCCAATAAAAGAGAGGGAGAGGTATTAAAAGTTATCATTTAGAAACAGGAAAATTACTTTGTTGCTGCATGCCTGTCTCTAGCACATACCTGTTGTCAATACACCGGATGTATAAGGTTTTTGTTTTTAACCATAAGCCTCAGGTAACAAGGGATGCTTCCAGAGTGATGGGCAAACAGGATTCCATTCCTAGGGGACCGGCCACCTCTGCTAACAGGGCTCTGGACAATTCAATACCTGGCCCTGTAATTAATAGGGAAAAGAGGTGAAAGACTATCCTTTCCATCTGAGCCAGTCTAGGAACTGGTAACTCATGATGCCTGCACTGAGGGTTTCTGTTGACAGGTATTAGCCAAGAACTCTTTGGCATGCAGGCAGGAGTGCCAGGAGCATGCCTGAACTTGAACAGAGGGTTGCCAACAGTAATTCAGGACTAATTTATTTACATCTACACCTCTCTGGAAGCAAATAAGAGATTATCACTTAAATGAGCACTGCTTCACTTGAAATCATCAAACCCTCTTTGGGCAAAGAAGCTTGCAAGGCTTCACAGCAAAAACAAAAGAAAGAATTCACATTCCTTTACTGTGCCAGCAATGAATACAAATAAAGGCAAAAAAAACCCAACCCCAAAACAGAATAACAGTTGGATGGCCCTCTGAGTCTGAACTGCTGCCAGATACTACATTTTGAATTAATCATCAGTTTCACCTATGAAGAGTTTAAGAGTTTTGCTATGCAAATTGAACTCAATTTCACATGTAGGTCTTACGGGAGACCTTAGCTCCACGTCCCCTCATGCTTGACACTTCTAGCAGTGACCCAGATGCCTGAACAAGCTAACATGGCCACACTACTGCTCCTGATCATTTAAAAGAAAATGCTTTAACAGAGCTGCCACCAAGAACAAGACTTAAACCCCATTTCAGAAACGAAGCTCTGTTGCATTTCCAGCATGGGGCACAAGCAGCTGTGGGCTTCTGCTTCAGTGCTAGCAGGGTGCTGCCATGAGGCTGAGCAGGAGGCCATCCAGCACGCCCTGCTGCACTTTGTGCAGGGTTGCTTACACCCAGCAAGCCAGCTCTGATAATTTTGCAGCAAGTTGAGGAACACACATTTTTCCCTTTAAGCCCCGGCTACTATCCGTGGTGGGAGGAAGAAAACCCCAACTCTTTGACAGTGTTATTACAGGTTTACTGCTTCAGTCAAGTTAGGGAGGCGCACTGAAACAGTGCAAAGCTCTCGGCTTTCCAACAGTACAATTACAAGACAAAAGACAAACCTTGTGCTAATGACATGTTCCCTGACTCGGGAAGTTGAAGCTTTAAGGACAGAACCCAAACAGCCAATGACTCAGCAGGACAAGCATCTGCCTCCTGCCCAGCGCATCTTCCTTAGCACCCCGTGCTTTAAATGGTCCTGTCCCTTCACCTTAAATGTTCTGCTCATGAACCATCGGGGAAAAGCACAACCTAAGCCAATCACATACAAATGAAAAGGCACTTTTGTTTGCTAGGTAAATGGTGTTTGCCCAGTGCTAGGCTGTTCATTCAGGAGCTTTACAGGATCTCATTCTTTGACTTTGAAAACATTATTCCTGTCAGCAGAGAACAGCATCTAGCAAGAATGACAACACTTCATACAGGAGATAAGTAGATCTTCTGACAGGCCAACTGACATGAAAACAAGTAATAAATTAGCTGCAAAATGAAGTCCCTCTGGATGCAGTGCCTGAGCACATTTGCTTTGTGATTTATTTTGCTAATACATACAGAATTATTCAACCTTCAAGACTAAGAATTGAGGTTATTTGTTTGCAACCATCTTCTCATTACACCTATCTTGATTTTCTTTTCACGAAACAAAGTTCCTGAGGTCTTAATTCATTAATTCTTAACCAAATATCTCATGGTAGCATTCTGGAGAGTATGGCCAGGTACAGAGTCCTTGGATCCCATACCAATGTGGGGTACGGGAGATTTTGGAATGGGAGAAAGCACAGTACAGCTCAGACTCCACATTTTTATGAAATTCTCAACCCAGTTTCTTTGGACACAAAGCAAAGGAAAATAATGTCTTTGGCCACAGTTCCCATATATTCTTCCCTGTGTTCCTGAGATGCAGAGCAGAAAGGAGGGGGAAAATAAAATAAAAATGCTCCAAGCTACCACCTCAGCACCTTAATAAAAGGGAATAAACCAATAGAAGGCAAATAGAAAGTAAACACAATTCAATGAAGTCTGCAAAAACTTTTCAGTTTGAGCCTCAGGGGTTTGTTTGTTTGCATGCATATTTTATAAATAGTTGGCAGAGTAAGTTTGCCCAGGTGGACATTCAAAGTAAATTAAAAGCAAACATTGAAGATCATTTAGAAAAAGCAAATTTTCATGCAGTAATCCAAATATATATAGGACTTCCCATAGTTACCTCACCCAAAACTTAAGTCACAGGCTACATGAACAGCCCTGCTGAAAAGGACAGTGAAAGGAAGTGAAGGGTTTTTCTGGAGTATTATCTAACACTGAGCACTCTTGCCCAGCTAACCGTGTGATTTATCTGCCTGATCACAACAGCTCAGCTTTCATATATCAAAGGTTTTCAAATCATTCTTAGGGAAGCAGCAGCAGCAGCAGACCAAGGCCTTTTCTATGAAGTCAGAGAAAATACCTTTGGGAATAAATGACCTTTTCTCTGGAAAGCTGCTATCCCAGAGAAGGAGCCCCACATCTTGAGGCTTGCAGCCTGGGTTCTGAGCAGCCAGAAGCAGATCAAAACCAGTGACACCGAAAGGACTCTCATGGCAATGATTACTTTTGTCTGGGGCCAGACCACCAACTGGAGCAGCTTTAAGGACCAGGTGAGAGAGATGAGACGCAGAAGCTGAATCACAGTGCTGCAGCACAGCCCTGCTCAGGTGCTCCTGCCAGGATTTTCATCTGTGTATTCCTCCCCACCCCCTCTTCTCTTTCCCTGTGTAAGACAGGGACAGGAGGGTTATGCAAGTGAGCTCTCTCCTTACTGCAGGGATGGCTACAAGAGGTAGTGTGCCATGAGGCAGCTCCAGCACAGGGCAGAAAGGGGGTGAGCTGCTGGGGCTCCATCAGGAATCTCACACAACTGCACTGTCCAAAAGCACCGTACACAGAGCCCTTCAGCCCCACCAACACTTCTGACCATGGCGATTTCACCAGTAGGATGTTTGGCTGGAACACAGGGAAAGGCTTTCAGTAAAACCCTGCCAGAGTGGCCTCACAAAGGGAGCACGCTGACCTCCAAACTGGGAGTAGTCACCCTGACCCTGTGCTCCTACTCAGGCGAGTTAGCAAATCACCATCTTGAGGTGGCTGTGAAAGAAAAAAAGGTATTATTTTTTTGTAACTTTTTAAAAAATAAACAGCTTCCTATTAGTATTAAATTGAAAACATGTTTCTCTGGTGAGGGCTGCTCTGAAAAAAAACCTCACAAATTCTTTATCAAAAGAAAACACTTTTCAGGCACGCCCCAAGATATTGCAGAAAAAAAACCCCTTACTTATCTACACAAATATAGCAGGAGGCCAGACTCAGAAACAGAAAACATAGCTCTGTGAAGAGAAAACTGTGGATTAGAGATACCTATGGCCCTTATAAATTCCAAGTATGTAAGAATATATTCAGCCTCTTGAGGTTTCCAGGTAGCAGAAAACAACTGAAGCTATGCAAATCATTTTGGAGCTGCCCTTGGTATAAATTTGTCCCTGTTATAGCACTGCTATATTTCAGTTTCTAATTCCATTCAGCTCTAATAATAAATTCTCTTCAGAGGCCTTGACTTTCCACAGAAAATTAACCAAAATGTAATATGTATTCAGACATCTGGTAGCATGCTTGCATATGTGAAATAATGCATGTCAAGATCCTGCAAAATAAAAGAAACTAATGAGTTTGGAAATTGACATGTTTCTGTGTTGCAGACAGTTTGAGACAAACTTAGAATGAAGGCTAAAAAATTTGCTACAATACAATTTTATATGCCCACTGAATTGGTGTTTGTTCATTTTGCTCATCGAAATATCCCTAAATTTGAGGATCTTTCAGAGGGTGCAAGCACTGTCATTGACACCCACTAAAAAAAAAAAAATTAAGGGAACAGCCTCCATGCCACAAAAAAAATAGAAAGGAAAAAAAAAATAAAAGAAAAGCCAAACTCCTTCTCTAGGAAAATCCAGAGCAGTTAAGTAAAAAGTTTTCAGCATAAGGGAAAGTGAAGTCATCAGGTATAGCTATGCCATGGTTTAACCACAGCTGGCAGCTAGGCACCCCATAGTTGCTCACTCAATTCCATCAGTGGGATGGATGAAGGAGAGCTAGAAGGGTAAAAGGGAGAAAACTCATGGGTTGGCATAAGAACAGATTAATAACTGAAATATAATAAAATAATAACAACAAATTATAATAAAAGGAAAATAGCAAAAAGAGATAAAAAAATCCCAAGAAAGAAAAGAGATGCAAATGAAAACAATCACTCCCTACCAACACACCAATAGCCAGCCAGTCCCTCAGCAGTAGCTCCCCAGTCAACCTTCCCCCCAGTTTTATTCCCAAGCGTGCTGCCAGATGGTATGGGATACCCCTGTGGCCATTTGGGGTCTCCTGTCCTGGCTGTGCCTCCTCCCACATCCTTGTGCACCGCTGGCTGCTCAGTGTGGGGATGGGAAGCAGAAGCAGCCTTGGCTCAGTGTAGGCACTGCTCAGCAGGAGCGGACAGATCCCTGAACAATCCACACTGCTCCATACTAACCCACTAAATACAAATAGCTCCATACCAGCCACTACGAGGAAAATTAACTCTGCCCCAGCCAAAACCAGCACCAGATATCCAGCATTAACAGCTAAGTCTATCTCACCTCATAGACTCATTTTTACACTTTTCATGAAACTGCCTCCCTCTACACCAATATAAACACATTCAAAATCAGCTGTCAAGAATTCCTCTATCTGTACTTCCCTCAATTTTACTTTTCTAGTTACTATAGCAAGGATGCAGACATGCAACCAAAAACAACCAACCACAAAATCCCCTCTGACCTTCAAGCCATCCTTTGAACTTGACATTGAAGAACACACTCTGAAAGCAGGTGGGGACTTTGGCTGACATATGCTTGCCCCAAATAGACCAACTTCAGTCATAAGGAACACCTGGCTCACACCTGCAACAAGTGGGAGGCAGCGCCCTTAGGAAAGCAAGTAGGGCAACAAGGGAAAGCAGGGGAAAATGAAAAATGAACTCATGAGCAGAGGTTTACATTAAAGCAATGATTTTTTTTTTTCTCCAGAGCTAGAAGAAGCATTAGAAAAGTCTTCATATTTTCCCTGTGGGATCTGACATTGGCTACTGTCCATCTCAAAAATACATAGGAGAGAAGCAAGCAGATATGTCCTAATAAGTCCTCACTAAAGCCAGAAAGAGACCTTGGGAACAGGGCTCAAACACAGATAACAACGGACTGTGTGGGGGGTGGAAAGACTGAGGGTCACAGAGGAGATAATTTCAAAAGAAAATAGGAAGAAAGAAGAAAATACCTGATGGTTATTCAGCAGCACTAAACAGCAGCCAACAGCTTCTGAAGGCATCTCTCCCAAAGAGAGAAGTGCTGCCCCAAGGCAACAGACATGAGAGCTCATCAGGTACTTGTGCACCGATGTAGAAGTCTGGAGCCCCCTCCCTGCCTGCAAGCAATTAACAAAACAGAAAGACTTTGTGGCAACAGCCTCCATCTGGAGTGCTTTGCCTGATTGCCACCCCAGCCTGTGGCATTGGGCCGTCCAGTGCAGTCTTTGGGAGGAAAGCACGGATCACTTTCCTTAGAAACACCCACTGTCTGCTCCATGGAGGGAGACCCATCATTTTCTTGGGTTCTACCCTTACCTCTACTCTTCACTTCCATAAAACTAAGGTCACTTTTATTATGTCCATAACTCTGTGGAAAACTTCTTTTGCACTACTCTAACCTCCTTTTTAGCCAGAGGTCCCATCTCTGAACACCTATAACCCAGGACTATTGAAGGGTACATCATCACTACAGACAGATACCGGGTTTGACCTATCCTTCTAATCCACTTACTACGTCATTCTCTGGAATGATTTANCGGGAAAATTTAAAAAAAAAAAAAAAAAAAAAAAAAAAGGGAAAAGATGGATAGCACACTCCTGTTGTTGCTTGGCTCACTCTAGGTATAGAATACTATGATAAGGATTAGTACAGTATACAAGAAGTTCATGTTGAATTCATGACAGTATAATTAGCTGCAGCTTCAACCTTGTGAGAATAAGTAACCTAGTAAACATCATGACAGCTGCAGAACAGCAGAGCTACACTGACTAGGAGCCATCCTTCCCAATCTAAATCCTGCCCATAGAACATTGACTGCAAAGAGCTGTCTCTTGATACCAGTTTTAATGAAAAGTTGACAGCTGCTAATCCATAGAGTAAATCTTCACCATTTCAGCTTTCAAAGACACAAGATTTCGCCAAGTTTGAACTCACAGTCTTTCCTCCTCACCTTCATCCTCCGCATCTCCCCCCAGCAGTGATAGGTTTGAGAATCTGTCTTTACAACTTCCCTGAATAATAGCTCGCAGGGCTGGGTTCAAGATCCGAGTATATTTTTGACCAAAGAGCCAAAAGAGAGATAAGTGTTTAATTTTCTGTGCCTACACCTTCCACAGACACAGTTTGCTATCATTGCAATTTTGGTGTATTCTTATTTTATTCAACATTGAGAGATAACAGTAAGATCCTCTGTTGGTCATAGTTGATGTAGTTCTGAAGATAATCTTGACAAACTCTGTCAAGCTAAAATTGTTTAAAAAAAACCCAAACATAAAATAAGAGTACATATCCAGTCCAATCTCTGTCAAAGTCAGGGAAAGTCCCCTGTTCACATCAGGAATTTTAGAAATAGTTCCTACTGTTAAGACAGTAAGGAGACTAAGCAGAGTCCAGAGAGGGAGGGTCCAGTTGCAGGATCTAAGTTCAACTGATCTTGAACACAAGTTTAAATGAGTTTGCTTGTCATAAACACCGCACCTCAAACCCTTTGTTAAAGAACATCTGCCTGGATTTGCAGTTCTGTGATGCTGGAGCCCTGCTATGGTCAGTGCAGCAGTGCAAAGCAGAAGAAAGCACAGCCCCGTGCCTCCAGCTACGTGCTCTCAGACAGGCTTTCCTGAGCACGGCTCACTGCTGCTGTCTTGCATAACATATTCTGGAAGGGAATCCGTGCTGCAACTTGATGTTGATTTTTATTAACACACAGATTTCAACTGAGAACTGAGTGACACAGAACTAACTCATTATTGATTGAAACTTAGGAAACAAATTATGAGATCAAAGTAAGTTAATAAAAAATAAAACCCCCACAAAACCTAACATCGCATCCTAGACAGTTAGAAATGCTGAAAAGTATCTGGCATTGAGAAAACAAACAAAGCATTTTCCACCTTCAAAGCCACTATATCATTAGTGAAGAGACTTTTTAGCTGGTCAAGCAGATAAGATGCTAGAGAAACTTGTATTTTAGCAAATTGAAAAATTTTTACTCTACAGTTTTTCACAGTACTGTGCTAATGGAGGAAATCAGTTCCAGGATGCTTTATATTTTTGTTGGCATATCCAAGGCCTAAGGTTGTGTATTTAACCAAACACTGTGGGACCTGTACCCTCCTAGAGCAGCAGCTAGAGACAAAGCAGAAATCACTGCAGTGCCTTATGGTGTTTGAATTATCTCATGTCATTAGGCAAATGAATTGAGGACTTTCTGTCAAGATTATCTGACGAGGCAAAAAAATGCACAACAGAGCCTTATTTCTGTAGGAGTTCCACAGCTGTCTGAAGCACATTCCTACAAAAGGGACTGTTTCCTTTTATACAGATTATCCTTATGCAGCTGCTTTCAAGGATGCAGTCAGGATTTCTAGGTTTATCAAGCCAGTGCTCAAAAACTTGATGCATACCAGATGCAGAGGATACAGTACAGTACATATGGGCTCCTCATGGTGAATTAATGGTACCTAAAGGTTTTACCTCACCGATTCTCACAGCCTCAGCCATTTTTTTAATACATTCTATGCTGCTAGAGCTAGCCTGCAGTTTGGCATTGGTGAGAAAACAATACACACCCTATGACAAACACTAGTAAATTAGTTAATATCGTGACTGTTAATACAAGAGGGAATATGTGCTAGTGTATGCGCTAGCAGACGTGCTAGCATTCAGACTGTGAATAGGGTAATCTGCTTCAAATTCAATTACTTAGCGACTTTGCAAAATGCTGCTTATCAGGCATTAATACTTCCCTATTCTTACTTTAACACCTGCGTCACAGCTTGGAAAAGAGCAAGCTCAGCCACTGAAAGCGAGAGTCATGTGGGGTTGCAAAAGTCCCACAGGACTACGTCTTAAGACTTCAGTCTCCATCCCAAAGCCTGGTTTGCTCAGCCTTAGGAGATCCCTCAAACATTTGAAATACCACAGGGGCTTTCCTAATTAACCCTTGGTTATAGGATTATACATAATAAGCACCTGAAGGCTGCATTTCTCTTAATTCAGACACCTTCAGGGAGACCCAGATTCCATTTCTCTTTTCCCGGAGCTGCTGGCAGATACTAGATAATGACTCTTCTCTCTCATCAAGCTCTTGTAAGACCTGCCAAGAGCAAACTGCTGCTTTGCAATACAAACAGGTCTCTCACTACAGCAGCACAGGCTCAGGGGAGAAAAGAAAAAAGAGCTAGAAAGGACTACGTACGAAGTTCTTTTGTCTGGGTGTTTGGTTTGGGTTTTTTTTTGGTGGGGTGGGAGCAGTGGTGGTGATTTGCAGTTTTTTTCAAAAGAAGGTAACATCTCTCCTCCTTACCACTCCTAAGACCTGTGACTTTACCATCCATACCTTTCTGAGAAAGGAATACATAGGAAATTAAAAGTCCTAGAGCTATCTGCACCACGGACTAAAACCAGCTAATTAAACGTTATAGACACTTAGAACTGCTCTAAACGTACTGTCTGATAGGATGTTACTTATTGCACTTGCAGCAACCTTTCCAGGCCAAAAAGGAAAACAAAGAAATTTTTAAAAGTAGCAGCAGAGGCAATTTGGTTACAGCAAGACTCTACTGATGGGTCAATGGCCTCTAGAGAAGTTGCTATCCCCGCACTCAGTGAGCAGAGTCTCAATGAGACAAAGCCAGCAGGAAAAGAAAAGAAACCTGCCTGTTTCAGACACAAATAGCTCTGCTTCTTGCTAAGAAAGCCTTCTGACTAAAGACAAAGCCTCAGTTTTACTGGTAGTTAATCAAATGTATTTAGAGTCAACCATCAGAAGCAAAAGTTACTTTTCTTGTCAGGACAAGGAATAGCATTAGCAAAATCAAGGTTGGTCATTCAGGTGGTAAAACAGTAGCAGGGTCATGAACTTGGGATATCACTGCTTGAAAAGCAGTCAAAACTCATTCTTTCTCACTGGAGTGATGCCTGAGAGGAAAAGAATTGGGTTGTATGTCAGCAGCATGAGCAGCTGGAAAGTATGAGGGACATTCCTAACAGTTACACTTTACATCAATTAAACACCTTTCATCCAAAGCATCGTACAGAAGGATGAAAGAATTGCCATCATTTTACAGAGAAGAACTGAGGAAAGCAGACTTGGTGTATAACTCACTTGGATGGCAGACAGGGATCTGTTTGCATTGCACACTGCAGGCTTCTGCCAAGTAGACGAGAGTTTTTTCAGTTCATGTGCCATGCTGGAAAAGAAGAGTCTGCATGAGCATGTTAGGACAGCACCAAGCCCAACCTAGCAGAGAAAGCCTCTCACCATGACTTTGTAGCCTCAGGCATGGCACTACCTCAGCTAACATGGTCACCTGGCTTTAAAACAGAATGTATAGGCAGGTATGTGCTCATATGTGCCTTTGTGTCAGATGCTGGAGGAGGAAGGGAAAAAAAAGGAGAGATTTACAAGCCTGACTCTATAGAAATTAGAAATTAATGAGAGCTTGGATACTAACTCAGTAGAAGCCAAATGTTTGCCACAGAGCTCTGACTCGCATTAACACTACCCAAAGTCACTTTGTGCTGTAACACACAATGGGCAGAGACAAATTTCCCATTGCACAGCCTCAGCCACACCAGGGCCCAAGAATAACTTAGGTGTTAATCCTCGAACATAAAAAATTGTAAGTGGCAAGGGTCCATCTCAGTTTTGTTCCAGACTCAACAAATATGCACCTGCACTGTTACACCAGCAAGGCTATTTTAATTTAGAAAGTCAACTGGCGCTAAAACGGACTAACCCACTTAGAATGTAAAGTGCAGATCAAATTTATTGAGTAAACATAATGCGCTGTAAGAGAAAAGCTTTCTGAGAGAAACTGGGTAATTATCAAGGGAGGTAGATGTTCTGCTGCTCAGGAAGCTGAGCCCATTATAAAGAAAAAAAAGTCTACTAACCATAATAAAAGGCTATTGTTAAAAGTCTCTGTATCAAAATAAAATGAAAGCGTCAGGTCATGGGGCAGGAGGAGTGGCTCAGCCACCTGGTCCCTACTAGGAATGCTATTTCCTAAAAGTTTGCAAATATATACTCGAAATGAAGACACTCTGATTAGCTACCCTTTTAAGATAACATTCTGTATTAGTCTGGATAGTTCCAACTAATTTCTTCCTACAACTCCCTTCACATAATTCACTTCAATTTTTTTGTTACATTGCATTGTGTCACCAAAATATCCAATTAATAAAAAAAAAACAACGCCACTGGTCAAAGAATGTGATGTGAGATTTTGGCATCAGTGCTCAACTTTGATTTGCACTGACCCCAGGAAAGATCTCAAAGCTGCTCTAATGCAATTTACAAACAAGAACTCACTGAATGAACAGAGGCTGCTGTCCTCAAAAGAATAATGTTATCTGAGAGAGAGGTACGGTGACACAGCCAAAAACTAACACAGACAGACATTGTTAACTGTATGAACTTTCAGCTAGACTGCAACTATGTGGCAAATATGTCCCTATTGGCCCCAACATTTTTGAGCCATGCTTAACTTCCCCCACTATGAACATGAGCAAAAAGTATTTCTATCCCAATAAAGTGGGGAATTAGATTATTTTTTGCCCCCAGAATCTTTCATATCCCAAATTAGCTTCAGACCATAAAAATGAGCCCACATTTTCAGAAGGCAAAGACAATACACACTGTTGCTGCTATATATCCTTGCCAAGGAGAGGAGTGTTTGTGATTTGGAGGGCAAAAAAGCCTTTTTGTCTGAGCGCTGTGTGCATTTCACCACGTGTGCTGTTTGGAACGTCACGTTTCAGAGCAGTTCAGAGGTGCCATGGTCCATCACATCATCCTGAGTCACCTTGGCATTTCTGAGATTATGCATTGAGATGATAGCCTCAGGGATATAAACCTTCTTTTTAATACATTATTAATGATAATGGCTGTTAGAGACTGCATAGTCCTAAAGCCTTGTTTTCCTCTCAGAAATCTAACCAAACTATTCTGCACACATAACACAATAATATCCTGCAGGTCTAGATTAGGTTTTTCAGAGACTCAAGTGTCTCAGCACTAGCTGGTGTCTGCACAGGAAAGTGTACTTCAGGTTCCCTGTTCCCTCACTTGCTCTAGGCACCAGTAGTCTACTATATCATCTAATACAGATCTTGGATGTGTGTGTTGCTTGAGTTAGCTCTGTTGTTGCAGCAAAAAAATCTAGGCAACGTACCTATTCAACACCTAGAAAAATATGTTTGCCTATCTCTCAAACTGTAACTGAGAAGTAACATTAATAGACAATAAGAAAGACTATTGGACCCACCTTAGCTAGGTAAAAAAAAACCAAAACCAACATCAAAATCAAAAATACCCTGTCTGAAGATTGCCACCAGAGTTATGGGTGGTTTGCAAAGACTGCAGCCAGTGCTGGAGCTTCACGTTCTTCGTAGCAAGAGCAAGCTCTGAACGTGTCCTCTGGTCTTTCCACTGACCTCCCACTGGCTTAAAAGATGTCCTTCTCAAGGGCTGCATCCACCCAAAGAGCACAAGGCTGTTCTCCTAAAAATTTCATCCTAAAAATTTAATGCACCGGTCCTACTCCCACCTGGCATTGCGCCTGTACACCTCACCCCGATTCTACTGAAGAAAAAAGCTTGAAAATAACCTCTCCCCTGTAAGAAAATCAACAGCATTGCTGTTTACTCTTCCGAGGCTTTTCTAGCCCACCGCGGTTTCCTCGGCTTCCCTGTCCATGAGGGAGAGCACTAGCTGCAGTCCTGCTCCTTGCTTTGCTTAGCTGTGGGCAGTGATACTCATCTGTTTGATGTGGAACTTCCTCTAATTACCTGCCTAATTACATACAGAAACATACATACAGCTGAGTTTGGGTTGGTTGTGGTTGTTTTAAGGACTGCACTAAATCAAGGTCAGAAATTTCATGTACATCCCTTTTTCTCAGTAGGTTAGTCCAGCCTACATGTTACAAGCAGAAGAGCCTGGCTGAAAGTCTGAAAGTCTTCCATTATCTCTTGAAAGCCGGTACTATCTGAATATTAACAGCATTACATGGATATTCATCTCATGCTCTGATAACACTGTTATCTCCCGAGCTCCTCGCTGCAGAAACAGGCACTCACGCTCCTGCTCAGCTTTGCACATCAAAGGAAAAGCGACAATAGAACAGCTTTGAAAAAATGCCCCGAGCTGGCGGAAGCACAGAACTCGTAAGCGGACAGAGCGCTCTGTTTGTCTGGCAGCGGGTGCGGCCCCGAGAGCCCGGCCGCTCTGACTCAGCCGTGCAGTGGGAAAGGAAACGCGCGTCCATTTCAAAACCCCACCAAGGCCACACTTGCCCTGTTTCATGCTGTCATAGCAGAAGAGGAAAGGGGCGCTGCCAGGATTAAGAAAAAAAAAAATAAAAAAAATTAGACAAGGTCAGGGAGGGGGAAGGAAAAAAACCACTTGGAAGAAAAACATTATATAGCATCAATGCACTTGACTCTTTCTTTGACCTCATGCTGACGCTCGTCTTGCACAATTCAGGAGGAGTGAATGGAGACACACACCTTCCCTCCCCCAGCAGAGCCACAGAAGCCCGGGCCAGCACCGGGAACCGCCCTGCCTCTGTGCTTTTAGCAGCTGCAGGATGCAAGGTTGGAGGAGAGGGGAGCTGAGGGGCAGCCCCATAACACACACATTCCCCCAAATACACGTTTGTATATTTGCATGTGCATTTATACATGCCATTATTTGGAAACTACTTTTGAAGAGCTCTGGGCCACCAACACCACGAGTTCATTCCTTCAGTGTGCTTTAAACAGCTGCCAGAGGTCAGGAATATGAAGTTGAAATATGAGGTTCTCCTACGTTATTTCAGAAAGTCTCATTTCACTTTTAGACAGATTTTCAGATGTTCAACTATGTTTTCTTTACACGAAAGTACAGTATTTTTTACATGTTATGCAAGCAGACACAGAGATGTGACTTTGAAAGCAATTAAAAAAAATCCGAAACAAAATGGAAACATTAAATGAGAGCAACATAACAACACATTTCCTTCTGCCTGCATTTGTTTTACTGAGAACACCACTTCTCAGGTCCAGCTAATCAGCATTCATCAGTAAAACAAGATATCAGGGAGCAGTGAGAGCCCTAGAGGTGTTTATCTTCCTCTTCTCTGAATCACGAAGCTTTTCAGAGAGTATTTTCACAAGACAAGAGAATTGTTCATGAGTATCTTGTAGATCAGCACTGTGACTTGGCAACAACTGCCAAAAAGCAAAAGGGACGACAGAAATCCCACATCCCTCAGGATTCTCTAGCCTTTCCCTGTCTGTCCACTTCTAGACCCTTGTGACTTTTTATTTTTTCCCATATCAAAAAGAACGGCCTGTTAATAGGTAACGAGAATCTGGAAAGATTTTTGCAACGCTATAAATAGCCAGTTCTCCGGCCAGCAAAAGCAGTCCTGTGTTTATACCCAGAGAATGCAGACAGAGAAAGATAATGGTTTGTTTTGTTTAAGGTGGAATGACTTTGGCAGTGAACAGTTGCATAGTTACTAATTTTATACAGTTAAATATGACAATAAAATCTTCAGAGTACATTTCAAGACAGTTACAACACAGACTTAAATACATCTAAAATACAGCTTGTACACGCAATAACCAACATACACACGTAGATAGAGCCACAGTGACTAACACTGACAGGGTGCTTCTTTTATTTGCTTGGTTCTGCTGGGGCACACCACTGTATGGTAATGCTCTGAACCTTGTGTTCATACAAGAATCTTGCAGAGCTGAATTGGAGAGGCACGTTGCCATATTTACACTGGAGTAACGTTACCTGCTTTGTAAGTCTGCTCCTGCACAATGTCCAGCTTCCTCTACTCCAAACCACTCCTGTTCTAGTCCATTCACCCCTCCATAACTGCTTGGCACAGTTTCAGTTCTCCTCCTCCCACCACTTGTTTTTAATAGGCTTTGTCAAGTCTGCTCCTAAATCTTCCTGTTCATTTTGTTTCAGGGTCATATCTGAGGTGGTTTAAATTAAACAAAAGAAAACCCAGGAGTTACAGGTCAGTTGCTTTTAGGTAAGGCTCATGAGCTCAGAAACAAGGAGCTGCAGCTCAGATAATAGCACACTTCACCACGTGAACTATGCCGGCTTCCTGAAAGGAAGGGGACACACAGTACTCTCCCTGTAGCTCCAGCACTTCTTGCCGTAGTCCCAGCTTTGAGATCCAAGCCAGCCAGCTCTGCAGCATGCCTAAGGCCTGTAAAGAATGATTATATAATATTGCAGTGCAATGCTCTAGAGAAGGCAAGAAAAACACCACCAACCAAACCAGAAGTCTGTAGCCAGAAACAGCCCATAATGAAATACAGTTCAATAGCTTGCCCCTAAACTGCTGGTGTTGGGAGGCAGCATCTGCTCCCTGGTGCAGTGCCCCACCTGCCCCAGAGGGGCTGTGCAAGCCTCCTGCTCCTCAGCCCAATCCTAGGCACATACTACGGATCCAGCCATGGAGATAGGTGCCCTCTATCCCCTCCTCACTCCACCCACCAATCCTACATGCTAACCTCCTACACCAGCAGAGTACAGCGGCATCTGACTAACATGATCTGGGGGCTAATCTAAAAAAATGTTATAGTTTAATATTTAGACTCAGTTCCCTTAATCCTTTTTATACACAGGAACATAAGCTATACCTTGCCTTGATATGTATGTACTCACTCATCAGTGTGTGCAGCTCTTGAAATGCATATTCAGGAAAGTATATTCTGATTAGTTAGAGCACCCCTAGCCAGAAAGCTGTGTCAGCCAACCTCCCTGGTTAACTTTGCAGGAAGACATGGCACATCAGTTAAGGAACAGCATCAGGTCAATGTAGCTGTGCTGTTTCTCCTCAGAGCTAACATGACCTGTACTGTACCATGTGAACATCAGCCACCACATAGCCAAATAAGAACTCCAAGCTTCACTTCCAAGACTGGACACACCCATGTGTTGGCAGGTTGACGAGGGCAAAGTACACACAGAACTCTCCACAGAAAGGCTCTTCTGCTGGGGGTGTAAACTGTGAAGGGCACTTGACAAAATAAGTAAAATAAAGTCACATGACTAAAAAAAAAATCTTTAACTTCATACAGATTAGTGTTCATTAAATCTCACTCTGCAACAGTTTAAGGCAGTCATTACTTGTACATATGCCACCACATACTCAAATCCATTTCCCACGACTCAGAAGTACAGTGGTCAGAAGTAGGATAGATAAAAGCATGTTTTGCTTTTGTCAAACTGGCTGAGATACCACTATGAAAATAAAAAGGTAGAAAAAAGAACAATCAAAAATAACAGTTAGTGGCTAAGATTTAATTTAGATTTCCAAATGGAAGTCCAGAATATGACCTAGGTTTGAAGAAAAAAAAAATTTAAAAGAAGAAGGAAAAAAAGCTCTGGACAATAAATTTTCTGTTTGAGGAATCCTTAAACACTTTTCTTTGTTTTTGACAGGTCACAGAGTTGAGCTTCAAACTACTCCTTCACTAAGCATTACATCAACAGCAATTTGTACTCTTACTCTAAGATTTCTAGTTTGTTATCCTACTAGGGATGACAAAAGAGGTCAGCAGGCATGACTAAGGGCAGCACATGCTAGACATAACACACTGCTGGCTAGAACCTGTCTATTAAATTTAAGTAACAGACACACACACCAATGTTTAAGAAAACTGCTTCTTCAACGTTGGAAAGTACAGAGCTAAACTAATATGACGTTAAATAACAAAACCATGCACTGCAGACACTGCCAGTGTAGCTCATATGACATGGGTAAAGTTCACATGAACTTTTACAGTGGTTTCATCATTCTACGTTGAAGTAATATCTCTCTGAAGGCAGGCTAATTATAGCAGGATTTGACAAGATAAAAAAGGACAGAAGACAACTGTGTGAGCAAAAACAAATTTAAACCAAACACCACCCACCTACAAACTGAGAGAGACCTGTATAGACAAAAACTCATGGAGCCAGATCTCAAGTAGAAGTCCAGGAAAATATGCCAGTTTAGAACAAATCTGACCCCATCCACTTATTTTAGGTCCAAACTAACATTGTGTGTGACCAGTTCATTACTGCAAGCTGTTTTTAGTTCACTGTTTTTCAGAATTAATGTGAAATGGAAAGATTCTCCCACAAGCCCAGTAGCCATCTGGTGCTATTGCTGTACTTCATGAAAAATTCATTGCCTTTTTATCATAGTCAGCTATTTCAGTGATTGTAGTGATTTATGTTTTTAAGCAGAATATTTTATTCACTATTGATGTTTGCAAATCTGCTTCAGCATCACAGTTCAACAGATTATGTTCTTTCTGGCTTCATCCTGGGGATTTCTAGCAGCCTTGAAGGCAGCATAAGCTGTAAAAAAGTCAGTTTTAGTAATAGATTTATAAAATGGACGTCACAGCATTGTCTGTTTTCCCAAGCTAAATAAAGCTAAACTCAGTGCCAGTGAAACATGCTCAAGCACTAAGAGCCACATTACAGCTCCAAGCTCTCATTCAGCCATTCATCTCCAACAGAGCTATCTGTCAAGTAACACACAACTTAGTTTGATATTCATTCTAGCTCAGAGGAATTTTATATTTTTCCTTCATGCTCTACTTGCAGGAGATTCTGCAGCCAGCAGTGTTTCAGCAGGCTGTACAGAGACCAAAACCAAGTCAGTGGGGAAAGGAGTGCACAGGCTAAACCCCTCCTCATGAGTGCTGAGAGAAGCATCAGCAGTGCAGTAATTGCTTCCTGGACTTGTAACCAGTCATCAGGAGCTTGGCTGTAACACCTACCTTGATCCTGCCCTGTACCACACCAGTATGAGCTGCCTGTGCTGTGGCTTTTGAAGCCCTTAAAATTTGGGGTTTTTTCCCCTCCTCCTTCAGGCTAACACAAATAAGGCCAAAAGAATTCAGATAATATAGCCCAGCAATTCCTTTAATCAGAATGAATGCTTGTGAGTTGGCAACACCTGAAGAGTGGGTGTAGAAAACACCCCCAAAAATTCAATACACAACAGGCTGCAATAAGAAATAGCTACTAAAACTGAAAAGGAAGCGAGTGAATATTCATATGTTCTCATCAGAAATAAGATCACCTTTAGCAGTCCCTTTACGTACCTGCAAATACTTTATCAGCCCACACAAGACTTCTGTCTCAATCACTGCAAGTTACCTCAGCCCTAGGTGTTCATACATGCTGCCAGGGTACTATTTCTGAGTTTTAATTTTAAAAAATATTGCCTTTACTCAAAGAAAGTCCCAAGCAGGTGTTTTACTTTATTAGTTTTAAAAAAACTAAACTTATCCCTGAATGAGTTGATGAGATGTCACAAAAGCATACAGAAAGTAGAAGGTTTAAGGAAACAGGACCAATGCCGGTGTACAGGGAGGGTCCTAGAGAAGGTGAAGCTGCCTCAGAGCCACAATTAGTAAAAAAGTGCAAGAGGAAACAAGGTCTTGTCCTGGTACAGAGACATTAACAGCAAATTTATAGAAAACATGGTTCTGTTGCTGAATGGGCTGGGGGAACACGGTGATAACAGAAGCAGAAAAGGCCTTTACTGGTGAGGTTTGATCTCGGGCCTTTCTGGTTCCTCTGCCTGGTGGAAGTGCCAGGGAGAGCAGACTGAATATGTCTGGTCCTATGGGCTCATGTGACCAGTGAGGCCAATGAGACTGCTGGCCAACACCGCTGAGATGCCATCCTCAATTGCCTTTAAAAGGTCGCGTCACTTTCAGGAAGGCCCCAACTACTACAGAAATGCAAAAAGGTCAGATTCCTCTTCAAGAAGGATTATCTTGGGAAACCACAGTCTTAATCACAGTCCCTAGAAAGACTGTGGAGCGAGTTCTCAAAGCCATTTCTAAGCACAGTAAAAATGAGAAGATCATGGAGAACTGGTAACAGGGAGTTACCAAAAGGAAATAGTGCCCAACTTATATGATCTACTTCTATGAAGAAAAGAGTGACTTTGAACAAAGAGCAGCGGATATCCTTTACCTTGGCTCCCCCAAAGCTTTCCCGACAGTCTCCCTCAGTATCTATACCAGCCAAGTCAGAGGTATGGGATGAATGGTTGGCATATAAGGAAAGTAGAGAACTGCAGGACCAATAATTGGGTCAGTCATCATAATAAGAGTCAGTCTTCAGAAGCCCTTGAGTCTCATGGAGGAGAGGGGTCAAAATAAGGATGACCAAACACTAGCCCAAGCTACCCTCTGTATTATCTCAATTGTTTGAGGTTGTAGAGTAGTTGGGATTGGAAGGGATCTCTGGAGATAATTTAGTCCAAGCCCCCTGCCAAGGTAGGGTCACCTAGAGCAGGTTACAAAGGAACACATCCAGGTGAGTTATTAATATCTCCAGAAAGAGAGACTCCATAATCTTTCTGGGCAGCCCTTTCCAGTGCTCTGCCATCCTCAATGTAAAGTAGTTCTTTCTCATTTAAGGTGCAACTTCTTGTGTTTCAGTGGTTTTGAATTTTAGAGATACGCACAACTTGACAAGGCTCTGAGCAGCTGTACCCAACTTCAGAGCCAGCTGTGCTTTTGGGAGCTGGATCATGCATCCTGCAAGAATTTGATTCAATGATCATGAATGATGAGATCCAGGCTTTTCTTGTGCAAAGATCAAGAAGATACCCCAGCACAACCTCACATGGAATTTCTTTTACCTGAAGGAGGGAAGAAATAACTTGAAGTAAGATTTTCAGAGGCACTCTGTTCTCCCTACTTCTCATTTACTTTTTGAGATAAAAAAACTCCAGTGCGTTGGAGGTTTTGAGCAGAATCCACAAACATGCAGAAGAGATTATACTGCCAAGGTCAAAAGAGTAAACTGTGCAAACTGCAGAACAGCTTGAACTTTTAGCTTTCCTGCACTAGAGATGATTGCGCGGCCAGGCTCTAGTTGCTCTGTTGGGCTGGCTTTGCAGGAAATACCTACACGCCTAAACAAACAGTAATAGCAGGAGAGGTGAGAGCTCTCCTGCCCTGTCATTCCAATAAGATCACCCCACAATGCACTTATAGGCAAGCCAGTCAGTCAAACAAATCATTAACTTGAAGTTTCAAGGAGCATGGAAGAGACTTTCTGCTTTCAGCACAGTTCTTTCCTGACTAGGGCAGGAAGGGACCACAGCCTCTCTACACATATGGCAACCTTTACACAATACCATTACTGCCAACTGCAATGGCATAAGGCAGGTGGCTGTTTTAGTTATTGCTTTAAGCTGCTGATAAATCATTTCCCGGGAAGGGACTGTAGCCACTACACCTGCATGAATTCTCACAGACTACTAACACCTCTTTCCAAAGTCAGAAGCATTAGCACAAAAGTGAACATTAGCAGAAGTGAATAAAATCCCCCATTTTCTTCCTGTACATCCTCTGGAACTGTCTTACCCCACTCCAGTCTCCAAGACAAAACCTATGAGTAAAGAGGCTTCAGCATAGTTGTCTAAGGCATTGAAAGTTTGTGGTAAAAACAATCAAACCCAAAAAACCAGTATAATATTCAAATCACATTTTTCCTATTAGAATGGGTCTCATTTAGATGACAGCAGTAGGAAATCTCAGAATGCAGAGCAGCCCCCACACTTTGTTTCATTACCAGTCTGATGTAGTTGCATCCCAGGATGTTCTGAAGAATGGCTTTCTTACATGTGTCCATATAGCACACCAGCATCTGCTCACTACTCTCTTCTGCTCTTCCCATTTTCCATCAGCCTGTATTGCTCTGATTCCTAGTCATCTTATTTAAATTACAAGGCTGAGTATTGACATTTTCGTTCCAGTTTGCATAGCCCTTCACACAATGATGTGCAGGTCCGTAAGTAGGTCTTAAGTACAGTGTTCATACAAATTAGACCAGATACATCTACTAACGGGGAGAGCACTGGTTCTGTTACAAGTTCTAATGTACTTGCTGTCTCAATTCTAAGAACAAAGACAGCAGTGATTACATGAATTGCAATAAAATCATATTCCCACACTCTGCACCTGAAATTCTCTCTCAAAAAAAGGTAAAACAGTCTGGGTTCAAAAAGTGAAACAAAATACAGTCAGTGGCCAACCAAGGACAAGAGATTTCATAGCCAAAAACCCCTTCCAAGGAAAACTAATCCCAGCCTTCACAAGCCTGAGAGTCCTGTCTCCATCAGTGCCAACCATGGTTGCTCATTAGTATTCCCAGTGCTCGACAAGTTTGGTTAATAGCCTAAAGCTGCATCTGTGATAGGCAGTATTTGCTTAACAAGGAGATAGCCCACAGGCTTCAGCGGATTGCTTATTTCTGCTCATGCTGTAGCAGGCCCACAGACTTAATACAGATGGAAGGAAGGAGATAGGACATGGTTCTCCTTAGCTTGCTTACATGAGATAGTCTTTCTGCTAAGAGGGCATAGAATAAGAATCTGAGTCAACATCTACTGGAATCGGTGGCAAGGCTCCCATCCCTTTCTGCCCACTGTTTTTCTGCTTGTTCCCATTTCTAATTCAAGGCTTGATGCAAGCATATGCAAGTAAGTAAAATACATATTTTTGGCCTCATACATTAAATCAGACCCAGAAGTTCAGTTTTGGCTTCTTCAGTTTAGTTCATTCTGTTGTCATATTGCTCTGGTTGGGAAAATCAGTTTAATAGTTTTTACTGCTTGCTGTAGGTAGATATTTCAGGCATCCAGCTCATTTTTAAAAAGAACATTCTTCAAACAACACCCACTCTGCACACACATTTTGTTCATAATATCTTTCTAAGTTTGTTACAAGAAAGCATCTTCCAGTGGAATAAATATAAACTTTCACTTTGAAAGGGTCTTAGCTAAATTGAGAATGTTCACAAAAAGATAAATATAGGTTTTAAGATAAACACATTCCTACTAGAACATTCAGTCACAGTGTTACTGTAGTAACAGTCATACATACTTGCAGCTCCTCACAGCTAAGGAAAAATAAGAGATGGATGACTGTCAGGCAAGTGCTGAAGCAAAGATCTCAGATCACATCCAAAAAGTGGTCACATCAGCTGAGGTGGCATCAAGAACTGTGACTGATATTTCAATAACTCACTCTGGTTTTCATTAAGCAAGGAATGCTGATTAACATAATGCAGCTGCCAGGTTTAGCAAGCTAAGTTGCTCCAGAATCATTTCCTAACCTAGAGCTGCTGCTGCACACAGTGCTGGACACCCTTAGCAGTCATTTGCATCAGAGAGAGCAAGTAGGAGTCCAAGGCTCCTGCTACAAGGAGTCCAGAGCCTACTGCACTTTCAGATATAAAGAAAAGGCAGTTTACCTCAGAATTCAATTTAATTTCAGCAACAAAGACTATATACTATTACCTGTCCTTCTGAAGCAAACTAACCAGAATGAACTGAGTGCACTGACTGAGGAGGAGTGCAAAGCCCACAGTTTTCTTAAAAATACAGCTTCATTATTTAGTTTTGTTCAGGCTCCTCACAGGCCCCATTTGCCTTTGAAACGTGCAGTGCTTGGCCTATGCAGAGCAGACCTGGGTTATTACAGCTGCCTGACCTAGTCCTGTGATACTGACGAAAGGACTTTGCCTCTGCCGTACCTTGCCATGAGCCATAACGTATGCGGTACGGAGGCAAAGTAGCCATCATTTCCTCCCAGGTGTGCCAGAGCCACCCCAAGCACATTCCAGAGGGTGATAACAGACTTCAGCAACAAATGAGTCTTGGAGACAAGCCCCAAGTCCACTGTACACAGCTGGGGCAGCACATGGCCATAGCAGAGCAGTAACATCAAGTCAGTATCACGCTGAGGGAGCAAGTCTTTGTAGTCACCATGGCGGATGACAGGCTAAGGACGTTGGAAAGGAAAGAGAGAACTTTTTAGGCACTGGCAAAGACTTCTCCATACATGCAAGTGGCTATAGCAATGCTGACAAATGCACCAGCGTTGGTCCCATATGCCTTCACAAGCCTTGGAAGGAAAAGACTTCCAGATAAGCATCTTGTTTCAAGCAAAAGTGACAATCTTCCCTTTGAAATTAATATTTTCTAACTGGTTACCCCCATTAGTTTATATGATCAGATTCAGATTAGGTAGGATGAGAAAGACCCACTAAGATCACAGACATACCCAAGATAGACTAGCAAAACTGGAAGATCCTTCCTTATCTGCAACTTCATGTTATGAGTAAAGTTTTCTTATTGTGGTATAATGCTTTAACTTCACTTACCTCCCCAGCAAAATTACACCAGCACAAGCATGTTTGTCTGTTGCAATCACATCTACAACACCAGTACACGTAACAACAGTGCCAAGGTGTCATTCTGCATCAATGCTTTGCCAGCTGAAGTTTCAAAGACGGAAGCACGAAGTCCAGCACGTAAGAGATACAACTACATCCTTGTTGGATCTGCCTTTTTAATACCCTCTACCCCCTACCATAGAATGATTGCTGCAGAAGAGATTACAAAAAGAACAGGTGTATGAAATACTAACAGTGCAACGATAAGACTAGCAGCTGGGGACAGCAAGCAGGCAAGTCTCCCACGAGAATATTCCCAAAGGCACTACTGATCCCTCACATTTGATCTTATCCCCCATATCACAATCTACGCATTGTTTTTTGGCAAGATGACAGGGAGATGGAGAACAATTTAACTTCTCTATCAGTGGGATGGTTTGGCATGGTACAAGAGGCACGTATCCTTACAACTACAAAGTCAGAGGGCTTAGCAGAACCACCCTGTTTGCTTAACAAAGTGACGTAAGCCACATAACCACGCAAGCATAGCCTTTGTTCTTTCCTCCACCTATCCCTGTTTTTCCTCAATGCCCTCCCACTAATTTCAAGGCTAGCAAAGTAGTCTGTAAATGTTAAAGCAGGTACTATATCTCTTTAATGTCCAGGTCTGTTCTGAGTAGGCACCAAGGGTAGCTAGCTAATCGTAGTAAACCTGAATTCAATTGTTGGCAACTAGAATGTCCCTAGAAACTCCATCTATATATATATATGGTTTACCATTAATAAATTCTGCTTTAGGAGGCTGAGTGTATTAAAGAAATGATCATTCTTTACAAAGTATATATGAACATTTATTTATACTTAGGAGTTACCAAACAATTAACAGATGATGTTATAAGTTCAATTCTTAATAGAGATGGCTTATAGGTAAAAATGGTGAAGTCTCCTATTGATGTGCTTAAGACATGCTACTTATGTAACAAGATTATGGCATCTATTAGTCAATTCCATTGAGGATAAATTCCTGATTTCTGAAGTGTGACAGAAAAAACAATTACCTCATACAAAACAGGCTAAGCAGAACATAACAGATTTACCTGTACATCACAAGACACGCAATTAAGGTAAGGAGAATCATACCAGTTCTTTTTTTTATTTTTATGTCTCAGCAGGCTTGTTTTCAGAAATTTCAAGATCTTTGGTCATTCCACTACCCAAACAGACACAGAAGTCGCAATGAAGTCAGCCAGATTCAAAGGCAAACCACATCCCTCATCTAAGACTCTTCTCACTTTAGATAATGCAGGAGAACATCACTATATATTTTTTTGTGTAAATAAACATAGAAGAGGCAAGACTGGGTGAAAGTCTATGAGGGACCAAATAAGAGTTTTGATTGTTTGTATTTATAAAACAATTAATAGTTTACTACTATTTTCTTTTATTAGCCCAGGTGTCTGGCCTGGTACAGGCAGCACCACAGAAGGCAAGTCGGTGAGCCCCAAGCTGACTGGGCAGGGGCTGGAGGGATGCTGTGGGTGGCAGACAATTCCCCCAGCTGGCAGCACTGCCAGGAAGGCTAAGGAACACGCAGCATCCAACGGGGACAGCCCAAGCTTCTAGTGCTGTCACAACAAGTTGTTAATTTGGAAGAGAATGAAGAAGCTGAAACTTCCTAAGTACACACCCACACATCTTTAAGCCCTAATAAATCCACACACAGGAAGTGAGATGGTGGTTTACCAGGAAAGAGCGAGCTCCTCTGCGTAAGTTCCAGTTTACGCAGTCACCAGAGATAGAGAGGCCTCAAGAGTGAGTCACCAGCTCCCGTGGGTCAGATGTGACCAGCAAGACAGACAGATGCTCTCTCTCTGCCAGAGCACCTCCCCATGCTGGAGTGAGAGCACCCAGACCGCTCAAACCACCTGGAAGTGGCACCTCACGGGCAGCTATTTGACCTGTCCAGAAGCCCAGACGCAGCAGCCTTCTGGTACCTGGCTCTTTTCCAGCCCCTGCTGCCTCTTGCCTCATGGCCTGCCCCTCCAGCTGGGGAAGGAAGAGAATGGCAAGGCTCTGGTGCCAGGGGAGATCAATTGCACCCTCCTCTCCTGGATTACTAGGTAATCTAATCACTAATCAAAGAATTTGACAGAATAACAGTAGCCAACACTGTCATTACCGCATCTTTTAAAGAGTTATTTATATCCATCTCAAAAGAAGCTACAGCTCACCTCCATCTGAAAGGAAAATAAACACCATCTGAGCCAAACAAATAATGTCTCACTTCAAACATTTGATTCAAAAACTTAGTGAAACTGGAAGTGAAAATGACATTTTGCTCTGTTATCACCCTAAGCTTTCATACATGTCTAAAATTCTCTAGCCAAGAACTGAGTTGAAGCTGTCAGTAGACAATATCTACTAGATTCTACAAATATCATTTCAGAAACTGAACATGAAATTTAAAGAAAAATAATTTCAGATCAGAATTGAAGCTGCAATATGGCTTAATACTGAAGTCAGGTATCGTGCATGTTGAACGACCCCACATTAATTGAAGACAAAAAGCTTTAAGAGAGGGTACCCAGCAATGAGTTAAGAAAGCATGACATTTCTAAGGTACCATGTTTTTCCTAACAGAGTTGGTGGGGGAACAAGAAGAGGGAAAGGAACAAGCATAGGTGCAATTAAGATCAAGGCCTGCCTTCCTTACGCACATCAAGAAACAGTCAGTCAGGCTGAGGTACCACAGTTTGACCCTCAGAACAGACAGTTCCTTGTCCTGAGCCACCATGATGCCTCCAGGCTTTACTTGCCAGCCTTCAGAAGAGGATCAGGTTCTCAGTCCTTCTGTCCGTGAAGGGTAGGGGAAAAAAAACCCCCAAAAGCAACCAATCCAAAACACAAGCAAAACCCCACAAGCAAACCTCCACACCAAAACCCAAAAAATTCCTCAAGTACCACAAAAAATATTTTCCAACTCTTTGACAGTCATCACATCTTGTAATTGACCTCGCAAACTTCCTGGTGCCTCAGAAATTTTAAAATGTAGTAAGAGCTTTCAACCTCCGCTTTTACCCTGTTTACTTTCCAGACAGTTGTTTAGAAGCTTAAAGGTGTCTTATAACACACTAGCCTACAAAATTCCTCCTGTTTTGCAGAAACAAACTCGTATTCTGATTAATGAATCAGAGACCAAATCACCATAAATAAGTGTAGGAATTGTACACTTGCAGCTTTCAGAAACTTAGAATCATTGCTCTGAGACTAAAAAAATGCCATCAGTACACTGTAGAGTGATATAACAGCAGAAAATATCAAAACAATATTCATAAGAAACTTTTTTAGATTAAGGCAGACACACTGTTAAGAACTAAGGTTCACCTCCTGCTTAAAACAATTTCAGCTCATTATTTCAGTGATGGCAGCCAGTGAGACCAGTGATACCTGTCTAGGAATGCTTTCAAGTCTGTAACACTTTTCTTCAGCTTTTCCAAACAAAGAAAGTACCGTTTTATTGAATTATGTTTTGTGCATGTTGTTACTACTTTGCAAACATCAAGGCCCTGATTTCATGATCCAGAATTCTCCAGCAGCAACAGCACTAGTTTAAGGTGCTCCCACCATTCAGCACTATCTTCTCTGCACGGTCCCCTCCAGTTGTGCTGGCATGGAGTCCCGCCAGCTGCAGTCTGAACTGATAAGCTGGAAGATAACCCAGGAATTTTACTGAAGCCAGATCAGCTCACTGTGAGGGCCACAATACAGCTGCACAAGTAACTGTGCCAGCACAGCTATGGGATGCAAATCATCGTTTTTATTGAATACTTCACACTAAAGATACAGCCAAATAATCTAGTTGTTTACATTTTTGAAAAACTTTTAAACTCTTCTGCCTCATCCTATGCATATACACAAATCAGAGATTCCACTTAAAAAATAAAATCTAGCCTTAATACTGAGCTTAAGAAATAAATACACCAGAATCCAAAGTTCGAATAAACCTTCCAAATTACGTTTAAAGATCATTAAAACCACTGATAAGGAAATGCTAATACTGGAAATAACATTCTTAAAAGACAGCAAACTTTGGTTACAGGAAGGCCTTTATCCAGACAATATTCCCCTGGGAGAAGCAGCACTCCATTGGATTATATCCCTTTCGCTTCCTCACAGTGAAGAAAATTAGAGATTGTTAATGCTTGGAAGCCACAGAAAAGTTTGTGAGAGGAGTCACTGAAGCAGCTTGCCACAAAAAGACCATGCACACACGGCAACCCACAGAAAGGGCACCGTGTTTCCTTGAAGCACTAGGAAAAGGTGTCAGGCACACACTGCCCAGAGCGGACCTCTCCGCATGTCCTGGATCTGTCCACGTGCCTTGGACAGGCAGTGAGTGAGAACAGATCCACCTCCCGCTCTCTTACAGGGAATTCAGAGCTTGCAGATAAGATCTGTAAATGTTTCAGAGTCACAAGCTGCAATAGGACACACTGTTCAGGGCAAGGCTTAACTTTGCATTTCCAAAGGAAGTGCTTTGCTCCCCACTGACTATCAGAAGGGCAAAGGGGGAGGGAGGGGGAAGGGGAGGGGAAGGCTGGCTGGCCCCTGCCAGTTATCTCTGTCTGAACACCTTTCAAAGAGAGAACAATTTAATGTCATTTGCAAATATCCCCCATAAAACAGAGTAAGATCTGCACGGAGCTGGTCTCCAGCCCTGCCTACCAAGGAGCTGGGCAGAAGCATCACACCAGCCACCTCATCCCCAGCTTGTTGTAGCACCTGGCACACCTCGGACTCGTGAGTCCACAGGCTGGGCTCTGCCACCCCTCCCGAGGCTCGGCTGCTCCATGGGAGCAGAGGACTTCGGACCTCAGGGCTGCCCCACCAGCTGCAGCTGCACGTGGGCGCACAGCAAGGCTGCACTGCCAGGAGACCTGGGGCCGTGCTGGGGAAAGGCAAGACAGCCTGGGGATGCTGGTCCTACTGGGATATGCCCCGGGAAAGGGCAGCACCTCCAGCCGCGTCACCCAGAGGCAGGGGCTTCCTGAAGGTCCCTACTCCCCCCATTTTTTTTCTCCTTTTCCCTGGAGGAAAGCATACATCCATTTGTAACCAAAGCCTGTCCAAACTCCTGCCAGCCAAAGAGTGGAAGTATCCAAATGGGAATCATAAAAATAGTCACTGCTTTTTTCCATATTAACTTCAGCAAGAAATAGATCGTTTAACTAAACCAGCACAAACTGAAAGAGAGCACCATGGTGCACAGAAAAGTTATAATCAGCCCCAATCACCGGCAGTGATAGCCACCCCACCCACAGCTCGTGCCACAGTGGCTCTAATCCCTCTCCCCAGGAGAGATTTGTGAGCAACACGGCACATTTTGGAGCTCATAGAGGTCAGATGAGACCTCTGGCTGGTCAGTCAGAGGGTAGTATTGCTCTGCAGGCCAGAGACATCCACACAAAGTCTTTAGCTCCAGACAGCCTGACAGCTGACCAAAGAAATGCAGCAAAGGGCTCTTTAAACACAGTAACAACAAATCAGTCACTACTCTCCATATCAAAATATATCTCAAGAGATCCTACCCTGGTTTTCCGTTCCTTATGGAAGAGTACAAGGTCACTGCAATGCTCTCAGTGTTCTCTTTGAGCTCTTTTAAAAGGCAAGAAAGAGGGAGAAAATTCAGCAGTCTGCTTGGATATGGGATTATTTGATCTGCATCAGGATTTAAATCGAGCTTTTCAGAGTCACATTACAGTACATGGATGGAAATGCACTAGAGTCCAGCACCATTGCTGCAGGGGACAGGAGTCTGAGACGTAAGGGGGAATACAAAATGGGATCCTCACTCACGGGTGACCTTCTGGTGGCACTGAAAGAGCTTTTAACTGCGCAGAACGCACTGTTTGGGGGAGTCCCACCACGGGGCTGGCAAAGGCAGACTCACAGAACTCAAGCCATGCCAGAGTTTGTTAAAAGGAGTATTTCCGGCTGCCGGCAACAAGCTCTGGCTTTGCAACAAAAGTAACCTGACACCTCCATCAGCTCAGCAGGCTGAAAAAAAGCAGCTCTCCCATGCTTGCCACCAAACTCACCACCAGCCCTGTTCCAGATGGCATCCGTGGAGCTTCACTGCTGAAGGCCACTGAACGGAATGGCTTGATAGAAAGAGCACGACTGTAGTTCACTTTGAACAAAAAGCAAACAAACAAACCCCTACAAAAAAACAACCAACCAGAAAAACCTCACCAAAAATACCCCAGCAAAACCCATACCCCTCACTCTATGAAGTATTACTATTACCAAACAAAACCTAGAGTCACTTGTTAGCTGAAGGGTTTTTTTGTTTTGTTTTTTTTTTTAATGCTGTTTTTTTGGATTGGGTTTCTTTTTTTTTTGAGGGGGGTGGGGGGTTGTTGTTTTGTTTTAACAATAGCTCCCAAGCATTGTCATATCTTTTTGCAGATTGTATTTTTTTTTTAACTGGTTTAAGTCTTGGCTCCCACATCTCTACTTTTGATTTTGTAATAATTATAACATGCTAAAATAAATAAATAAATCAATCAATGGCCCAACAATCATCTTATTAGAAATGAGACGAATGCTTGCTGGGTTCCAATCCTAAGAACAGGAAAACTCCTAACCACTCTACCCAAAACATCCAAGTGCAGCCTTGCTGGTCCTCTAGTCCTCTGCAGGAGTATACCCTGCACCACTCTTCTTCAGAACTGAAAGCTCTTTGAATGCCAGTGCAACCACTTACTAGTGCTGAATTTGCTATGTTATGCATTATTAATTCACTGCCCCAGGCCTGAGAAGCAGTAGGTAAAGGCTTTCTGAGCACATCTGCAGTGGAAGAGAGAAGGCGAGCTAACAGGAACAATGCAGGTTTCCAGCAGGAGTCTCAGTTCCAGTTTCGATGTCTTCACAACCCAGTTTAATCCACACAATACACAGAGTGAACAGGATGTTTAGGGAAGCAGATAATATCTTCGTTGAAGACTATGTACAGTTATTTTCTCACTAGAGATATCTGATAGGATGTCATACCACCTGGTCTCACATCAGAGATAAGCCCCCAGGAGGTACACCCTCACTGTACTTTCACATGATGATAGGATGATTTAGGGGATGCAGATCTCCCCATAAGCCTGCACAAGAGCTTTCTTTTAAGATCAAGCAATTACTTCAACAAAACAAAGTCTCACACTTTCCCCAGGCCTACAGGAATACACAACATGCTCCATTTAGTCATTTTCGAAAACCCAAAGCTCATATCACCATACCCTAAAATCTCTACTTTCAGGATATCTTCCTCTCTGTATCCCAGCTTCCAGCATTTCAGTTGGGTTTCCCAAAGAGGTAAGTTATATGTAATTCCAGAGTATTTTCTGTAGCGGATTTTGAACCTTTTAGGCACCAAGAAGTTTGACCATTATAGATACTTAAAAAAATATTAAACTACTACAACTTCCACAACATGGGAACAAGGAAGCCCCTTTTTCATATCCCCCCCCAAAGTTAGGGGTTTCTCGTCAGAAGGGTTTTCGGTTACTCATACCTTATTAGACAGAAGGAAACCTGGAGACATCATAGCAGGTTATAATCTCTTCTGCTTACAGAGCTCTGTACTCACATCTTGTTTCTATGCTCGGGTCAGTCCTAAAGCCCAGCTAGCAAACTTTCTTTCAGCAAATCCCTCTCACCCTCTAACAATTTCAGGCTGATTGCCAGAAGCCTTTCTGTGGTCACACCAGAGCAATTGCAACTCCCAACACATGGAGAAGCAGATGCAGATGTTACTAGACTCAATTACAGTATCAATGATTAGATGGGGATCTACTTGCATTTTCAAAACAAAAGAAACAAAGTTTAATACTTAAAAGCTTTTCTAGGTGATTTTCTAGATGAGAGTTTTGTTGCACAATTGTACAGCCTTATCTCCCACCCACTGAATTTGATGGAAAATCTACCTTTGCATGCACAAGTAGATTTACTGAGACATAAAACACGCTAAGAGGAAGTAATTTGGTTTACAATTGCTCTAACGAGAATATCTGGACTGTGAAATGTGGTCTTCATGGTAAACAAAACGTTTCACTGCACTGTGTAAAATATATATTATTTAATATACTGGTCTTTTCATTTCCCTTCTACAAAGAGTGTTGCCATTGTCCAACACCCAGAAGCACTGGGATGGGTTTGCTGAGGCAAAGCGCTGCATGAGGCTCTCAGCTGCCATAGATTGACACAGATTTCAAACGGCAGACACCTGCATTTTCCAGCAGAGGAGCTGGCACAGATCTGGGGCTATCATTTCAGATATAAATATAGACAGTTGGTGTAAAAGGCAGGTGTCTATATTTGAGTTAATCAGCTTATGCTTTTCTGTAGAGCAGAGAGAGAAACAAGCCACAGCACAGGGTGACTTATCTGACCTCCTTTAGATACCGCTCCTGAACTAATATGAATCACACCCTAGACAAACATGCTTCTTTCCATGAATTGTAAAAAGACCTAGAGATGCCCAAATTGAAAAAGAATGCCTAATTTTTATAGCTCTAATATTAAGTAAGTTGAATCCTGACTGCTGTGTGCCTGTATTATACTAAACACACAGCATTTCTTCTGCAAGGACATTATAGATGTGGTAAGCTTCCCATAGGTAAATAAGAAAAAGAAATCAGGTTGATTGGAAGAGTACTCTAAACTTGACCCTATGTGCTTGAAGTGAGTAAGAATTTTCCAACACAAAGTAGATAATTATGGCCATCCCACTGAAAGTGGGAACTGAAAGGAAGGAGAAAAAGAAAAGTGCTTTTTTTTTTTCAACTATAGAGGTTTTTTACCCTTTTAAAAATTGGCTGGGCAAAGCAAGAGTGAAGAGTATGTCTAGTCTTCTGAGCAGATCAGTGCTCCTTGGTGAGGAAGAGTGCTTTGTGCAGGCATGTACGTGCAGATGAAATGAATGCAAAGGAAGTATAGAGTATTGCAGATTCAAATAGCCAGAATCTATACTCCTGTGCAGAGGCTTAAGTGAATCCATAAGGAAAAAGCCAGGAGTGATTTAGGTCAGACTAAAGCTATCATTAAGACAGGATCTCGGTATTAGTTCTGCCTTTAAGAAAAAATATACATCTATACAAGAAGATATTGTACCCAGGCAAGCTATGCCCTTAGTAACCCTCAGGATAATTTCAGGGTTATCTAGATGGGGTGAGCAAACATCAAAAGATTCAACATTTCTATTGAGACTAGAGGCTGCTCCAATTTTTTTTTATGGTTTAGAAAACAGCCTGGAAATTTTACAAGCACGGTTTTTTTTCCACAAGGTGGAGAAAAACCTGCATTTGATTTACCTCACCGTCACCACTGTTAAGAAAATGTACTTTGTTAAGAGATTACTTGAAATTATTAATTAAAAAGCAAAGGAAAAGAAAGTTCATGTTTCTGTTCTCTGTGCACGTTCAATTTTACAACTGTTGCTGCACAGAAATAGCTCTACTGACACTGATGAGAGAATTTCACTCACTGTGAGTGAGCTCTGCAAGTTCGTGTGATGTGTGTAGGCCTGATTTGCAAATGCCAACAATTATGACTTATAACTTAAGAAAAAATTTCAAAGGTTTCCATTTGGAACTGCAAGTTCAAACCATTTCATTTCATAAACAAAACTAAAAACTTCTTTGAGATAGAAGAGGCAGCAAAACACAAACTTATTTTTTGTTTATTTACATTCCCCTCTAATATATGTATTATTTTTTTTATTTAATGTGGTAAAAGGGAAAATTAATACTCTGTGCCAAGTTTCAGACAAGTATGAAATTTCAAGGCTTATTATGTTATTAAGCTTCTGAAATAAGGATTTATATTTATAAAAGAAGTGCTGACAACCTGAACTCTGAGCAGTGGTAATGCCACCACAAGAGCATGGTTCACATGCAATGTGAACAGCCCAGATTACCTTAACCTAATAAAATGAAAGATTTAAAACAGAGGAAATAATTTCAAAGAATCATATTTCTAGTGCTGTCATGTTTGCAGTCACATTTGGGTTTAAAAGATGGGAAAACGTGAATCTATTTATATATTCTCAAGTTACACCCACAGAACAGGATCCCAGAGAAATTCTCACAAACAGGGTTTGCAAGAATACAACAGAAGTGTGTGTAGGTAGATGTGGGTGTCTGGATGGATTATGTATGTAATCAACATGTAAAGCTCTACAATACTGAAAATAATAAATTGTTGTGAAGGGGTAAGGGTGGAAAGTGCATTTTACATGGATTATCTGCCCTAGTTCCTGTTCTTATTTTTGGAAAGCAATCAGCTCTTCGTGAGAACTCAGCACCACGCTGAGCCACCCTGGGGCTTTTCATGGCCCAGCCCTTCACTTTGCATTATCATCTGTTAGCAGCCACATCCTGTGCAGACTGATTCATTACAGCCAAGAAAGGCTGCGAGAACAGGAGACCCTGTGAATCCTGAGGTCTGAAATCACACTAACATATTCCTCTCAGGGTACTATATAAAATAAAGCTACTTTTTCAAAGGCATTTCCAGTCATTTTTGTAATTATTGCAAATAAAAGCTTATTTTAAGACAATGTTATTTTAACTCAAGATCTTTGCAAATCACCTTTACTTGAAAACACTCATGTGCCTGATTTGGAAGACAACATGCTCATCCCAATTTAATTTAGACATAAAACAAAATAATTTTGACCACTTCTGCTTAATAGCTATGGTCAAATGCAAACAAAAATCAGGTAATCATAAACTGATACAGTTTATGAATATTTATTCATTGATGCATATGAAGTACATTATTTTCAACTATAGTAATATTTTTCTGTGAAGCTGAAGTGCATGCAGTCAGAGATAATACAGTATGTTGAACTTGTATTTTTAAACTCTAAAATGCATTACTTTTGAAATAGTATGATTTTCTGATGCATAACTACTGAACACAAATAGGTTGCAAGTCAATTGAAAAATCTGAATTAATGTCGCAGTCTATTACTTTCTACTTCACTGTATTTCTAAATATCCTAATACCTCACAGCAGTTTTAAGCATGAATTTAAATGTAAGAGCAACTATGAGATTCTTGTTTTACACGTAGATGAAGAAACTTCAGGGATAAAATGACCAATGATCAGTGGCTGGGCTGGATGTACCCACCTTCAGTCTGAAACTTCCAGTTTCCTGCATTAACTCTCGGATTTTAAATTACATTCTTTGACATATTTGTCTTTAAAGCTGCAATGAACAGCTGAGTCTTTGTACAGAATCTTTTCTGTCTCCTCTCATGATCACAGCAACATCAGGACACAAGCAAACTCTATATAAGCCAGTTCTATGACAGAGTGGCAGAAACACAATTGCTGAACCATGTAGAAACAGAGTTTGCTGGTACCAGTGCTACCATAGCACACAGTGAGGGATGTGTATTGATGTGGCAATAGGAGAGCTGTCAGAAAGCATCAGTGTGGGCGCAGTCCGTGAGTCCCATTTGTCTCCAGTGTAACATGACTGATTACAGCTAAATTACAGTGACTTTAAATGTACAAGTCAATTTTCTCAGCTAATTAAAATCAGGGAGACTAGTACTTCTAAGGTTAGCAAAATTCAGCTCCTATACAAAATACAGTATAATCAAGAACAATGGAATATATATATATGTATCTGATTCAATTAGAAATTCATTGGCTGGAGTTCAAGGGAAACAGTGCTCTTAATAATCCATAGATTGCCATTTCACTGTATCCCTTATAAGTGGAACCAAATAGGAATAAACTGTGATTGCAGAGATACTGATCTATTGTGTTTCCCAAAGAATCAAGGTTCTATTAGAAACTAAATTGGCCCACAGGAACACCTCAAGACAGCTAAAAACAGACATCATAGATACATATATTCAGAAACACTGTGGAGACCTTACACTCATTGTCTGCAAGTGGTTGAAGGCATCTTAGAAGTCACGCAACTGGTGTCAAGAGAACAGCAGCAGCCCATGGCTTCAGCAGCATACAGTAATTGTAAGACTAGTAAGTGTAGTTCAGCTAATGTTAGAAACAAGACGATATTTTTAGAAAATTTCCCTCTTTAAGGTCATCTTCATCCCGTTAAGCCTGCTTTACAAAAAGACTGGTTTTACCTAATCGAGTCACTGAAGCCCAGGTGAACACTCTTTCCTAATCCTCTCCATTCACAAACTCATCCTTTTGACACCCAATTCATTGATGTTCTAATATCAAAACAACCTGCTAAAGATTTCAAGGCAAATGGCACTGAAACAGGAAGGGGATGAAAATGTTATGCTCCAAAGGAAATCATCCGAAATAATCATTCCTAAACAGGTAACAGAAGATAAGCAGCTACAGGGTTGGTGGTACCTCTGGACTATGTGTAGTGTCTGAGATATCAGGCTTCACACCTTTACTTCGCCTGACCTAAATTCTACCATTCTGGTATTTTTAGAAAACCTTGAAATACAGCAGCTTGTGAGCCAGCCAGGAGCCCTCAGCACATTTAACAAGGCTCAACAACCCTGCTAACTTTCTCTTTTTTCAATTGAGATTAATGCTGTGATTAGATGACTTTCTTAAATGAGGTATTGTTTCATTTCAGCAATAGGAAAACTATAGTGTATAAAATAATAAAGATTTTGAACCAGTTAAGCAGTCTAAAAGCATATCTATTTCCCTAGGGCTTAATGTGTCTTGAAAAGCTAGGAGAACCCAACAGTTTCAAATCTTCTCTCCCTCCACACATCCCACAGCCAAAAACTGTACTTGACCTTCTCCTTTTTAACTATTCTGTCATCTTTAGCTCTTAATTCTAGTGGAGCACCAGTGTAAATATAGCTGGAACTAAGAAACCATAATCTTCAAAGCTCAGGGATTATTCTCTCTTACTTTCCTGAGCTGTTTGCAAGCAGGTATTTAGTCTGGAAGTACTGTCTAGCCTCCCTGCCTTTTTCTCCTTAGATTTTGGGTTTGCCTTTGAATAAAATCAGTGTGTGACTACTCGGCCCCGCAGTGAGCAGGCGGGCAGCATCACCCGCTCACCCAGAGGTCCCTCGGCTCTCTCCCAGCCAGCACCAATAGAGCAGGACACCAGCAGGGAAGAAACTTAAGTCCTTCATTTGCTTTGTGGGTCTTTTGTCAGCAGGTCTACAAAGCTGCAATTTTGCTTCTTTACAGCTGGTTTAAGAAGACTGACTAATGCTTTAAAGAAGGGCAAGGTACCTATGTATTGGCCAAGGTAGCTGTGTATTGGCCAAGGTAGCTGTGTATTGGCCCTTTATTTTGTTCTCAGATAGGCAGGATGGCTGTGGGAGCCCACATGACAACCCCCAGCATCACCCTGCTGCGAAGCCAGGCTGCCTATTTCCCTTCGGTTTATTCACACAGCTCTGCAGTCTCATACTGCTCCTAAAAATAATCACAGCCTGCAGAGCAGCATGAGGGGCAGGCCTTCACATACCTATGTCAGTCAGGATTAAAAAAAAAAAAAAGCTTTCTTCATCCCCCAGACTAAACAAACAGCTCCCTACACATCCCTCCCAGCAGCAACAGGGTTGTTTTGGCTTGGGGACACAAATGTATCAGAGCAGGCTGTAAACTGTGACCCTCTCAAAAGATGAGTCACCCCCCAGTAAAGTGAAAACACTGATCCTAAAAGCACTGATTCATGCCTAGATTTCTCTCTCAGAAGTTAGGCAGCATTACGAGCACACATTTGCCAGCCTTCATGCACTGCAATCTGACAGCTGACTCACGACTAGTTAGGACTAGTACCCTATATATATATAGTGGATGCAGATTGCCTATGTTTTCCACACTCTGCCTTACCAAGTCCTTTGTAGCATCAATTTGTAGTATCTAAATCCTCCCTCCATGTAAAGAACGACACTCACCTTTCAACAAGTTTCAGCCAGACACTAATTAACACTCTGCTATTAGTAAACAAATGATCCAAGATACAGATAACACTCCCCACCAAGAAGACAAAACTGCCTTCACTCAGACCTGCTGAGGTCCAGAAGGTCTTAGCTAGCCCCCACCTGACTGCTTCCAGCTCCTTGCTGGTCTGTGACCACGAAGTCCTGGGTAATGAACTCCTACAGGACCAGAGTGCTCTGTCAAAGGGTACAGAAGGACCCAAGACAGGCTGAGAAGCATGAGCTGGCTGTGGGTATTGCTTTCCACACAAAAGATCAATCGTGTCTCACTAAAACATGCAAATTTGAAAAGCAAAACGTTTCACTTTTTTTTTTTTCAAATATAAATGCACATTTAGCGCAATGCAACTTAAAAGTGATGTTAGAACCTGAAGCCTCATCATCCCACAGTATTTTTCCTAGTTGACAGTCCTAAGCTAACACACTTGCAGCTAGAAAACAGAGACCAGATATTGAAGGCTGGTTAACTGTAAACGATTGCATGTGCATAAACATCTGAGGCAATGCCATGCCAACTTCTGTAAGCTAAAACAAGTGATAAGGTGATGAGACCTTGTAGTTTGTTCAATAGCTCCAATTCAGATGCAATTCCTTACCTCCTTAAACAAGCAGCCTAAGATAGTCACATGAAATCTTGAAGAACAGTGTTCCTGTGTAGCCCTTTCAGCAAAAAGTATTTTCAATTTTAAGATTTGTAACTCCAGCATTGTAACAAAATGACACCTGTTTATTCAGCTACTCTAAAGATTTTCTTACACATACCAGTATTTAGGCCAGAACTGACAATTCATCATATGGAAGAAAGTGATCTCAGGCTTGCAGGACTGTGCCAGGAGAAACTCAATCAGTTCAGGTACCGAATGCTCTCCTGCAATCCTTCTTTCGTTCATAGCTGGAAGACTTTGTCATAGTAATACAAAACAAATTTTCAGAGCAACAGCTACATTTGTATACTGTACTCTCAGAACTGTCACTGCAAAATTCCAGCAAAACAGTTCTAGTACAGATAAAGGCACAGCTTGAAAGTAAAACTCATCCCCTAGAGTCTTCTCCTTCCAAGTCGGTATGAACACAGTAAGAACCATGACATTTTAGAAACAGTACTCTCCACCTTCTCTCACTTTTTCCTCCAGAGTGCTAGGGTACAAATCTGTCAAGTCTTTGTAATTAAAATCATTCACTGCTGTTTTTATGCATAGAAGAGTTTAGGGAGACTGCCACCAGATAAAACACTAGCATGTTTAATATGCAGAACAAAACACAGTTGTTTTTTTTTCAAGCAGTATGCCTTTTCAACTATTCCCAATAGAAGCCTAATGAGTACTGAAAATGAAGCAATTACTATTTGGTATCAGTTTGTTTACTGGGTACAAAGAGCCAGCCTGACATCCCACCTTCCTTAGCCTAGGAGTACAGTGCATCCAATAAGAAGGAAAATATTAGCCAGATTATACCAGTTATACACCAAATTCATAGGACTCAGCATCACTAATATAGCTTTTTCCTCAGGACTAAGAGTAACCTACATTTTGATGTGCCATCAGTTACATAAACAGAAATGAAAATATCAGAGTTTTGAGAGAGAGGGTTGGGTATTCTTGTTCCAACTCAGCCATTTTCATTTGCAGGCTAAACAAAGTTCTTCTTGTCTATGCTTGGGTCCTGAAACTAATTAGAAGCTTCCCGTATCAACACATTCTACTCATTGCTGGAACATCCCAGAAGAAAATTCACCCAAGGCTTCATTGCAGATTAATCCCTCAGACAGCTTCAGATACAAAGCCTAAAGACACTAAATCAGGTACCACCTTAGAGCACACGTGATATATACCCAACATGGCTTATTAAGTTTCGCACATAACACAAAGTAGGTCCAGCTATATACAAGATTTTTCAAATTATGCAAGAGCCATCACTTTGGAAAAGAGTCACTGCAGCTGGTATTTCTTCCATGAATATAGAGACATACCATTAATCTAAAGTTTTCAATGAGACACCTCCAGTTTCTATCATCGTGACATTTATAAGCCTCACCCCGTTTTAAGACTTTGGGTATTCAACAGAAATACTGATTCGAATAACAGCAGAACTATGTGCACAGAGGTTGGTAAGAATGTACCACTGCAGTACAAGAAGTCAGACACCTCTCTGCAGGCTTGTTTTGAATTGTTTATTGAGGTTTAAGAAGTCATCCACATTTCTATAAATATAGACATTACTTGAGTAAGTGACTTACAATGTCACCAGTGCAGGTACATATATAACCAACATACAAAAGCTCCACTGGAAGCTACTTCAGTTTATTCAAAAAGGACCAAGATGTCATAAAAAAACAAACAGCTGTCACTTTCAGTTACTGAAGACACTAAAGTGCATTTTTGGTTACCTCCTGGTCGAACAGCTGCTGGTTAATAAGTTTGATTTTTTTTTTTTTTTTTTTTACATAGCTAAATTACATCGATTGACATTCAGGTTTGTAGCTGTCATCCTCCTGATACATGGCAGCAGGTAAGAAAAATGCATTACTTTGCTGGTTGAGAGGAGGAAATTGATCTTGCTATTTTTCACTTTTTTTTAAAATCTGGTATTTCCAACAAAAGTTTAAAGATAATCTAACATTCTTATTAATTTCTACAGCACCACTAAAGTTAGTCTTAAAAATCCAGGCTCTGCTTTAGCCCTTTTAATTACTAACCAAGTATCTAGAGAGTCACTTGAAGCTCTGTACCAGTAAGAAAAACTACCCTCCCTTTTCTGTCAAGCACTATCCTGCCCAGTTAACACTGTTTGCACACTCTGTAAACAAGAACAGCTTAAAGCATAATTAAAGCAGAACACAGGCCCATCTTGAAAATCTTCTTCCCCCTTTCCCTCCCCCCACCCCCGCCCCCGGTAGTGTCTAATGTTTGAGTGTATAAAGCATTAGTACATTCCTAACCACAAAATACTGTAAGAGTCACAACAAAAAAAGCATACGTTGAAAGTGACATAGCAATACCACTTTAATAAAATGGGGTATTTTGGGGAGATACAAGATGTGCTCTGCTAATTTTAACTCCATCTTTACTTCATTATAAGTATGTCATATTGCCAGGAAAGTCACCAACAGGGCAAAGAAGGCTGCACTGGCTTGAACCACAGCAGCCATAGTTGTTCTTTATAGCTCCTTTACTGCAATTCATTGACTTTTGATACTAGGAGGACATAATACTCACCATTCAGAAATAAATTACTAATTTTGAGTAACAGTTTAAACCTGATTAGCACTGTATAATGATGAATGGCTACTTCTAAAAATAAGAACCTTACATACCAAAAAACATGCTATATGTTGGGAAACCACTTTTTCATGCTCCATCGTGTTGTTTACAGTTTTTACTTATCAAAGTCTTTCTTTTACCAGTTGAAGAATCCACAGCACTTAAAATTTCAAGTATTTGAACTGAACATGAGTCAATTTCAAAAAGTGCCAAATTAAAAAAAAACCCACACATGTAGCCAAGCTTTCATAGAAATCCTCAAACAAGGTAAAAAACCAGCCTCAACAAAATTATGGGTTACTAGCTTCATACATGTTTTTAAAGCTGTATAATGTTCACCTAATCACTCCACTTACGAGCAGTAGAAGTTTAAAAACACAGAACACCTTCAACGCAAATTGCTTGCAGAGGGCACCCTCAAACATATGAGTACAACACTAAGCAAAAAACCCTCGTTTTATTTGGCTATTTAGACATCCATGTCACATATACCCACCCATCCATTTCCTGATAGCATTACATCATCTATTAGGGCTTCTGAAATAATACAGAGCCAAAAAAACTCAGAAGAGACTAGTTTAAAAAAAAAAAAAAAAAGTTCCACAACTGCACAGCCTTCCTCCACACAGCAAGGTTGTGCAACTGATTGTTTAACGTAATTAAGCTTAACGGCATCCAAACAGGCAGGCCTGGGTTTGGAAGCTGTCCTACGTCAAATTTTGACCATGTAACTACTCTAAAATAGAAAGGTCAAAAAAGAACTCATCTCTTCTTTTTCTGCTGCCTCAACATTTTCCTTCGCTTAATTATCATATCATGTAGTTTCTCCAGTCCCTCTTTAAGTCCGTCTCCAATGATTGCACAGGTAGGCTGCAAATGCCAGGGTGTTGAAGAACTCAGCTCACTCATTGCTAACATTTTCTCGATTTCAGAAAGGGAGAGAGAGTTCCTCAGGTCCTGCTTGTTAGCAATGATAAGGACAGGCACCCCTTGATTCTCGGATATCCTAGTAATCTTATGAAGTTCTGTTTTGGCCTCCTCCATCCTCTCAACGTCGACGGAGTCCACCACAAACACGATGCCATCGGTGCACCTTGTGTACGACTTCCACAGCGGCCTCAGCTTCTCCTGGCCGCCCACATCCCAGAAGTGGAAAGTGACCGTCTTCGAGTTGCCCAGCGTCACTTTGATTTTCTCCGTATTAAATCCTTTAGTGGGGACAGTGTTGACGAACTCATTGAACTGCAGTCTGTAGAGCACCGTCGTCTTCCCAGCGCAGTCCAGCCCCAGGATGACGATGTGAAAGCTCTGGAAGGAAGGCAGGCTAGAGAGGATCGGCGTCTGGTCCGAAAGTCCATTCCCCATTGCCAGAAGGGAAGGTGACAGCAGGCTGCCACGAGCAGAGGCGGCTCCCGCGGCTGCGCTCGGATCCTGCCGGCGACACAAGCGGCGTTAGACCCCGCTCCGCCAGCACCGGGGCTGCGCGGCCGCAACGCGCCGGCCACGGCGCCGCCGCCCCGACTGCGGGGGCGGCCGCGGGCAGCGCGACGCGGAACGCCACACG